>CM026175.1:8835264-9365245 GCA_014825975.1 Bombus haemorrhoidalis | reverse complement strand
GGGGGGGGGGGGGGGGAGGGCATTGGCAAGTTACTTTCTAAATTTGTGTCGTGCCGTGTCCACGCGAGACACACCGAACGTGATCGAATTCTACCGGTTCCCGAGCCGGTTTTTGTCCACGAGCCGCGTCGTCGCGCCCGGTAGCTTCGTGGCGTTTCAACGACATCGAACCAGCGACCCTGTGGCGAAAGCTGAAATATCATTCGACGGATCGCGATTCCGCATGAAACGAATGCTCGTTGAAACGTCGAGTCAGGTGTCGCAGGCTGGCTGTTCAAACGTTGAGCTAATTCTGCCTATTTTTCACTTGGTTATTTGAAACGAAGGATATTAGATCGTTAGATAGAGCGAAATTCGCAGTTGATGGCTTGAAGATTTCATGGTTGTATATCTAAATGAACACCGATTCAAATAAGCCCCGAAATCCAACGTTAAGTTCTAAGCTCAAGTTAAATCGTACATACGTTCAGCTAATATTTCACTCGATTCTGTGTTGAATCGATCGTTGATTAAACTTTGAATTAGAAATTTTCCACCGTACGATATAGAGAAACATCGATTTTATACAATGTTCTTTACGATTAGAAACTTTGGACGTTAGAATCTCTGGAATGATTGTCGAATTACCATGAGCAAAGATGACTATTGGTTTCGCCTGTGTAATTATTTTTCATTTAGAATATGTATATCAGTAGGTGTCGTGCAACGAAGCAAACACGCAATCAGGTTGTTGCGTACGTCTATCCGTTTTCATACAAAAACTTTGATTTATATAACGAGAAACGGTGCAGTGAGAGAGAGAGAGACGTATACGTTCCTTTGTATCACGCAAATACGAAAGTCATTATTTGTACGCATATTAAGTGAAACGATACACGTAGATGGCATTGTACTTTTCAAAGGAATCAAATTTTCTAATCGAGAAAATATTTGGAAAACATATATGAGAAATGCATAGAAAGATTAATCGGGATCGTCGTAAATTTCTTGCAATTCGATTCGGTAGAATCCAGCATCGTGTATGTTCAAGAAGCTAAGTGGTCTAGGGAAATTGGAAAGCGTTCTAAATGCCACCCAGTCCATAAACTCCTCCCCTTCGTCCTCTAAATGCTGCGCCATTCGTGCATGCATTTAAATCTGGTCGAGAATGTACAACGATCGACTCGGTACGAGATTCAGCGTTTGACTCGATGTTCCAATTGATACCAGGATCAAGAATACATTGAATTGCCTAACGCGACATTCATCTCTATAATCTATGATCCGTTGCGGAATTTTTCAGACCGCGAGCTTAACTTGATACAGAACTTAATATTCGAGTCACGTGACCTTAGCGTTTATCTCAAAAGTTGCTTCGGTTTCTACATTGATCATTGAATCGTAGCGTCGTTAATATTATATATATACATATAAACATTAATAATAATAATAATAATAATAATAATAATAATATACAATTACAGGGTGGAACCTAAGCAAAAATCTACCTCGCCCGTTAAATATTATACCGAATACTATACTTTGTACATCTTACCGATTATGTATATATGCGTTTTATGTATACGCGATTTGCGTTATTTTCGCTATTTCGAGCAAGTCGAAGTTCGACTCAGCTGCGCTTTCTAATACTTAATTTAAGCCGTTATTATAGAATAACGGCTTAAATAGTTCGAACACGTTGCAAAATAACCGTAAACAAGCAAGTTCGGTTGGTTCCGATCGAGGAACTGTCGCGTCGAGCAACGTGTGGATGGCGGAACGAAACAGCGATAGGAACGTAGAGCCAGTTCAGGTAGCCGGGGATACACGTGTTGCAACAACGCGAAACAACGCCGGCGAACGGGCGAACATGGGACGAATTCTTCGAGCGGAAACGGGAAGAGCAGACCGAGACTGGGCCGAGGTGAGAACCAAAGTTCCTCGTCGTCTCTCAACAATGGCGAACGTACACGTGTAACTGTATATAACGCTAGAAGGCCTACGCGACGATAACGTCCTCTCGAGATTCTCAAGAATAGAAATAATTTCATTCGCCGAAACTTTGTTCGAACGAAATAACGAAATACGAACAATGAAACTAACGAAATATCGAAGGAATAACGAAAACCTCGAACGAGGATAGAACAACTATCATCATCTATATGAACCGTTCGTAGCCCGTCTGTAAACTTAAATAATATTCATCCGAGCTGAATACGAATAAGCGTTTCAAACTTATACCGAATGTTCATTAATCTGGGATTCGAAAGAGATCGAATTCGCTTCGAGCAGCAATTGACACTTAATGACGATAATTAATCGCGCGATAAGGTATGCGACGGAGAGTATTACAGTCTTGTGCATTCATCGGTTATCGATTCGGTTGGTCCAATAAATGATACGAAGTTACAGGGAGACGGTATAAACGAAATCTTGTCATAAGGTAATTCGCTGATAGATAAATACCATCGATGATAATTGACAAACAGAGTGCAGTTTCCTAGCTAAGATTACGACGAAAACAACGTTACGCGTGATAATCGTCGACGATGATAATGGTCGAACGCGCTCGTCCAGAAACTATAAAACCTTTGACCAACCGGTACGTCGTAAGCAGATCCAGCTATTATTACATAGAGAGTTAGCCAACGATAATATTACGATCGTCTTAAAATTTGCTAACTATAATAATAGCGATACCCTTGTAACAAATAGAACTGTTGTAAAACATAGCGAAATACCGTTCTTGTATTTCGCGCTAATATCGCATGAACCAGTAGTATTATTATTAGTATATATTAATAGCGCGTATTAACGTGTATGAATATAATATGAATCAGCCTTCAAGTTTCCACATACCGTGACTCGAGACGGCAACAGTTCGATCGTTCAACATTGACAGACTGTTTAAATAATGCGGTCGACCGGTCGCATAGGTGCGAAACGCGGCCAAACGGAAACACGCATGTCTCCGACAATATCAGCGCGCGCGCGCACTTCAAATTGGAGCGAGTCGTAGCGAAGACGCGAACAGAGGTAGAACCGACTAACGAACCAACGTAGTCGCCGCCGCGTCACCGCTCATTCACCATCGCACCGGCAACTGGATTCTGTTTACGTTTCGGACGAGCAACGTTATACGAAGCGCGTTTAGACAACGTCGACTGTTTTCCACTTAGCGCGTACACGCTTTGTCACACGCACGCATAAACGTTCGACGATTACGATAGATTCTTCGTACAAGAGACGTACACGAGAAAATAAAAACGATAAATAAGCCGGTCCGCGCTCAGCAACCATGTGGTGTATATCGCGAGGCATTTTCCTCTCGTTACTCCGTCACAGGCATAGAATAATAGGTGCACAAGTTGTTTTCCTGGTTAAGAAACGGCCTCTTCCCTTTCTTCCGCCGTTTTCTTCCCTTTTGCGTTCTAATCGAACGTAGGCTTCTGTTTGTGCCGTCCCGATGGCGCGATTATTTCCAACGCCGATTATTCGCTAGTGCACGATGAAACTTTGAAACAACGTCCGGTTTCGAATCCAGGTGAGAGATCCACTGCTACACCATCTTTACGCGGATCGATCGGTGTCGTTAAATTCGTTAAATTACGTTAAACCATAATGACTAGGTCGTTTACGATCTAGCCTTATTATCCACGGTACACAGTAGCGTTTTACCAAAACTTTCCTTTCGTTTTCGCTACGTATCGGACAAAGAAGTATTAAACTCTTTGTATGAACGTTAATCGTTCAAATGAATTTCCGGATCTATTTAAATTGCTAGACGTACGATTTTAAGCAACTGTTGCCGTGTTGTGTAAAATTTCATGTTATAACGCCTTCGTAAACGGTGGAAATTACACTCGCTAATAAAAATCGTGCACGCCGGTAATGCCAGTGCGAAAATAAATTCTTCGATGTATGTATTATACGTACGTGTATTCAACATGTGTAAATCACGTAACGGGCACACATACGTACCTCGCGCGTAAAAAAAAAAGAAAACGATATTAACAACGTATTCTTCGGTTTTGTTCAACGTGAAAATTCAAATTTCGAATAAACCAATTAGAGTCAGCCAAGTGTCAAAACTCCGTTCACCAGCCGGATATATGACTTCGAACTTTTCATGGGTATACTACATATACATGTAGTACGTATTATCGCGAAGCACGCGAGTGTAACGTACAATGTATAATGTATAAAGTGTTCATTGGTGAAATACGATCGGGCACGCGTAGGCGAACCTTTAGGAATTCTTTGCCGAAACTGCTCCTTTGTCGAGTCCGGACAATATTTATAGAACTTTCTATAGAAAACGAACGGTATATAGGTATTCGTGATACCGAAATTCATAAAAACGTAACCTGTCGACAGGTGTGGTGTTTAAAGCTAGATGGAAAGTCAATTTTTAAAATTTTACTTTTACGTAAAAAGGCCACAACGTTCTGCTTACTGTGCGTCTAAACGATATAATTAACAGATTATGTCGATGATCGCTAAGATTATCAGCGGCTAAGATAGAAAACGTGCGGAATTCAAATGAAAGGTATACGGATGATTATATTACGTAAAGAGAGAAGAAAGAGAGAGAGAGAGAGAGAGAGAGAGCATATTATAGAAAAATTCGCTAAACTCTCTGACACTGCTTCGAAAAATGAATGAATTGGTCGCATTGAAAACCTGCGGTCAGATGATCGAGATATAAAAACGGTATTGTCTAGTAGCTTTCCAATGCAAATAGCCCAACGGTGTTCGGACTCGAACGACCGTTATCAACTTCTCCGTATCCCGATACAACGAAGCAAAGTACAAAACGCGACAAAGAGAGAGTAGTTCCCAAGCGACGTTCGCATCGGATTTCACCGCAATTGCTCAACGCATGACAGAAGACGTCGACCGTTCTCGAGTGCCTACGTACGATTCTACGATAAACATTGCACAAGTACGCTGAAGCGTAGGACTCGATCCTATCCAATATGATCGTGGTTTACGATGGGATTATTACGTTGAGCGCGCGTAAAAAGCAAACCAGCCTTGACAGTGGCGGAAACCGTAGTTTCCCTGTCGAGTTTAAACCCGTCGCGATCGATCCACGCAAAATCTAATCCCCTGACTCGAGTTAAGTCTTAAAATACGACGGGTCGTGCGTTTCCGCGGTCACTGTCGCCGTCACCGTCACCGTTAGATTCGCTGACGTCCCGATTACTCCCTAACTCCTCGTTGTCGACCACGGCCGCAGACAATGACCGAACACCCCCTTCTCTTCTATCCCCCTTCTGAACGAAGGACCATGAGACGCGCACACACGGCACAGCAATTAAATCCGGGGAAGCCGCGCGGCGTACGCACGTTCCGCGCTCTCCTGCGCTATTTATTTACGTATCTGCTCGGTAAAAGGGTTCGTAGGAAGACGATCAAAGCCTCCGAAGAGACCGGAGTCGACCTAAAAACCCGTCAATACCGTTGCACAGGCACCACGGAATGTACAGTTAGCCTGTTTGTTTCTCCAGTCGTATCCTGGCATGTATAATTTCGTATAAACTTCTTCTATCGATGTATTTGTCAGAAACGCCTAATATTTAATAATATTTCACATAATAACGAGATGACTAGCAACGAGATGACTAGCAACGAGACGATTAGCAACGAGACGATTAGCAACGAGATGGGCCTCGAATGAGAGAAGCGAGAGGGACATGCTCGCGCATTCGATCTTACACCTTGCTGTTTATTTCTCCCTGTTTAGTTCGTGTCTCCGGATATACGCATAATTTCATGCTCTTTCCCTACGAGTTCCTTCGTAGAGAATCAAATGTACGGTGAATCGTATTCGTATTGGAAAGCTGGTATACCATGGGGTACGAGACGTGCAATCTACGCTCGCACGTCCTCGGTCGTCGTCCACTCACCTGACTTTTCCGCCGCAGAATTGGCACGCCAAGCCCTGCCAACCCTCGTGGCACACGCAGGTGCCATTGACACAGTCCCCGTTGACGCAACTGTCCGTGTCGCAGGTCGTTTCCGTCGTCAGCGACGACGAGGAGGAGGAGGCGGCCGCAGTTACGTGCACCACCCAACAGATCAGCGCCGCCCACAGTATCGGCCACGGCACTGCAATTACACCGCACTGATCCCGTACCACCTCACGGCACTGCCCTTTCCGACGGTATTTCGATTTATATAGGAACAAAAACATCTGCACGACCTCTGCCATTTTGATAGGCTTCCATGTCAGAGACAATGGCCGACGGCGACGCACCGGACGAGATACATATGGGGCACCTTTCTCGCTCGCGTTTTCGATGCAACTCGCTTTATTCGCTGCGCGACTGCCGAAGTCGAGAGTCGAGAGTGTGCGGTCTCCACCGCGCGGCTCTCACGGTGTCGCGACCACGGAATACGACACTTGCCGGACTTTTCACGTAGATGGTATAGTCTAGTGACTTTCCCGAGAGTGATCATTTCGGCGGCTGCCGTCAGATGGCGCCCGTGATTTTTGCCCGCTGTAGCGACACCTGTATATAGTACCTAAAGCGCTCCTCACCGATGTCCGGAGTCAGGCGAGTGTTAGGAACACGTTGTCGACGAACTATATCGGCTTTTCAGGTTTCGATATTAAGTCGAAAATCCCCTCCCTCTGCCAGATATTTCACAGAACACGGAACTTACTTACAATTACGATTGAAGCGATTGCGACATCTAAATGCCATGTAACATGAGAAACGCAACGGCAGCGAACGGAAGCAAACTTCACTTAGCAAAGCGATTCTCTATAGTGATTCGCATACTGATCCAGCGAGCACCAGTCATCGCGGCAGTCGCGTTACACGCCGTGCCTCTTCCGCCTCTGTTGCTACTCGATACAACAGCTACTGTTACTACACCGCAAATCTAATATCTGCCCGACATATGCTCGTTTAATCGTACCTCAAGAGTCGTTGAATCTTTACACGTAGTAAGTTGACACAGCACGAAAATGCTAAACGTATATTGTGCGTACGTGTGTGTATACGCGTCGATATCGTTAGTCGACGTTCACGTACGTCTCGTTTTATAATTGAAATTTAAATATTTAAAATTTGTATGACAAGGCAGGAGATACGTATTTCAATGTTATGCTAGATATACCAGATAGTTGTTATTATATTTCCGTATGTTTTCCGTATGTTTTGATCTGTTTTATTCGTAGTACAGAATAATTGGCAATGTTTGAATTATTTTTCCCGACTCGTGCGTTATCAGATAAGCATGTTCGTTTAAGTCCCGCCCTCGAATTGCCGGACCCCTTTGTCGACGAAAGAAAAATCACAAGCGAGAGAAATTTTAAATTGTCTGATTAAAAAGAAAAAAAAAAAAATGGTAGGAAAGAGAGGGGGACGAGGGAAAGGAAAACAGAAACGTATCGATGAGTTCGAGCTTCGTAGGGAGTTGAGAAGACAAAGACGACCAACAGAATTATCCGACAAAGAGAGTATGTCTAAGATAGAGCTACCAGAACATCCGGAAGAAATTAGAATTGGCGGCATCGATGGGTGAGTAATCTCTTCTTGCCCTTTCCGATTTTCGTTCTTTTCTCGAAATTTTTATCACATACTGAAAACGCTAAGAAATTTTTAACGCCACTTATCTAAAATTGAATAACGGTATCGTGATGTCGCTACTACTACTACTACTACTACATGTACATACTACTAATACATGTATTTCTCGTTAATGTTCACCGATAAGATCCGATTAGAATTCATCCATCATCCCTGTTTACGAAAATATATTATCATATCGTGTTCTCCGCTTACGTACGTAAACGTACCGCATGATCTTAATTCTGGCGCATTCAGATAAAATCGCCGTTTTATAATCTCGTATTTGCAATCACGTTAAGAATTAATTTCCGCAAGAAAAGATTTGCTAATGTGCTTTAAATGATAGTGGAAATGATAGTAAACATGAGAACAAAGTATTTCGAATTTAGATTTTTCAAATTTTTCTGCATGATCGTTTAATGCACGTTTGCCGTTAAATCTTTACACTGCGATCGCGAACTCGTTTTATTCAAAGTATAAGATCAAATCGATTCGAAGAACTGTTCAAATTACACGTTATTTTAGAATTCGTTAAAATTAACGTAAAGGCGTTCCTTTTTTTTTTTCTTTTTTTCTTTTTTCTTTTTTTCTTTTTTTTCCCGCAAACTTAAGATACTCGATGGTACGACGTGTGTAATTTTATTCTACAAATTTCTCGGTATAACTGAAACGTAGATGAAACGAAAGCAAGTCACCTTCTGTATCGATCATGATTACGTTAAGTGATTCTAACAGGGCGGTACATGCTTTCTGCTTTTAACTTCTATCTAGCTTCTCCTAGCACGATCCTATTGTCGCTGCAAATAACCATATACGATCGAAAACGTTTCGGAGACTTCGCCAATTATCAAAAAATAACGGATCAACGAATTGACGTGAATTTAATGATTCTCAGCGGCGGGACGCAGTCGACGCTGGTCATCATCGATGGCAAAGGGACACCATTGACGGAAGTCAAGGGGCCGAGCACCAATCATTGGGTAATTGATTGACCCAACTTTTTAACAATTATTATTCATCCCGTTTCTACTAATTTCGTCGTTTTTATTGTTGCTAATTTTTTTTTTTTTTTTTTTTTTTTTTTTTTTTTTTTTTTTTTTTTTTTTTTTTTTTTTTTTTTTTTTTTTTTTTTTTTTTTTTTTAATTACTTTGTCCATTCGTTTCTTTCGCTATGATCGTATATGGCAGGCTGAAAATCGTTGTAGCGAGTAAGTCAAGACTTTGAGAATCTGAATTTAATCGTGTATTTCAATTTTCATAAGTACCGCCCCTCCTCCCCTCTTAGCTTGCATAAAAAATGATAACGACGCCATTAACTTACGCCACTATGATTCTCAACCAGCCATATGTGAAATCGAAAATTTATGTATAACTATGAAATACCGTTATTCTTATGTCAGGCCCTTCCCGATTACAAGCTTACTTAATAAGCAGACCGCGTATATACGTAAGAAAGTAATAAGTTACAGAGGTTTTATAATTAGTTTCAAAATTCTTTGACAATTACTTTATTTCGTTTCTTACTATTTGACATATTTCTCTACCCAGCTACTCGGTATGGCGGAAGCAGCTGCAAGAATCAACGCCATGGTCGAAAGAGGGAAACAGCTTATAGGAATATCTGAATCGATCCCTTTAGATTGCTTGGTAAGTATAAAATAATTATCACGATTCCTGAGAACTATACATACCGATGACTAGTTGGTAGATAAGTCGCTAGAGGATCGTATGATAAGCGATCGTTCTTATCGTTTGATGGATTAAATGAATTGTTTAATTTATAAAAAACATTCTAATCGATTAAACAATCAGGGTCTTACCCTAAGCGGATGTGGAGAGGAAACCACCGATCGTCAACTTACGGCAATGATGAAAGAGAAGTATCCAAATGTCGCTAAAGCTTATTATGTCAATTCAGATGCCATCGGTAGTCTCAGGACTGGTTTGCCAAACGGTGGGATAGTTCTAATCGCTGGCACCGGTAGCAACGCGTTGCTGATGAATTTAGATGGAACGATCATAAGGTGCGGCGGATGGGGACACTTCATTGGGGACGAAGGCAGTGGTACGTGATGGGAATTGTTTATGTATAACTCGTAAGGATGTAGAGTTATGACCTTGAATAGTTTACGTATTTCATTCAAGCTCTAACATAGAGGAATTCTTTATTTTTGATCATCCATTCATTTTCTTCTATAATTATCACCAGATCCGTGTGTTTACACGTTTATGAGAAGTTTAATAATAAGCAAAATTGCACAAAGTGTAGTATTCGTTGTGCGGTATTCGATATTTCGCGAACGTGTAAGAAAAACACAGGAGGATTGACTTTTTATTTTGTCATTTGGTCATTAATATATAGTTATGTAGCATATATAGTGTGTGTGTATATATATATATATATTATGTATGTATATATGTAAAGAGGATAATTTGAAACGTATTTATGAAATTTTGTAAGCCGTCATCTATGAAATATTCAATAGGATGTCAAGAACACGTAACGTAGAATAGACTAGCGATTCTTAAAATTGTTTATCGTGTTCTCTTTCTATGGATCAATTCAATAGATGAAACAAATCTACGCTTAAATACTACTGTTTTTACATTATGGCCGCAAAAATATTAACTTGCGTAATAAACATCAGCGGTGTTATTACCGCTAATGATGGATTTTCAGCTTTCTGGATCGCCTATAAAGCTTGTAAATACGTATTCGACGACATCGATGGCCTAGCCCCGGCTCCTAAACCCATAAGCTACGTATGGCCAGCTATGAGGCATTATTTCAACGTAACTGACAGGAAGGAGATATTGCCGCATTTTTATAAGGATTTCGATAAAAGCATTTTTGCCATGTTTGCCAAGGAGATTGTGACAGGTTGTGAGAAGAAGGATCCACTCTGTTTACATATTATTTCGGAAAATGGCAGATACCTGGCGAAGCATGTTATAGCTCTTTCGAGAAAAGCCCATAACGTGAGTCGCTTATTCCGTTTAGCAAATTCCTATAAAAATTTGAAGAATTTGGAGAATTTTGACGAGCGTCCTCTTTGATCGTTTTATGCACGAGAGATACGATTGTTTAGGATCTCAAGTTAGCTAAGGATGGATTAAAGGTTGTCTGCGTGGGATCGGTTTGGAAATCGTGGGACGTTATGAGGGACGTTTTCATCGACGAAATCCATGAATCTCACGCACTGGACGAATTAACTATGATCCGCTTAACAGCAACAGCTGCGTTGGGTGCGTGTTACCTTGCTGCGGAGGAGATCGATTGGTTCTTTGCGAAACCCTACGAAGATAACGTCGAAGTATTTCATCGATACAAGCGGAAGAATTATGTAAAACCGACAGCAACGAATGACTCGAGCGAGCCAAAAGGAGACTAAGTTGGGGGAGAATTGGCCCAATGTAACCAGGAATCACGGATAGAGACACAAATAGAAACAAAAGGATTATATTTTATACGCGGATTTTATATTTACACATCTTTAAAGTATATAAAATATTCTCAACGGCAACAAATACATAGAGATGGGAAAGAATAAACCTACTGTTAATTATATAACAATTGACATTTTCATTTGTTAAATTTGTCGTTAAAGATTTCGTCGCCCGTATGGCACATCGTATATAATATATCGATCACGTCCAGTCTTCCGATAAATTCTTCTTTTCGATAAATTTTTAAGTATTACGAACAATGATACTGAGAACAATCTGGGATTGGTTATTCCGCGCCTTTCTCTTCGTTCTTAAGACAATAGGATACATGTTTCTTTTCCTCGTCAGCTTGACTTTTTTCGTTACCTCTTCCTGCCTATTGATAATCATAATCCTGCAAATGCTTGGTTATAGATTTCCATCCGAGTATGACGACTGAGATAAGAGAAAGAAAGAAAAAAGAAAAGGTATTTATTCTTTCGATTGTTCATAATTTATAAAATAAAAAGCTAATTAACGATATAAATAGTAAAAGGAATGAAATGATATCTTTAAAGTCAAATGTAACAAGTATCTGAAAAATATATTTTGACTCGATATCACAATTTAATATGTACACACTAGCGTTCGTAATGCGAATGAACATTATGCAGATCGTATCCTGCGTTCATTTGCTTGGATCGACTTTTTCGTATCTTTTCACCAAGCACCGAATTCATGTTTATCATTATGTGATTTTTAATTGATCTCCGCATAGAGAAATATCTTTCTGTTTATACATTTCGATCCGTTGAACATGAACAACGTATAGAACTTGGCTTTAGTATAACAAACATCTTCTCTAAATTTAACGATTTAAGGTACGTTCGTCGAAATATACATAACGTTTTTTTTTCTTTTTAACAATTATTATTATGCCAACGCGTTACCTGTACGCATTTATCCCCGACAAAATGATGCGATACGACGAGATACTTTCACAATTGTTCGAACTGTAATCTCTGCTTGTCACAAGATTCAGCGTATCAACGGTTAGTATTAATGTTTTACAAGCAAAATGCTTCTTTATATAGTTACTTACTACAATGATCCATTTACATTCCGACAGGAATTAATTAAAATAACGTCCCGTTAATATATATTCAGTTCAAACTGGTTCGATTAAATCCCTTTCGTCGTAACAGGGTAAACAATTTTTTAAATTTCACTTCTCGTCGACCGTACCGATGACTTATACAGTTCATCGGATTCAAGCATCCTTTCCTCGTGTTGACATTTGGTTTGTCGAGCTGAACACAAGAAATCAAAAGGAATTGAAACCTTTTGCGGATTTGTTAATATCAATTTTCTGGATCCGACATTTCAACGGGGCATTGTTGTATACCGGTATACATACATGGATATCTTAATATACTCTATGATATAATATAGATATAAATTCTGATACGATTAAACTTTTGGCGACAGTATCATTCATATAATATTACATGATAATATTACAACAGTTTATGTACATTAACGCGTGTGTGCGTGCGTGCGTGCGTGCGTGTACACTGCACACAGTACACAGTGTACGGCGTGTACATACATACACACACACACACACACACACACACACATACAAACACGTATATCTATATATCGATTCAAATTCTGATAATTCATAACGTTCCTTTCTTCGATATTATTGCTATATATTATTTATATGAACATGCGACTATTAATGCAAACCCATAACGATTTTACTGTTACTCCTACTATTTGAAGGGATAGTAGTCGAAAATGTTACACGATTAATCTCTATTCGTTATGTTGAACACGTTCGATCAATGTTTCAGGTCGAATATCTCTATAAGAAGTGGTTCTACGCTCGACGGATTTAAATTAAGATATACTCCGACAACTTCGTTGTTTAATCTATGAAGATCCGAAATTTTCTGAATTAGTTTTAGAAACATAGACTTGGCTTCGCATCCGGGATATACACTTTCTAGATAACGTCTCAGCAAATAGTAATAAGAATTCTATAAACAGAATTATATTATTAATATTTATTTAACGTGTTATAATCGCATACGGAAAATCGTGTTTAGGCCTACCTGTTCCAATTTAATTACGTCATTATGCACCACCTTCGGCCTGTCCGGTGTAAATAAAGCAATCGCGCTTAAAATTAAAATAATATTCTCATCTCTCCACCTAGGATCGAAACTTCTAATAAATCTCGAATGCTCTGTATAGAGATTCCCCTTTGCTTCTTTTAACACGTCCACCTTTATGTTGGACATACTCTCTTGGCTATGCGGTATCCACCACATATCTTTCTCGACGTCGTAATTGAGCGCCGATCTTAAAATCATCATTTCCGTGGAACCACCCTTCAAAAGAGCTATTTGGTCCTCCTGACACATATTTTTGAAGGCGTTTATCTTTTTCGCCATCTTTATCAAGCGTCTAATAGCAATGGCAGTAAGATTTATTACGTCTAACAGTGCTGGGTCAGATCGGCCGAAATTGTTCTGAAACCGAACACACGTTTTAACGAATGCCAACGTACAAGTCTGTCTCTCAAGCTATAGTAACTATTACCTTAAATTTACAGTCTTCTCCGATTAAATTCGTTATATCCTCGTCTAATGGAGCTAATAACGCCTTGTTGGCTACTATTAGTTCATTTAACTTTGCTCTTTCAGCATCGTTCAATACCCTTCTGGTCTCCATACCGCCGAGAGCAGAGTAAGTTGAAAACTCTAATTTAATCGCTTCACAAAGTATCGATTCAATGGAATTCACAGCAATTGGTACTCTGAAATATATAATTCATAGATAGTACGTCGTATAATTATTTTTCGGGCATTAAGCGAACGTGAATCTCGACTATACCTTTGCACATCTTGAAGTACGTCCCTTGTGACGTCCGATAGATTTCTGTTCCAATCACTGCTATTATCCCGTTGCTTTATACATTCCTCTTGACTCGAATTCGTAATTAAATCGGTCAAAATTGGATTTTCTACTTGTTTCTGTTTAACTTTCGATATTGGTTTAAACGTGTGACTGGAATTATTGTTACTTGGTTTTACATCATCTTTATACCGAGTACCTGTTTCTTTCTCAGATGGTGCTTCTTTATCCGTGACGGCGCCGGTCTTTTTGAAAAAGTGCGAGATCTGGGGATCTGCTTCCAATTTGCTAATAACAACGGGGTCTGACATAATCTTTATAAGTAATTCTTCGTTTTGAAATATTTTCGTGATAAAATTTGAATTATTAACAAGTTTTGCGATCAGAGTGGAGTCTTGTGAGAATTTATTACTAATAAAATTGTCTTCTACTGAACACGTTTCCTTACTCTGTTTTTCACCGAGCACTGCTTCTTCTGAATTTTGCACGCTCATGTGCACTCCTGAATTCATGTCTATGCTCATTTTCCTATAATGCGATGCGGGCTCAATGTATCGGGAACTCTGTACAGGGCTACAATCAAACTTGTTGTAGCAAGATGCGTTATCAAATTCAGGAGAATATTTCATAGATTCGTTATTGGTAGAAGCAAACTCGGAATTCAGATCTGATATATTTTGGTCAGATTTTCTTGAACCTATTACTGACTTCTTACTCTTTTCTAAATTATTAGTTGGAGATTTAACTTTGTCTAACCTCTGTTGATTTCGAGAAGGAGAATTGAAATCCATTCTCAATCTTTCGGCATCGACATCATTCTCCTCGCCGCGAGGTGAAGAAGAATGGTCATAATTTTCAAAGTTCGAGTTCGAGTTATGGGAGGAGTCTTTCATCATATCTAACGTCTTTGACCCACTTATGGCTCCATTCTCCGGCGGACTAGAGGGACTTGGTACGCTTGCAGCTGTTACAGGACTCAAGCTTTCGGTTACATTCTGTCTGTTCGCATCCAAATCTGTATATTTTCTATCAGACTCCCAAAAGTATGTGTCTGACGCAGTTGACGCAACCGAGTTAACCGACATAGAGGTGTCATCAAAGTTACACTCATCCAAGTAGCCTTTCTTTATTTTTGACGGTTTCGCGTTCTCCAACGTTGGTCTTTTCTTTGCACGATTCTGTTCTATTTTTTGTCTCTTCAGTACTTTGTCCTCCTCAGACATGATATATTCCTTCCTCATGCCTATGCTGAAGCACTTGTCTAGGCGACATTTTTGACAGAAGCGTCTAGTGACCGGTGTTATATTACAATTTTCAGTAAATGGACACCTGAAATCCTGCAAAAATAAAACAATAATTCTAAACGAATAAATTAAGCAAACTATTGTCTAGCTAAATTATTGTCTATCGAGTAGTTCAAGAACATTTGTAATACAAGTATCGATTTACGCTTTTACTTTCTAATCACATTGTAATACTAAAAAGTATTACAATTACTTTACTTACTTTACTACGTTTGATATGTACAATTATGTCACCTCATTTATGATATATCCAATATGAAAATCATTTGTCAAAATAGAAATTTTGAATTAGATCAATGACCGTGAAAGGTGGAAAATATCAGATTAGTAGACACGATATGCAATCTACCCAAAGTTTGAACTCGATGGAGCAATATACCGACTAAGGAGAGAGTTCATAACAAAGATATCACTCGTTTAACCGAACAACAAGAATATTCGTGTAATTCTATTTTATCACTTTACATTTGGCAGATATGCCATGAAACACGAGGGCATGAATGTTGCATTTGGGAAGCATTAAAGATATCATCTGCTCTAGCTAAACAATATTTCCTGATAGGTCCTGAATTCTAGAACCGGTCATTCAGAAATATCTAAAATAACAAAGGCCATTGGAGAAATGTATTGAATCATATGGAAATTGTTTTGATGAAATATGTATACCATATTTTGAAGAGGGACTACGTGCGGCTTAAACTCTATTTGAAGAAATATTTTCTATATCTCGAGTTAGAAATACACGAGAATCTTCCAAATTAATCACCTTGTTTTTCAAAGCATTTCGTCGGAAGAAAGCTTTGCAACTTTCGCACGAAACCGCGTTGAAATTGTAACCGAGCGCACGATCGCCACACACACCGCAAATCTTATTCGTCTCTCTCGCTGGTTGTTCATCTTCCATTGCTCCCCAGACCGATTTCTTCAGCGATTGACACTGTTATCTTTAACGCACCATTCGGTATTCCCGCTCGGAATTACGCTTCTTCGATGACTGACTCATGTCAGTGTTGTTTTTATCGCATCGTCCGCGAAAATTGACGGAACGAAATCAAACGATCTCGAGCCGTGATTTTTCACGATTTCGAAACGATCAGCATTTTTTATACAACGTCCCGGATCGGTGAGAGATATCGCTTGAAAAGCTTTAAGTGACAAGCTAAATGGACCGCTCAATTGACATTCAGTTACAAGTAGTTAACCGAGTGGTGCGCACAAACCTGTCGTATATGTTTCGCTACTCACTACTATATAAATATAACTATATTATACACCCTCCCACTACGTCATTGTCCGCAGGCGGCGTGACGTCACAAAAGTAACCAGACATGCAGCGGTTAGGGAATTTTTCAAATACATCCGTTCCTTGCCTATGAAAAGAGATTTCTGACCACAGATTCCCGCGCAAAATGCATTCAAATTGATCTTTAGCGATTCAGCCCGGCCCATCACTGTTTCAGCAATGCACAGGGTGGAATTTAAATGGCCCGTCGTGATTAAGAATATTACGAAGCGTACGGTATCGTCGCTTAAGCGAAGTAAGTGGTTTATTTTTCGTTAGAAAATTATTATCGTCGTGGTATGCATCAAACGTTTTATGATACACAGTTTGCTTCTCACGCGTGTTATCAAATTATATATAATTACAGGATATTGAACGAGCAACCAGTATGTATGAATCGAGGTCCGTGTCTTGCGCCGAGCGCATGTCTTATCAAGGAATATCAGATACACGAGTTGTCTAGCATTGTGCTCTTCTTAATTGTGTTGCAGTTGTTAAGTAACCGGTTCAAAGTTCACGCGCACACGTTTACTGCACGGAACCACCGTCCACCCAAGGTTGATTACAGAATGTAACTTCGAATTACGTTATGTACATATATGTATAATGCATCGATTCGTTTTCTCCACGATTGAAAGCCAATTCACGCAATAAGAGGTCTCGTGTAATCGTCTGAAACTCAACTAGAAAGCTGGGAACTTGATTACACGAGTGTTTACTTAATCGATGTTATCGTTATCAATTGCCGAACATAGTTTCGTGATAAACACGACCGAGTAATAGATTGTCGGCCGATCAATTCGAATTTAACTTTTGATTAATTTCAATCGTGTTAGCATCGATAAACAAAGGACGTGGATATCCGTAAAAGGCATATCATTGTATTTCATTATAACGCTTACAGCTTACGGTATATTAAATTTCGTTTCATTTAATAATGCTTTCATGTTACTACAAAAATTCAACACTGTTCGATTGATTGAAAAGGTACGTAATAATACTTTTCACGAGTACGCATAGATCGCATAGAAACAGCTAATTGATTGCGCGCACTCACGCATTCCACGTTTAATTTCCATCCGATGTAGAAACGTCTACGGAATAAAGATTTTATTAAATGTTTACAATAGATCAGGAGAAGAATTCCAATAGAAAACTTTTTCGTCTTTTTTGAAAAATTATCTTTTATTCTCACAATGACATGGCAATATATAAATGCATAGATTACAATCTATTGGTTGATTCGTTAATCTGTATACCGATATATATATATATATATATATATATATATATATATATATATATATATTAAAAAGTATGTACGTCGGGTTCAAAAAATTTAGATATAAAAAGGAGAAAGATTCCAAGGTCGTTTTTTGCGTTCATTTAAATATGGCACTCGACAGTCTAGTAAGTTTAATTGGTATCAATCAAGTCTAATTAAGTTTCGTTATCATAATAAAACTGAATACCGTAAAATACTGAATTTGTCTTTAGCTCTGTGTAGCTGCTGATCTCTGTCCGTGATATTTTTAGTCCTCCGCATATGGCAATTGAAGAAAAAAGTAGCCTTGAAACGACCTTGATGTTCCTTTCTATTAACCTTTCTTACCTTACGATATTTTTTCTTTCATCGTTTATAAATTTAACATGCCTCTCGAAACGTATCTACGATTGTCAATTTATCTGGAGTTACCTTGCGAATTGTGTGGTACAGATCACATTATTCTTAAAGTAATTCTTATGTACATAATCGGTTTTTATAATCAAACATGTTTCCTCTTTTTACGCAAAAACGATAAAAAAAGAGCAGTTACTTCTCGTTCGATCTAGATTTATTTCCTCGAGTTAAAATTATAATAAATCGAACGAAACACGATACGAAACTTTCTCGGCAGCAGTATCTCGAAATACTACTACTGTTTAAAGAAAAATCTTATTTACAAATCTGTAGCATATATACACACACACACACACACATATATATGTGTATATATATATATATATATCTATCTAAACGTAACATATATACGTGTATATGTCACTGCTTAACTTCTGAAATTTCATTATCTCGAATTATCTTATAAAAACGAACCTACAGCAGCAAAAATTATACAAAAATTATAATATCGATATGTGCACAAAGCGATTGTTCTTTTTGGTTACGAAAATATCTACTACCATACATCGACGCTCTTCAAATCTCGTTGCCAATTTGCAAATTCAACATTAAAGTACTGCTTGTAAATGTTCGTATTAAAAATATACGCAATTCATATCTTTCTTTCTTTCTTTCTTTCTTTCTTGTAAATATCAAACGTTTCTCCATATGCGTGTCACACAGTTCGTATAAATGCATTCGAAGCTTATCAAAAATATACAAAGTTGATTTTCGACGGGTGACAAACGAGTACAAAAGGCACTTGTTGAATACACGTATTATACACGTAAAAGCATCGTGTCCGATCTTTAATACCTTTTGAAATTCTTATTTGGGCAGTGTTTGTATTGCACAAGCTGGTATGTGAAAGCATTCAAAGGCTTATTTAGGCGGAGTATCTGTTAATTTCGTGCTCCCCATTTCCACGCCACCGCTATGAAGCACTAGTTCCTCTCGCGTGTAAAACATTACGATTTCCTCGACATTCGAAAACGATTTCTCATTTACTTTCGCTGATCCTAATGCGTACCTATTCGACAGATATATGATATTCAGTTTTATTCAATTCCTTATCCACATTTTCTTACTTCTCTACCGAAACAGATGTTACAAAAATTCTTTCGATCCTTAGAGACATTGTCATGTGTGAAGTTTCACCCTATACGAGAATTTCATTCTAATATCATCATCATTGTATTATCGATATTAATAGTATCATTTATCATCGATTATCAGCAACGTTATCTTCGTCCAATATCGAATAACGATAAATTCCCTTGTTCAATTGCTTAACTTTTAAAACTTTTTTCGAAATACTAGAGTGAACTTTCACCCAAAGGTAGCCTTTAAGTTGATAATAATACATTATCATTTTCGGCGAGATTTTCTTACCGAATTGTTGGTTATAACTATAGATTTAACGATTTCTTTCTGATTATTTGCTTATTTATTGTTGTTAGAACAAGTCCGGTACTCAGCAGTGATATCTATACGGACAAGGAATGTTAGCGCGCTAAGCTTCCTTACCTATTGTCAGGTCTCTTCCTGACCGGAACGTTATACACCCTATCCTTGTACCAGAGCACCAAAGCCAAAGGATTATTCACTTTTGTCGTAGACGGTCTCAGGAGAAAGTATCCGTCTTGAGGATTACTGTAAGTACTCTCTAAATAATGGAAAATTCATTCGTAATTAGTGTATAATCTAATGAAAGAACGCGAACCAAGTGAAGTTGAGGCAATAACAGATAGTTATTACATAGTTGTCGCTTTGGTTTTACTTGACTTACGACAACTTCGACTTACGTTCTTTGATAAGACCTGTTGCCTGTTCCCTGGTAACATTGTGGAACCAAGGCTTGTCAACGTACGATTGTCTCTCGGGCGGCGGAGGCAGCGGTCTCGTAGCCCTTTCCGATGACAAAGAAGTATTGCTATGAGAATGAGGCAGCGTGGCCGATTTCTTCTCGGGAGATCTCTCTGAAAGCAACGCGGAACACGTTAACTAAGAGTCTCGCGCAACATAATAATATTTTTGGATCTATTAAACATTCAATGGGTGATTCATAAAATTTATTAACGGAATATATTTCGAGGATACAGTCAAATTTACTATAGTTTGAGGCCAATGTTTCACTAACTTGATAGATTCAGGCGGGCTTGAGTGAGGGCTGCCTGAGTTAAACATTCTGAGAGACTCGCCTGACGACGAATCGCGGTGTTTAAGGACACGTTTCGCTTTGGGTCTCCAATTAAGGCTGCCATTTTCGTAAAACCTTCGCGTTCACTCGGGGAGTGAACAAACTATTTGCAATTTTATCGGAAAAACTTTAATCTCATTTATCAGAAGAATGTGCACCGATATATCATCGTCGATTCTCATTCTATTCGTTACCTGGCGATATAACAATACACAAATTTTCACGTTTATCGAATACGCTCGTCAGTGCCGTCCGATCTCGAATTCGATGAAAGTACCGAAGGAAAACAGCGTTCTGTTAATCGGTTTCGCTCGTCAATTATCCTAAACACCGTAAACAGAGTCAGGAACAAGTATCAGCTAGAATATTTTTGTACGCAATGTAATAATAAATTGTAATATCGTGTACAGAATTCTAAACGATTTATAACTTATTTAGTCTTATTTAGTCTTATTTAGAGCACTTATTTAGTCGATAGATTTGAAATTTTAGTCGATCCGTACAAAATTGAATTACAAACCTATTACAAACCAATAAACGATCAATCGCCGGGCTAAAAAGCTATCGAAGAAATCTGTCGCGATATTTCAAAGTTGTTAGAGAGAGAGAGAGAGAGAAGTTACGCGACAGAAGAATTCCAAACGACCCGAACTCTTCGAAATTAATACACGGACTGACGTTTGATCCAAGTCTCGGCCGAATAAACAACAAAGCTCGGCCATCCGTTGGTCTCTCGGTATGGGGCACCCCGTCTCCTCGATGCTTAAAAATATATCGCTCGCTTCGTACTTATTTTCGGATTGCCCTAAGTCTTGAGGTATTTCCAATTTTGGAAGAAAAAGTACTACCGAGAAATTTGATGATTCTGTCTTTCGAGTACGTATGGTTTCGAGTTGTGTATGTACAAGTATGCGAAAGAATGCGCAGACAACGTAGCACGCGAAGAATTTGCTTCGCAAGAGGTTGTTGTACCTGGTGGATCAGGTGGTTGGGAGTAACAACACCGTGAAAGCCCCCGTTTGATCCTCACTATCATATCGGAAACCTCATCCGCCAGACGTGCGCCCAAGCCTCCCAAAAGCTGTTTGCTCAATCTCAGATAAAAACAGGAACACATTCCATCCCACTGTTTCCTCTTCCGTTTACGACGATAAGCTTCGAATGTTAAGCTTTTGTTTAATTAGCTTTTAGGAAATCGTAATCTTCTCGAAGCGTTGTTCTTCCGTTTAAACAACAGCTCTGAAACACTGCACTTGTCCCTGTTGCTATTCATATTATTGGTATTACAGTATGGTTTGCGTACAGTATACCAAATAATTCACACGCGTTCTTCTTTATCTTGACGAACAGGTTACCACTGAAAATTTGAATTTTTTTGATAATTCGAATCGTCGAATTTAATTCGAAACGTCTAAATATATCGGCAGAGAACGACTCGAGATAATGGGAACGATAGTTCATCCGTGACTGGCTGCAATTGCAATGCGCATCAGGTTGCAGAGATATTGGGGGCCAGCCATTTGCCACGCACATGTTTATGAGAAGTTGAAGCACCGAGAGTTTTTTTACTATTTTAATTTAATACAGCCCGCACTTTTTGCTTCCTCGTTCCTCGTAAAACGTTGCATTTTCTGTCTTCAACGATTCCTGTCTAATTATCCTCTTTTTTATTTCGTTGCTATTCACACTGGCATCAGACGTAATTTTATCGTATCATGGAAACAACAATATATATATATATATACACATACATATAGTAACTAATTATAAATATTATACAAACCCTTTAGTTTGTCCAGGTCTGTTCGACTTGGAGTTGGAGTTGGAGAGGGGGTAGTTGATGACTGGGGAGGTTTTGCTGGTAATGGTGGGGGTGATTTTGTATTTATCGGCCTCTGAATGGGATTTAAATAGTACCCATTATCATCTGACTGGAAAAGTAACTTTCGTTCAATTTCTCGTCGAATTAATCATCGCGAAATGAGGATAGAATTTATACGCTTACCGTTTCCGTAATCGATTCATAGATCTCGTAATGTTCTTCTTCTTCCTCGTAGCTCGTAATACTTGGTGGTTGATAAACACTCTCCGCGGAGCTTTGATGACCGCTGCTCAACGATTGCTTACTGTCCACCTTCAACATCTTCTTCTGATTTTGTTCGATTATTTGTTCATCGAACGCTTCGTATTCGTCTTCGCTCTCTTCTGTTCTTGCAGGCAAATTCGCAACCAGATCGATGTTCCTAAGCGTTGCAGGAGGTTTTGTTTGATCTTTGCTCGATTTTTCAACGATCGTTCGGTCTTTGTTCTTTTTTGGCTGTGGTGGCGGTGGAACTGTCATTCTTTCTGAAACCATCGGTTAAGAAAGAAGTTATTTGTTAAATTTTTTTTCTTTTCTTTCTTTTCTCTCTCGTTTAGATCACCTCTCACATGTTGGACAAAAGGAACATCACAGAGAGATACGATTCAATGATTTTGCTTTCGATTTAGCCCTCGATTAATTTTAAAGAACGATAGAACGCCAGAATCGTTTCGCGAATTTACGAATTTCACGACTATAATCGTTCCTTTGTTTTGTTTTTCACTGTTTAAAAAAAAAAAAAAAAAAAGGAAAAGAAAAAAACGCTAATCGGTGATGCTAAACGCACGATCGAAGATTGAAAGCTTCGCGATCTTCTTTCTCTTTCCTCGCTAATATAATCTTTACTAACTCTGATTGGAGTTGTTCGTCTTGGTTTTCGGCGCGTTATGCAGAAACGATTTCCGGGGTTGAGTAACATTGAGAACCGAGACCTCCACGTTTTTCCCTTTCAATGATTCAGACTTCGGCACCGTCATCGGCTTTTTGGTATTCCTAAATTCTAATTGTTCTTTAAGTTGCTCGGCCAGAGACTTCTCCGTTTGGCCATGCAATCTGAACGTATTCTTTAATGGCACGGTGCTTGTCTCCTGACAATTCGCATACGCGCTCCCGTCATTTCGCATGGGACCACAATTGGCGTAAGTTCCTTCTTCCTCTTGCCTAGACCTTGCTTCCTTCGCACCTTCTTCTTTAACGTCCGCGTTATTTTCTTTATGGTTGTTACTTTTGGCCCCATAATTTGATCGAGAGACTTTCTGAGTTTCTGCCAACGTACTTTCCTCGTTCGCTTCGTCTTCGAAGTCGGTCCCCCAGGATCCGGTGTCGCTTAATGGGTCCTCGTTCGACTGAATCTCGAGTATCTTTTCCTCTACGAATTTTTCAGGTGTCTTCTTCACTTCCTCCACGAATGTCCAGAGACTCCTAAACAATCAACGATAGTTTAGAGTAATCAAAGGATCGATGTCTTTAATAGACGAGTGGATAGATACAACGACCTTCTTTAATTTTTGACAAGCTTTTCTTTTTTCTTTTTTTTTTTTTTTTTTTGTCTAAGAGGAGAGATCACAGAGCGGAGAAACTTTAACTAACGTCGGACATAAGGACATCTTATTCGTATTTGGCGATAAAGATCGGCTTTGTGGCGATTGTTAGAAGAAAGATACGTAGACAACGAATAATGGATATAAAAATGAGGATGACACGGAGAAGAATGGTACCGAACGATCCATAAATTATACGTTACGCCACGTGGAAACGTGTTGTATTAAAGGTAAAAAATAAATCAACGCGTTTAAAATTGGCCAGAAAAATGTTTGACCAGACTCTCTCGCGCCAACGATATCAAATTACGATATCGTAATTTAATTAATTTAATTTAACGTAATTTTTAACGTCTCTGTTCTACGCCATTCGAATTTTCTAGAAACGTTATCGTCCAATCATTATCAGGAGTGGCATGGTAATGTCGCTGCGTTAACAATCGCGTTGTTGTCAAGTGGAATTTCCTTAATAAAAGAAGATGATAAATTTTGTGGCGTCAGTGACGATATTGGATGATCGAGGGCGTCCCACACGATAGAGTTACGCACTTATGCCACCGGTTTGTATAATCGGAGCCACACTGTCTTGTTAGCATGGCCTTCGGAAGTGCCATATGTATTACGATTTTCGTCGAGCCGTTGAACCTTCCTCTCAGTATGCGTACCGTGTCCCGCCACGCTTTCTATAGCGTCGTCGCTCGCCAAATTTTTCACCGACTCGAGCCACAGCGATGCTTAGAATTGCTCGCTCGAATAGCTGTTGTAATATCGATAGAATGCAAACAATTGAACCTCGGCGTATATGTAGTTGGTGGAACCTGTTAAATACAGTATCTGATGACGATACGACTCGTCTGTTCATGCGAAATTCGACAATAGAATGGAAGTAGAACGCACGTCTTAACACCTGCGTCATTCTTCATCTCGATATCAAGTTTCGCATTTTCTTTTTACCAGAATTAACGATTCATCGGTCAACGTTGCGTCAACGCAATAACATTTCACTTTCGATTCTTTTCCTTTTTCATCGACCTATGTCGTCAAATTCTATTGCGTTTCTCTATAAATTATTGCTTAGTATCTGATAGCCCTTGTATCCGTAATGCTGATACAGGAACACGCGAATTTTTCTACGCGCTGACTCGCTGACTAATATTGCTGCTCTCGTTATGCAGTTAAAATATTCTCTCTCTCTCTCTCTACCATATCGAAACATTCGAGAAAACCGTTTTTCTATTTCTCTCTTCGATTTAAAATATTTGGCCATTATTTCGTAACAGCCTGTGTAATATATCTTTGCTTAAAAGCGCCCCCCCCCAAAAAAAAAAAAAAAAAAAAAAGAAAAAGAATGGCCACAGGAGCTTTTTTTGTATCGAGTAAAATTGCAAGTTATCGCAATATTATCGCGTTATTGCCGAATTAAGAAATTTATCCGCTGTCGATCTGCTCGCGTTTCACGTTACGCCTATACCTTTGATAATGAAAGATAGACTCGAGTATTTCGAATTACGGAAATACGATGGACACGTTAGTTTGATTGCTATTAATTCGACACTCCTATCGTAAATAAATTAATATCTATGAATGTTAAATATAAATAACGTTCAATTTACTATCTTCTAGGCATTAAAATGTATAGAAAGTCCAGGATGGAAGTATTTGCATTTCCGATTTCGATTACACGCAACGGAGTGAGCTACGTATGCAGAGCGATTTTATTTTATAGATTTCACGAGTCGATAAAATCACTGGTCCGGAAGATATTCGAGTTATCCAGAACAGAGTCCTCTGAGAAATCGTGGATCGCGACTGGATCGGATCACGATTCGAAGGTGTGTCTCGGCAAGATGATTCGTAGAGAAGAACCGTTAGACCGTGACACTTCGGGATTCTACTTGGTCACGGGAACAGGTTCACGCTGTCCCATCGTTTTTTCACGAATAAATAAGGCACGTCTGATATTTCGTTCTCTTACCATATCAATGGACGCGTGAGATCACTCTTCCACAACGCCAGCTTCCCTTCCGTCAAGTGCTGGAATAATTACAATTAATTAAGAGGAGTATAAGAGAGCACGCGCCGGTTGGAAACGAAATAACGACACGAATTATGAATGAAACCGCTCGACGCTCGCCGCATTGTACGCGCGTTTTCTCTTTATTCGACGGGCCTGGATATTTCTTCTTCCTCGCATTGTAAGATTTAAGAGAAAGATGCAAGCTAATATTCGAGTTTCTCTATTAATTGGCGAAACGCGAGACGCCTACAACAATCTGGTAAAAGAAATATCAATATACGGCATGAAGCATACGGTAATTAGTAATCGCAGATGATCATTTGATATCGAGATATCGAGACTCGTCGATGTAGCGAGTTATTTAAGCGAGAAATTTAAACATCTATACGTATCCGTATCTATGTAATATGCATATACCTGTGTCGGATATCTTGCAACTTCTAAACGTATACATGTACATCCAGATTTGCTTCGAACTTTGGCAATATGATCATTGGAGACGCGATGTTAGAGTTTCGAAACGTTCAAAGTAAACGTACATGTACGATATATTCATAAAATATACCTTTACAAGTATTACAACCATTGCAAACGTCCTTCGCTTATTCTTTTCAGCAATTGTCTCTATGAAAAAAAGTTTTCGTGATTTCTGTTTTATTTGCGTTCTACCTACTCGGACGCGATAATCTTAATCGATTGAAAGCTCGTTTGATTCGAGGATCTAGAAGCTCGTGGTAAACGAAATCATTCTGTTCATGAACGTTTCATCGTCAATCCGTATAAAGTAGTTATCGATGTACCATTGTATCAACGTAGCTATATTAATCAACGAGGCGCGAACGAAAAGAGAAAAGAAGAGACTGTATAGGAAGACCTTCCTTACCAGCAGCTCGTCGCCATCGACCTGCCGTTTCGTGATGGCTTTACAGCACTCCTGCAGGCCATTCTGCAAAAGCAAGGATAACTCGTTCTATCAAACAGAACGTGCGTCGCTGATAAAGCGATAAGGGGCACGCATGCATGTATCTTGCGCAAATATTTACATCGCGACGATAAATCAAACCAGTTATTAAATGTACACAGCGTATCCTCTTTCTTTCATTTTCTCGAACCACCATTTTTTCACACATTTCCGATAATGTATCGAGCAAATGTTTTCAAAAGGTTTGCAAAAATTAGTCGGTCTTCCATTTCTGTTACACATCTTCAAGATTTCTTTCGCCGAGAAAATGTCAAGGCCACCGTTCGTCAAATCTAAAATACACGATGCCATTTTAAAAGGTTCAAGGTGACTGACCTTGATTTTTTATTGAAACAAAAATTTTTGGAGAATTGTCAATATCCGAATGTGTAGCGGACCGGAAGCTGACTAACTTTTCTTCGAAACATTCCTTTACGAACGAACAGAAGTAGCTGAAAAATGGTAGGCCAATCTTATAATTAGAGGATGCACCATGTATGCGAAAACTATCTTTGCACCGTTGTTTGAATTGACCAGAGTCGATGCGACGTATGTCTCAGAATTTTACCAACTTTGCTCTTGTACACGTGTATATGACAGCCTAAATTCTTCGATCATGTCGGTTCTGGCGTTGCATCTATTGAATCTTCTTTCGAATTTGTCGCGCAAAGTTCAATGAAATATAATAGATTTGACGTGTACGCGATTTTTTTCGATATCCTATTATTGCCATGCGATAGAAAAATCATAATTATTTTAAAACTGACAATTATAACATCTCCTATATTTCCTTATACGTTAGAGCGACTTATACAACGACTTAGAACGCGATACAGTTCAAAGTTACTAGAATAAAATAACAAACAGATTTAACATTTACGATGAAAATGCTGACAACTAATAACGCGAATACTCTGCTATATGTTCTCACTGAAAGTTACATTACGTAACTAATAACGCGAATACTCCGTGTGTTCTCATTGAAAATTACATTATCGTCTTATTTTGTGATCACATTACCGTGTTTGATATTTTATCCAGTAGGTCGTGTAACTTTAGTTTAGAAACGAAGTGTTTGCTTTCGAACGGTATACTCGGTCGGTATACTTTCGTTGCTCGATCATGTTCGCACGAGTTTCACTTGTTGTATTCTAGTCGCACGATTTTACGACGGGAAAAAGAAAGTACGTATAACGTTGAACGTGAACCTCGTATACTCGTTCTGTACTAGTTAAAAATACGCGCGTGAACCGCTGTTTGTACACGTGTGTTTCATACGCGAACTTTGATATTCTTAATGTGTCGTGCAATGTGACAGGCGGTATAAGGTGAACTAACCCGTTCTGAGACGTCACGAAGGGGAAAAAAAAGAAACGCATGTTTATCGATCGTTTTCCTATCTACCGATTTACACAAATAATTCAACGTATATTAACGCTTTGCTTTCGCTATATGCTTATCGTTTACGAAAGCAGCAAATTATACAAGCAGGCTCTTATCGGATCATTTATTGTAAACATTGGATAAAGCATACTGAAACGAAACACGTTGCTAATAGAAAATATTTAAGTTTTTAAATTATAAATATTATAATTATTCGAATCCCTCTTACGACTATATTCTACGAATTCGTCTGAGATATCGGTGTCGAGTTCGTGTCGATCAATTCGCCACTGGCAATTTCAAAGATGACTTTTCACTGAATCAGACTTTGCTTACCTTTCGAAGTAGGCACAACACATCGTTGGTGCTCCAATTCGATATGTCCTCAAGGGCGTCGCTTCGCGACAACTTTTTGAACATTGCACCGCGTGTTCACGCGACCGTGACAAAAAAGCGTCGCACGTGTTCACCGCCCAGTCGCATCTGCATCTGGCATCTGGTTTTTGTGTCTTGAGTCTTGACTCTTGACAACCCTCGCTGCTTCGTGTTTTCCTCCCCTGCCCCACCCCGTTCTACTGACGACCATTGACGACTATCTCGTACATCCGTATGACGAGCTGGCCATCGCCATTCCGATTGGTCACTTTCTTATGGTGCACCTGTTTTATCCGATACGATCTGGTGCCAGTGGTTCTCAGTTCGCAGAATTCCTCCCTTACGATATTCCGAGAGTTACTGAACGAAAATCGCCGATGTCTAACGACGAGTTAACTGGCTCCTTGTTCCTTTAAGCGGCCATCGTTTTATGACCGATATCGTATATCGTTACTAGCTCTTTCAAATTACTTTTGTGAAGCGAATTTCCACCATCTAAATAAAGGGAGAAATACTTGGGATTTCTTAGAAATGTATCTCTTTCCATAACTGCACATATACGGTTCCATTCACCCGAACAATCAACGGAACGTTATCGTGCTGCTTGACCAAGTAAGAGTCAAGTTATACTACGATTTATCATAGTACGTTCTTCAATATCGGTTGCATAGCATCTTTGCGGGTTATTACAGTTGACATCTTAGAGAGATATATTCGTTAGATCAGCTAATGTTCGGTAAAATAGCTTTCCATTTTGTATGTGTTACAAACTATGAATTGAATTTTGGTTTCCCCTAGATTTTGACTACGTAATTTTATGCACCTATTTCGACTCGTCCCATTGGATAAACCATGATTATATAAACAGATCTGCACACTCATTAGGGAAAACCGCCCGAAAACTGAGTCGTATCTGAGTCGTGAAAGATCAACATTGAAAGATCAACAAAGTCCGCGTTCTTGCGAGACAGACAGAGACGAGTAGAGCGTCTCTGTCTCCATCGAAGGCATTCATAGTATGTCACGCATACACAGAACGAGAACGATCTTCTTGTTTCCCGCGTTGATTTTTCATAACTAGTCGAGACTCAATTTCCAGATTTTCCCTAGGCTTTGGTACATGGGTGTCCAGATCTTACATGATCGTGGACTAATTTATAGAATAAATTCTTGTTTACGTTACCTCTCGGTTGAGAATCAGTGGCTTAAAGTCTAGTTCACAATGTGTAATACGTTTGTCATTTCGTTCCATTTTCATTGAAAATATGTTATATATATATATATATCTTTTATATTGGATTAAATGTTTTCTCTACATTGTTTAAATTTAGATAACGTGCGCATTTTTTTTTCTTTTTTTTTTTATTGAAGGATTTAAAACGAAGATTCAAACAAAGATTAATGTACATATTATGTATAGTTTCCTTAACAACATTTCAATTTATTTTATTCGTCAAACAACAGAGAAACAGTAACGATAATCAAGCCGTAATTTAGTATTGTTCACAAATTATTAAAATAATTTAATGAACTTTGTTGCAGAATACCATGCGTAGCGGAACTATTCTACTGTAGAATGTAGGGGATTGGCGAACTACTGCACAGCCGCGGTAGTTTCGCATTTGTGAATATAAAACGTTTATAAGAGCGGCGTTAAAAGTTGCGTAGAAGCTGCCGTAGCGGATAGACGAATTTACAAAATATTTCTTGACAATATTATCGCGTGTTTATCAATTATACAAAATAAAGTAACAGGATGCCTATCACTAATCTCAATTCTGAACAAGAGTACGAGAATTACGTCAAGTGAGTACTTTTAAATAATAAGTAATTCAGTTTCTAGAAACAATATAACCTAGTCGATGAATATCGTTCATTGTTTAACATATTATTCTATAAAAGATTCAGTTAATCTCAATTCGATTTGCCTCGAAATGTTGTTCAAAGTAGCGAAGTGAAAATATTTTCTATTTTTACTTCTATGATGAAACAGATTAAATATTGCAGTATAACAAAAGATAACCACGACCTTATATTATTTTCGTTCGATGTCAGAAAAAAAGCTCACAAGTCACAAATTTTTATCGATGTAATTCTGTGATAAACTAGGGAAATTGCCAAGTCGGTGATTTTGTGTTCGTTTGTCGTGTCAGGTCACAAGATCTTTCCGTCATTCATTTCTACGCATCCTGGGCCGATCAGTGTTCGCAAATAAACGATGTGATCGAGGAGATGAGCAAACTGGACGAGTGTCGGGGGATTAGGTTCGCCAAGATTGAGGCTGAAAAAATACCCAACGTATCCATGAAAGCTGGTATCAGTGCAGTACCAACAGTTGTTCTCACAAGAAACGACACCATAGTCGATAGAATCGATGGAGCCGATCCTGCAGCTATAGCGGAGAAAATTAAGCGCCAATTATTGGTCAATAAAAATTCTATTCCGTTTGATATATGTAAGCCTAAAGAAGAACTCGAAGAAAGACTAAAGAAATTAATAAATCAAGCACCCTGTATGCTTTTCATGAAAGGATCTCCTAACACTCCACGTTGCGGATTTTCTAGAACAATAGTCTCTATCTTAGATTCTTGTAAGGTAGATTACCAGACGTTTGATATCTTACAAGATAACGATGTTAGAGAAGGGCTTAAAAAGTTTAGTGACTGGCCAACGTATCCTCAATTGTATGTGAATGGAGAGCTCATTGGAGGTTTGGATATTGTAAAACAAATGAACGAATCTGGAGAGCTGGAAAGCATGTTGCCTAAGAAGAGCTAATGCAAAAGAAACGTGAGTTTCTGTTTACATAAATATTTAAATACTTTTAGCTTAATAGATGTGCTTGATTATAGGCACTTATTAAGGATCGGCACTTATAATTAATTTCTTTCAAAGAAAAGAGAAAAAGAAAGAAGACCAGACCCCCGTATTAATATAATTATATGTAAGTTATTTTGTATCAGTTGTAAGGATTTCAATATTTGTTTTATGGAAATATGCAATAAATTAAACTACCTGCTTAAAAGGATCTTTTTTGTAAGGGCTAATTTTTAGTCGACGGATTGCGCAAGACAGATGAATAGTAATACAGGGATTCTTTTTGCTCTGTAACGAAGTCGCTTTATTTCCAAACGATATGCCAATTTCTCAAGTGCTTATATATTGAATAACATATATATATATATATATATATATATATTATTATATTATATATATATATAATATATATACTGTTAATATATCGATCCGCGTATATTATAAATCGTCACAGATTTTTAATTCAATGTCATCATTTCTTGTACATCTTTGTATCGTGTATTTTGTATGTATGTACAAATTTATTTAACCGGTGAAATCTAATCATAATTAGAGACTCATACCACAAATGCGTAGCTTTTGAAAATTTTTTATATTGTATTATACTCTAGTTTTTCCTTTGCTTCATTCCAATTTTCACACCTTTCTTCGTTCCTTTAATAATGTTCTGAAATTTACTCGCGTTCTTCTTCTTTTTTCTAAACATGAAAATAAATCAATTCAATGCGTATCTTTAATTTAAAACAAAATTCATGGTATCATTATTTACCTTTTGTTTAACGCCGCTCTTGACAGAGGTACATAAGCATATGGATCTGGTTTTCCTTTCCTTTTAACATCGCCTCCAGCCTTTGATGCTTTATATTCTGCTCCTGGTATATATTCCGTTCTTGATTTTTTCAATGGTCGACGTATTCCGGACCCTCCTGCTATGGATACCAAAATTATGATTATTGAACAACAGATCAAAATTTACTATAGATTATATATTACTATTATATATACCTTGGTACTTTAACGTGGATCCGCTTCTTACGCTAATGTTATCGTAACTATCGCTATATTTACGTTTTCTATCCATTGCTTGCGACATGGCTACGGACTGGGCATCATCTTCTGATCGTGTAACATAAATTCATTGGCTTTGTTCACTCGTTTCTTCGAATTACTTTACATTTTTCTACAATTATGTATTCTTACCGTAATCGTCTTCTGAGTCGCTGTGCAACAAAAGTGCAGATTTCTTCTTTCTCTTGGTTTTTGGCTCATTATCCTTCTCATTATCTACTGTGATAATAAGACGGCCATCAGACGTAGTCTTAAATTCGCGATCTTTCCGTTTTATAGCTGCTATTTTTGAATTTATAGCGACTGTAGGTTGCGTTGCTAAAAAATTATTTTGTAAATTTAATTACGACTTCGACTTCGACTTTCCAAATCGAATTTTGAAAAATATCCAATACTTACTTGATATATTTCGAGCAGCCGCAGGATCAACGAGATCGACAATCTCTTCATTCTCATGAATCCAGGCCTCCTTTCGCGATGTTCTTTTCTTCCTTTTCCTTGACCCTTCGTTGTCCATATCTTCGTCGAACTCATCATCGCTATCCGCCAATATTTCTTCCATACTGAATTTTAATAAAGATTACGGAGTTGCTTCGGTTTAAGAAAAATCTCGTTTAAAGTAAAATACAAAGTTACCTTTTAGGTTTCCTCTTTGCATTGAATTCGGTATCCTCGTCATTTTCTTGTTTTTTCAATTTCCTCAATTCCTTTTTCTTTTTCTTCGCTTCTTCTACCTTAACCATATTTTTTAATCTCTTATGCAACATCGCGTTAGAAGCTGGAATCATGCCAGAGATTGTTTCCACTCCATATTTTCTTATTAACTTCATTAGAATATCTCGTACTTTTTGTCTGAAATGCCTATGGCAGTCATCGTTCATTGCACATAAAGCGTCTATCTGCAAATTCATTAATTCGTTTTCTTTTATTGGGCTACGTGGGATTTTGTTGCTAACCTTTCACCGTTATTAATTAAACGCCTTTGTTACTAACCAACGATCTTAAATTCGGAGCAGCGATATGAGATGGCATCACAGTAATATAGACCTTGATATATGCTAATGCGGCTTCTGTAATTTCTCTCGTCGGACTTGTAACAAAAATACAAGCTTGACCCAAGATTTCTTTAACTGTTTCTATACCTAAAGACCCTGTTGTAATATTTTTAATATGCTGTTATTACTCATTTTTATACGAAGTATTTATTTTAACTTTAGTCTGAAATAAACTGTACCATTGTAATGATAAGTGATGGAGGAAAGTGCCAGCAAGGATACGGTGCAATACTTTTGTATATTTTCTGTCGCACCACTCAAACCGACCATGAGCATATTGACATAATCTTTAAGATGCGTAGAATTTCCTAAAAATTTCTCGGCGATAGTGTTTAGAACTTGATACGCAGAAGTTCGGCATTTCGTATTTAAATCCTTTAAATAGATTACTGCTTCGGGCACAATGGCTTCTAAGAATTTAGTTTTTTCAAGTTGTGGATGAATTTTGATCAGATGAATCAAGCATCTTAATCGTGCCTAATTAAAAGAAAAGAAAAAAAGAAAAAGAAAAAGAAAGAATGAGCACAAGTAAAGCTTGTTTGTTAAAATTTTCATAAGAGATTGATATTATGGAAGAACGTTTATAAGTTAGCGCTTACTCCTCTGCTTGGTTTCGCGACGTCAGTAGCGGAGGATATTAATAACTTTTGTATCTCGCGTCTGTATTGAACTACGAACTCTTTACATGTTTCCCTCTCGCTGCCACATACCTCTTCTAAAAATCTGAAGGAACATACAGGGAAAAAATAATTTTTCTTTTTGCAGAAAAGACAATTAGAATATTTAATTCCAAATATATTAAAAAGTTACCTATATGCTTTCTTCTGTTCCTTGGTTTTAGAAATTTCTTTAAGAAGTGGTACACACATATCGTAAAACGTCTTTAATCTATCAGTGTCAGTATAATTAATAAGTAATCTTATGATGTCGTGAATACTTTCTTTGAAAAAATCGTCGATATCAGGTTCTTTCAACTTAAAGAACGCACGATCGAATAATTCGTGTACCAATTCCTTATCCGTAATTGTAAGATACACCTGTAATCATGTACAAAATATTAGTTAATCCCTTTAAAGAAAATTACTCCTTCTATTCACAGATTACTCTTATTGTATCGTATGTAGCAAAGCGTTGTCCTTCTTCATCAGTTCCAAGCGGCTTAGTAGTGTATAGATTTAAAAACAATGGTAAATAGTTCTTTGCAAATCTAGCTAGTTCGTGTATATCTTCATTTTTGTCGTTTTCGACTGCCTTCGTTATTAATCTTCGTAAGGCAGACATTATCGACATCCTTAAATTCTTTCTCTCGTTTAAATTTGTTCCTAACAGTTTAGCTATATTCTAAACAAGATAAAATGTTATCGCATGGATACTTGATACTATATCTTTTATATTTCTCTCTGGTATATACCTTGAAATTATCTTTCACATCAGTAGCGTTGTTGCATATGCTTGGTAAAATAGCCCAGACTTGGCAAACGAGAAATTCGTAAGTCTTCCCGCCTATAGGTTCGGTTGCCTTTTTTCTAAAATTAAATATAATTTAAGATAATAAAATTAAAAATATCAATATAGGACAGACATAAGGCACTTATAATAAAGATAGATTAAAATACTTACTCGCACAATGCAACGATAGGTAGTAATGTTTCCGTGAAGAAAGTAAGTGACCCACCTAGCACGCAATCCTTCAATAATGGTAGTAGCCAGGTTCTTTTTAAATTAATCGCATTGTCCGATACCTATAGAATAGTGATATATATTACTCTAGTTACAAAATAATGCTTTAGCCTCTCTTAGCATAAAATCCGGTTCATATAGAATTACTTGCTTTCAATGGAATCAAATTTAATACTGTCTCCGGCCCTAGCACTCTTATCGCAGCACCAATAGCGTACTCAGCGTCGTTTTTCGATGCAAAATTGTAAGAATCACGTAACTCGGCTAGACTTTTTAATATCTCTATTAACTGCGGACTTCTCGCTTTACCAGTTACCTGTAATAAAACCCGGAACGTCGAATCGTACAACATTGACAGAAGGGTAAGAAGCAAAAAATCGGTATTACCTGAAACAGTAGGGCTATTAGATGAAGAATATGATACCAAGCTTCCAAATACTGATAACCTAATGCTTGATGGATCATAAAAGTTATCTGATCGATGGTGTCCTTATATCTAAAAGTATGATGTAAATGATGAAATATAAATCATAGATACGAAGAATAATAATTAGATCTAATCATACGTTTTCATTGATTCCTCGGTTTCACATATTTTACCGACACAGTCTTCTAATAAAATTTTTATCGTGTGCGAGGAACCTGATATAACTTCCGATTTGTCCGAAAGCCACAATTGCATGCATCTGTCTAAAATTCTTGGTAAAAGAACTGTGCACAAATTTAATGAATTGCTATAAAGGGAAAATACATTCAGCAATTATTATCTGTGTTCAAGAAGATTGGATATAACGAGCCTGAATATAAAAGTTTCTTTACCGGGCTAAATTTAAATACGCTTCTTGCATTACAGTTAGCCACGCTAAAGTTGGTTGTGTATCGGTTGCTGGAGGTTGATAATCATATAAGGCAGTAATGATTTGCCCATTTCTTTGTACTGGTAGAATAGCTTCGGACGGTCGAGAAACGAACAAACCGTGAAAGGTTTGCAGACAACACGACGTTACTAATACATTTTTCATGGTCATAAGCTTCAATAAGGATTCGCTGATAGTCTGGAAAACAAAAGTTCGTAATTGTATAATATAAATAAATAAATAAATAAATAAATAAATAAATAAATATATATATATATATATATATGTATTTCCTTAACAAACGTTAACAAATACCTTCACGTGAATCTTTGGTAAGTGATGGAAAATGTCTTTCAATAGTGTAAGGACATGGAGAACATTTGTAATACCATCGGACTCGGAGTCAAGTTGACCAATGCAGAATTTTGCGACGTACGGTGTAGCTGGATGATATTGCGGTGGGTTTTCACCTTTCATGATATCACTTCCTATAATCATTAACATTGTAATATTAATGTTTGTCAAAAATTGTCCAACTTATTCGAATAATTTCCACATTTAAATCTGCGCTACCGTTTAATATCGCACATATTCCATGTTGCGCTGATTTTCTTAATTTTGGTTTATAATGTATAGTAAATGACAAAATAACATCCAACACCTGCATCGTAGACGAACTAGACCATATGGCTGCTTCCTGCGCTCGAAGGAGCACAGATAAACAATGAATACACTGTGAAAAATGAAAAATATAGACAGTATACCTTGGTGTAATATTTAAAATCATATAGAGGGATAGAATGAAAAACGATTTACATGTCGAAGTATTAGGTACTCTTCCGACGATGCATATTTAACAAGGATACGTAAGAAAATTCCGCTTGCAGCTCCGAATTGGATATTTAAAACATTTTTTGGGACAGTTTTTAGGCCCATGCCTAATAACGAGAGCGTGGCTGCGATCGACGTGTCCGATTCAATCGCTTCCAGAGTACTCATCTAAGGTATTAATATTTATAATTAGTTTGTCCATACCTTCCTTAATCCTTTGCGGACGAGTATCGGCATATAGCCGGCCGAATCTGTTCACAGTTCCGGTTACTTATTTTCAGATGTCCGACGTACGCCTATCTTTCTGAGCGATAATCTTATGCGTACTTACACATGGGTATAGTAAACTAAACAATGCTATGCGTTAGATGGAAGAAAATTATAGATCTTTGGAAATCTTATCTTCCGTTTAACGTAAACTCGCGATGTAGGATGATGGCCGAGTGAGAACGAATTTCAGTCTTTCGATGGCATTACCAGACGAATCAGCAGGCTTTTAATAAATTTTACATATCTTTTATAATACCCTATATGTACACGATGCCTAAAAGATTCAAAAAATGGTTTGATAGCGATGACGAATGTTATTTCGGGCCTGACAAGATAGAAGACGACAACTGTGCTTCGGACAGTGGAACCGAACTCGGTTCAACAACGATATAGTTCAGGCATTTCAATATTTCTACCGATAGTCACGGTAGATGATGAACTAAACATCGAAGGAAATAATAACACAAGCCTCGACAATGAGTAACGCAATCGTTCAACGTGTACATTTTCTCAACTGTGCGCGCCAATATCTCTCGTCGTCACAGCGACATCCGCTCGTCGGGCAGCCCCGTCCGCAAAGGGTTAAAAAGCGTTTAGTAATACACACCAATGCAGCAAAATATTCTGTGCTAGATTCATTACCACCATGCTGTTGTATAATCTCCGTTACAGCAGACAACACAGCTAACATTTCCTTATGCAACAGCGATTTCGATTGAAAATGATTTAAAAACCTGTAAGATTATTATTCAATAATATAATAATAATTAATCGCTCGGTTCAACACTTAATAATATCTTTGAATACATATTGCCGATATTTGAAACTATGTTTGATTTAAGTACTTAAGATCATGTACTAACCTACTAAACGATATATTCGAACAATTACTATAATTGGTAGCAAAGGTGTCAGCAGTGTTTTCTGTACATGTTTCCCAAGAGTTACCTTCGCTATCGGGTGTTTCTACCCGTGGTTCAATCCCTTGAATAGCATTGTGTTTCTTTAAATCTTCCTTTGTTATGCCAGGGATCGCAGAGGCTAAGAGAATTACAAAATTTAATGCAATATGAAACACAGAAACAAAATCATAAAAAATTCGAGTCGTTGATATTTGTGTAAGTATATACCTGTTGAATCTTTAAAGAACATCCACGATGCCTGTTCCCGATGCTTTTTAGTTTGTGGATTAGAACTGGAACTCTGGCCCTTCGGCCAACGTTTCGCCTTTTTCCGGCTACTTAACCGCGGTCCCAATTTACCCATCTTCTCCTATCTAATTTTAGAGTAATATACACTTAAAAGGTACGAAATTTATCAAGACAGATATTTCTCTCTTTTATCCACAACGATAGAAAGAGGTTAAATTCATGCTGCACGTGCTGTAAGTATTTTCACGGTGCTGTTAATGGCGTTGTACGGCAAAATGCTACGATATTCTGATGACTGTCAGAAGATGGCAGCATGTATCGTGTAGCTTAGACGTAAGTGGGAGCTATCATATGGTGTACGAATGTACTTTTGAACTTTTGACAGATATCATAGTAGACCAGCCAAATTAGCCTCCGAGGCAGAAGGACATCCAAGTTTCAAATTTCCAGGACCGTAAGCTTTTAAGTTTTATTTTCTCAAAATTGAAAATTTTCAAGTTCTCAAGTTCCGAAATTTGTTAAGTTTCGAATCTATCCATCTAAGTTTATCAAGTTTTGTAGGTCTATCAATAATGAAAATAACTTTGTCTACAAATCAAAGGAGACACGATCTTGGAAGGCAAATCGAGAATCAAGGATTTAAACGTCCGTTGCCCGGAATGATTATTCACGTTATGATCCTTATTGTAACCATCGATGATCGAGCGTGCAATTAGAACGGCAGACGGTCATAGGTTTAGACGATTTGCAAAGTAATGCCGATCGAATACTGTTCTTCCTCGCGACGACGTGAAAATTTTCAAATTTATTGTAAACCGTATATATGACTTATGAGTCCAAACGAATCAACGGTCACGTTCTCGTTCGACGGAGATACACATGTTATTCGATGGTGAAGGAAACGTCTGCCAGATGGAATCATTGACAGGTATTAAAGAATGGATGCTCCTTGCATGAGGCCGTGACCATCGTGAATGAATTGTCCGTTTCAAGAAGCGTTTGGTATAGTATGTATTGTTGTATTATCGTTAATTATATTAAATATATTGTAATCATTTTATATATATATATATATATATGTAAATAGTATATTGTATATTGTACATAGTATATTGTACGCGATGGAAGAATAGGATGTGAATAGCAGCATTATATACCGATTTACGTCCCGATATTTTGGATTTCGTATAGTTGCTTCGCTTTTATGGCGGCGCAACTCAAAAATTTTCGCATTTGCTTTTCTTGCATTCAAAGTTTACAGTATTTTTCTACCAACATGTTTTATCATGTAAAGCAGCATATTTATAATGCTTCACGTCAGAGAGCAAAATAATAGCATATATCGTTATCAATTTGGCCTTAGTTTTACAACTATACGATAACATACGATAGTATGGCTGTGGCTCGGGAAAATGTCTTTATAAATTTCAAAACACTTCTTCTTTAAAGCTTATATTTTTTGAATCGAGGCATTATCAAAACAAAGCAGAGACACGAGGAGTACAGGCGAATGATACGCAGCGTAAAATACAAAAGAAAAAAAAAAAAGAGGATAAACTCTACTTTCTTAAAGAGAGTAAAAATAACGTAGACCTGTTGCTCGTTACGCTATATCTCGGTTTCGCGTGTCGAGTAATCAAAAATCCTCTCGATCTCTTTTCCAACATCCGGGTCATCAATCCTCCAAACGTTGTGATCGATCGAACGATCTACTAGTGACAAATGCAGCAAACTGGGGAATTTTTCCAAAGAAGAATCACGTTTGCTTTTCAACCGATCCGATACGAAAACTACGTTTGGGTTTTAGGAAAGCTTCCTCCATCCAGAGATGCACGAATGAATAGAGTGAAATTAAGGAAGAAGCGCGCGTTCTTGCTTGCCGTGGTAATTGAACGCGTTTTGCCAGTTGCGAACGACGCCGTGCACTTGGCAAATTGCATTAGAAGAACAAGTTCGACCCACGACGACATGGTACCCTCGTTTCCAGTAATTGAACACGGACAAGAAGCGATGGTGTCATTGGTGACGTAGGTATGTGGGCTGAGACTGGATGGCGTATTGATTCCGTGACGTCACGAAGACACGTCCCACGCAATAAGCGTGCCGCCGAATTCACGAGATTCCTCTTCGTTCCCAGCTAGCTTCCGGTTATCCAATCTTGTCCAGGAACTTACGTTACGCGTAATTAAGGAATGGCTTTTTCGAACATTCTCGTTCCGCCATATTTGGTGGACGGGTCAGCTATTTTTTGGCGTCTCTTGTCTTTCAGATGTGAATTTTCGAAAGTTTGTATCATCGCTTGGAGTTAAGGTACCAGGATGGTTATGCTAATATTCAAGATACCTAGCGCCTCTACCTCTAACAATAGCACAAGTTGCTAAATGCTAAATAAATGACATCAACGAAAGTCACGAATCCTAATGCTATCCTCGGCGTATTTAACTTGAAGATCGTTCTGATCGAAATAGAACGATACAAGTTGATAGAATAATTGAAAAATCTATAGCGTTAGAAAAGCTCCCCTTGGCGAGGGGCATTAAATTTTTTAAATAACTTTTAATTTAGATCTGCGATGTTAAAGTGTTTCGTAGCTCACGAGTTTCAAGTTAGAACTGATAATACCAGTTAGTCGTATCGACTATAGCTAGCGAGCTATAACGAGAGAAAGAATCTTTCTTTTTCTAAGCAAGCAGGCAACATTTTTACCTGGCAGCGCAAACGAACAAGCTAAAAACAAGTTTCGCATAATCACATCGAGGACAGTGATAAAATGCATCTCGCGTCGATCTTTCAATCGTGCGATCGGTAACGATCGGAGCGGCTATCGTAGAAATATTGCGTTATCGTTTATCACACCTTGAGACGCAAATCCTTCTTAACGCCAGAGGATTCCGTCGAACGAGGCCCGTTCCTTGTGTCGCTACCAACTCGTACCCACGACAAACGTATCATAAATGCCAATTACATATTTTCATCGTTAAGCCCACGTCTGCGGTGCGGAGTTTCCAAATTCGGAAGCGGACTTGAAAAATTAATCGATCGATATTTCACGACGAAAATTGCGTCACGCGGTATAGTTAATTTTACCAAGGGGACACGGACATGACAGGACTACAAAAAATGCACCTGGTCCGACCTGCAACGGAGTTTCCATTCTCCGGACGATCTTGCACCCCTTTAACCGACGTTCTACCCCTTTGTCTAGTTTCTAAAGTCCTTAGAACAGATCCAGCTGTTGGATCTTTTATGCCTCGACGAGTTTTCGCGTTCTAACTGGACACGTGCAACCTCGGGTCTCGTTTCCTTTTTTGTTTTTTCTTTTTTCTTCTTTTTTTTTTCCATTGCTTCGTCGGAACTTCTGCGCGTTCTGAGGCGTTGCCTATAGTACTGGGCTTAACGATGACTTCTTCGAAGATCAGTCTTTTTCGACATAGATTTAATTTTTTTTTAAGTTTCCGAATCTCTTTATAGGAATTTTATAAGAATCATTTTTCAAGAATTAATACCTACTAATTTGTGTTTAGTTATAATCAAACAGCGTTCGCTAGTGAACATTTTTACGGGCGTTTATGACTTTATGGAGGAAACATAACGTAAATTGAACGTTTCATGTACCAGCACGCGTAAATAAGTAATTATTATGCATAGATATCTGACGTTTGTGTTAAGAAATCTTGGGAGCTTTGTATCTTTATTTAGAATTTCATCGTCTCTTCCGAAAAAAGAAATCTCAAATTTCTAAGAATTTCGAAAGAAAATTGTCAACTGTTGTATTTTTTATCGCTCCCCTTGCGAAATTACGATACTGCGATATCGCACACAATACTCAATCGAGTATAACAAAATACGGCGAAATTATCTGAAATAAATAGATAAGTACAATAGCATGTTCAAAGTTAACTATAATTCGCTATAAATCATTCCCGCAAAAGTCATATTTTTGCCATAATTACAGAAATTTTCGGTCTGTTTATCTGCCAGGCTAAGTTCAACAATTTGTTGCGTCGACTATGTTATTTATGCTTATCGGAAGAAGAATAATCGAAACATTATGAAACATTATAGAGTTACGCGAGGGCCGAACCACGTGGCGGTATAATATATTATAATTAATTACTACGAAAACTTTGGACACCGTTCTCAATTATCGCTGCTTTGGTAAACATTGCGATTCCATTAACGGCAAGCATGAGAGGGTTAGCAAGAGTAATTGGAGAAATAAGATTATGCAACTTGCAAATAGTTTATCGTGCGTTTGCATCGTATAAGGACTGAACGATCATCGATCGTATTTCCCTCGTCGCACCAGATGATCGTTACTTATTCGTGCAGTCTTAATCTCTCGAATCGTTATCCAGCTGTCTCGAGAATGTATCGGTAGACGTCCTTTAAACGAATACTGGTTTCGTCGCTATTACTTCCTAATTATTTTATATTTCGTTATAAGATATCTTACGTATATTAAATGAATTACATGAATGTGTAATTTTAGCGCATATATATATATATTATATATTATAATGATGAGACCCTCCGATTTCTATGATCTTTTGCATACGTTGTAGAAATACATGGGTATTTTCTACAACTTCCTTCCCCCGTGTGTACCGTAACGGATGGACTCGCTTAGCTGGCCAGATATTCGCGAAGAACGGCCGGTACCGCTACAGTGTATTTTTGCCCATAGTTGCGCGTCCGTGGCAGCGTACGCGTCACTATCGGTTGCCGGCCGTTTATCTTCCGTTTACAAAGGAGGATTGGGCGAGCTTAGACGCCCCGTGCACAACGTGCGTACGCATATGCGGGGCTGTGTCTGAGCTGCGAGGATGCGATCTGTTGTGACTTTACAGCCTTACATTTACTACTTCTGCTTTGTTCAGCTTTGGATCAGATTTTTCAATTCGGCCGTCTCGAGGCGGCCGAGTCGACGTGCGCGTGAAATGACAACGAATTAAACAAATAAAAATTACGGACGAACGAGTAACTAATGTTATTTTACGAAATAAAATTATAGTTGTCATTTCGCGCAAACGTTGTCAGAATCAGCATCGGGTTGCTACGGTTGAATCGAAGAATCTGACCCAGACGTAAGGCCAATACATCGACGATATCCGCTCTTAATCGAGTTGTAACGGACACTTTTCGCAGCCCCGTATACGCAGTTGGGCCCGGGCTGCTTCGACTTTTCTCGTAGTCATAAAGTTATAAACCCAAAGTTTGTTCCTTTCCGTCACCCAAACTTATAAACTATCGTTTATAAACGGAAGATAAGCGGCCGGTGGTCGGCAATCGATACCGGCGCATATTCCGTGAAATACGCCCTGTCGTACCGCCAATTCTTCGCCAATATCTCGTAGCGCGTGTTTCTTCCGTGCGTATGAAAAAGTTGTTCAAAATATCGATTTCTGTAATATATTCAACGATCAGCGAAATTGGAGAACGAGCAGCGTTTCTACAGTCTCGTCGATTTCGTTCTAACATTCTAATTGTATCCTATATTTTACGCGATAAGATGTACGGATGATCAAGGGATATTATATACATCGATAAAAAAATGTACTTATCCCATTGTTAGAAATTCGTATATTAAACATCATTTGCACGATAATGGATTATACGCATAATATCGTGCTTCAAATTATATAACGTGGTAGACTATTTTGATATAAACTGTCTTGATATTTCTTTCATATCTGAGTCATTTTGTACGATTTTATTTACAGGGAGGATTCGATTCGAAATTAGCAATTAATAATACTGAAATCTCTGCGATTAACGTTATTCCCAGCGAGATTCCCAGAAATAATGGAGGAAAATTCAGGAATAAAAGGAATCCGAGTTCGTAGGAAAAGTCTTAGGAAAGCACGTACCGTTCCATAATGACGTCGCGTCGGGTATTCCTCTCTTTTTATCAAGAAACTATCTACACGCTATCGTTATCCTAGATTGCGTTCATTCCGTTTTTGCTACTACTACGTTATTACTACTATTAATTGCTGCTACTGCTATTACTACTATTACTACTACTACTACTACTACTACTATTTCCCGTAGCCGTAAGCTCTGTGAAAGATTTTCATTTTTTCGAATTCTCGAATCTCTAAATATCGAAATATTCGAAATTTTCAAAAATTTGAGAAAGTTTGAAATTTTGTCGGACGTTTGAGTTTTCAAATTCTCAATTTTATACATCCCCGAATTTGAAAATTTTGATCAAACAAGATGTCTTCATTGCGTTAGTACCGCTTCGGTGACTGCCTCCTCTCTCTATCTTTACGTTCTAGATAAACGAAATCGACGTCATGAATCGTGACGATTGTGAAAATATCGCGTGCTCGTAAAGCCATTCGTAAAAGTCGTGGCACGTCATTTTCATTATTTCATGCCACGCGCGCAAGGAATCTACAGATCATGACGAAAACACGATGAAATCCCGATCATAGACGCGGTTCTTAATGAGGTACGTTGGAAGTTGATTATCGAAATTTTATCAAACCGACGTGACGCGTTCAGCGACGCAGTTTAATTACACGACAAGCGAAAACAGGATTGCTCGGCCACGACAAAGCGTAATACGATTACTCGATGCTGGACGGAACGTTGATGACGTTGGTCGATGCAATTTGCAGCGATATCGGGCGATCCAGCTTTGACTTTTCATCCCAGAAACAATGCAATTTTTCAAAATCTCCCATCAATCAATCACTGCTTATAAGATTTGACGAATAAAGAAGAGAATAAAATGGCACATTGTTGCAGTCGCCACTATATACTTATAAAATCTAAAGAACCGAGAGGAACATACGCGAAATAATCATATAAGAATTCAAACATTATCAGAACGATCATTTATTCGCTATCAATATATTCGCTGTGGATCCGGCACTGCTACGAGATCTAAGGAATCGAGGATGAACGACAAGCAACGTTAACCAAGAATTGAAAAGTTTCAAGGGCATTTACTATTCGGTATTCTAGTATAACGGAAATGAAGTTCGCGATATTGTTGATTGTCGGATCAAAGGTAACATCGTATGAAAATCGTAATTAATTACAATAGGCGCATTAATAGGATGAATTATTACTGCTAAGTTATTGCGTGTGCTCGTCGTATCATGATGTAAACATGCTTTACGAGCGGTTGAGAATGTAAATTTGCTACCTGCTAGTATGCGAGCGTGCACCGCGGTTGATAGTCGATAAAACGGTCGATATGGATTGACTGACATGGATCGTGCAGGTGCACCACTCTATAGAGAGGATATCTACGAGGCGATCGACGCGCGAAGCATTAAATTTCGTCCGATAGACTCGCGTAGCTCGTAATTCCGTGTTCTCTCGGGTCTTTTTGATTTTGCCAATCAATACGGACAATGTGCCGATGGCACGCGATATTCTTATAATTGTTCCACGAAGATAGATTTTCCTTATCAACCGTTTTCTTATGCAGATAGTAGCCAAGTATATTATCGGTGAAAAAGTCGAAATCGAATTGTAGCGAATACTCCCGTGGTAGCGTTAATCGTTAATTTGGAGCCATCGCTGTTTCACGGGAAATTTACTACTGTTCCATAAGATTCAACAATTTAAAAAGGTTCGTTTCTCGAAAGATTATCCTCGTGTAAATGAAATTTAAAATGAGCAATATTTAAAAGTGACTTTTAGTATATTATGATAACAAATATCGTTCGGATATTGGTTTACATATGTAAACGAAATTTGCAGTATACATACTGCAGTGGACTTTGAACTCGTGATCGTAATTGCTATGAATTCTTATCATTATCCTTATCAAGAAAGAAGTTATGTTAATTTGTTAATATTGAAGTTTACTGAAAGTAAATGAATTATGAACCGTTTGATAGCAGCGTAGCCGAGCATGTAGACGCTCGATTCTTTTGTTCGAACTGTACTGTTCTTAAGCACTTAAGTGTCGGTCTTAATGTAAGTCTCGCACAAATCTCAAGACTGGCGTCAAGGTATTAGATATATTTCGGCATTCTTCATAGTTTTCCATAAACATAAACGAAGAACGTACATAATAATATACATTTTTAACTCGACGCTAACTTGTACAATTTTGTTCATTGTTATTTTAATTTACTTGCCCGTGATTGCCAACAATTTGTTTCATCTTTTCTCTGCTTCGTTTCATCGATCGTCGTCATTCTCTGTGAAGTTCTCGATGTAAGCCATATTTTAAGACATACATTTCGATAATTTTCATAGTTCTTCACGAAATGGACAATTATTTCTACGCGCCACTAATCCAAGAAACTTACTTTTCGAATTTTCGAAAAGAAGCAATTCTCGTGACTTTAATCGTGCTAACGTCGAAAATGCTAACTCGACTAACTGAATTTTACGTAGTTACACAACGTAGTTTGCTCTACACTTCCAGCAAAGGATCCAACGAAGGCAGTATCCCATTTGCGAACGTACAATCAGTCGATCATAGGATCCCCTAAATTCAAGCCTGGGGCAACGTTCGATCACGCCCCAACGTCCATGCATCGTGCATCTGAAACATGAAAGAAGACAGCTAACTTAATTCAAAATCGCTACTGAGAACGGTCGAGATAATAATAATTGGTAGAAAGGAACGACCGATAGACCGGTCGATAAAGCTCTAGGGTGGCATAGCGTGGTTCGTACTCCGCGGCCATGTACACGCACGGTGATGCACGCGCGCACAAAGGCTTCGTAGGCCCGCCAGAGAAAAGACGGAGAGAGAAGGAGACAGAAAATGTGGTGAGAGAAAGGGAGAGGAGAGGGACGACATGCGCCGGCACTCGTTGCCGCACGTTATAATGCTCGAAGCCCACGAACGGAACGAACGTTCGACGACAGTCATTCAGAGCTCGACCAGTGTGCCGCACGTTTCGTCGCTTCTCTAATCCTCGTGCTACGTCGTGCTGGATCATATCCGCCCTCGGCAGTCGCCGGTGTCGACGATCGGACCAGCCGAACCAACCGGAACAGGAACTAAGGATACGGAGAGGAAGAACGATGCTTTGAGTACGTCGCGTGTATACCGGACATCATATCCCGGTGAATTTTCTCTGTGAAGCGTCGATCGTCGATAGAGGCTATCCATCCTCTGTCTATACGCACCAGTGACCAGTGATATTCGACAGGAGAACTACATAGAATCTCTAAAGGTTCGCAGCATCGCGTTTCCTCCGAATATTGATTATTCGGTGAGTAATTTTCAATGGACCTGTCTTTTTGCTGTTTGTTTGCTGTTTGATGAACGTGGAGGGGTTGTATAAGCGAGGGAAATATTGAATGAAAGTTTGATGGATATTCGCGCGAATTACTGTAAATAGGTAAAGGATGGGACATTGAGCAATCTCGTGAGATCGTGTCGGTAATGTTATTGTGCAAGTTACGTTATGAATAACGACGCCAATCGTACGAGAGGGCTGAGTAAATTATCACTTCTCCTAAGGGAACTAGAGAAATTAGAAACGAGAAATTGATTGGTCGACTTTAAACGTTATTAGAGAATATTCGGAGAATCGTATCTATCGATATCTCTTCGATTGAATAATTATTGTGACGCCTATGATCGAATTATTGTGACACGAGAGCCAGAGATGCACATTTGGACACGGTGGTTAATGAAATCAACCCTTTTCTCATAGAGATGTCGCCAGCTCCCTTTGACAATCGTCTTTACTTTCTTCCCGTCGAATTGCGAAATTCTTTGTCTGACGTCAGATTACCCGGCATGATAACGTAGGACGAAAAATAGGTTCGGAAAACCCGGTCGGCGACCCACGTGGTCTATTGATTTTTTCGCCCGTCATGCCGCTACGTTCACGCTAGTGGAAACTAGCCTTTTCTTCCGTCGGTTAGCAGAGCGGGTTAGCACACCCTGTGAATATCGCGTTAAATACAATTCACACTCTGAAATATTACACGCAAATCTTTTATGAATACGGAACGTTCGATGTGCCATCAGCCATCAGAATTGATCTCAGTAAAAGGTGGTAGACGTTAAAGTTGTAACTATGTTGAGGTTCAGCCGTGCTTCAGTCGCGATTCGGTCGAATTTGTAACGAAATCCTGACACTCGACGAGAGTTTCTCCTCGTATTAGTCGATATTCTGTTTACAAGTATACACACCATGTACACAATTGTCGACTAGACATTTCTCATACTCAATTATGAAGCTATCCTTCTGTCTCTTGATGTATCTGTAAAATTGACCCTTTATCAAAGTAACTTTTAACGATGATGTGACTTTAACTTCTGTACATTTAACCATCCTTCGGCCATCCAATATTAGCCGTGTACTTCCGATCTTGTATTCGAACTTCTGCCTAACCGTAAGCCAAGAGTACGCGGTAGTCGTACATGATCCCCGTTTCGACCCTCGTTTCGACCCTCGTTTCGACCCTCGTCAGAATGGCAAAAAGATCAGAAAAAAATCAATAGCGACGGAAATACAAATTCCTATCTCAATTCGGCTGTCCTGTTTCAAAGAACGTTTTAAATCTATAGTACAAATTTCCAAATCGTTCTAGCTTTCCACCGAGTGTAGTACCTGCTATTCCGAATGCGCGCAGTTTTCCTTTCATTTTGATAGTAATCCAATAATATACGTAAAACACATACTGTACTAATATACTTTACATGATATATATGTAATATGTAGAACGACATAGCAGGTAGTAATACAAAAATATATCAACATAGTATATAGCGATATAGTAATTATATCTAATTATCGTGATAACTGGTCATTACACTCTGTTAGTAGTGCAACTTATTGGGGTTTTTACGCTCCATTTTATTTTCGTAATGGTATCGTTCCAAATATATTGTTAACGAATTATAGAAAATTGGATTATCGTGCGATCGTGCGGCGGTGCTGCATTACAAAATACACTTCGTCCCTTATCACAACAATCGACTGCAAACGGATCGATAATATATCGCCAGCGTGATTTGAACACGTTTAGTTACCATTTCTGACAGGTATTTAGGATCGCTAGCGCATCTTTGGTAAACATACTGTGCGATACCTACGGACAAGTATCTCTTAAGCATTTATATGTATCGTCTAACGAAAATAACGAAGAATCAGAGGGAAATACGAAATGGCAGTATTACAAATCGTTGAACATTTTTGATAACAGTATTAAAGTTTAGGTTATTTAGTTATTAAAGGAAAGAAGAAGTTTTCTGAATATGCCGAATTATTCGATAAATTGATCGACATCAAAATTATCTAAAAAAAAAAAAAAAAAAGAAAAGAAATTATTGAAAGAAATAATAAATTAATAAAGATATTGATAAGTTAGCGAGATTTGTAATTCGTATCAGCGTTTGAAGTTTGACATTTCGTGAACTTTTTGCAACTTTTTACGACGTTTAGAAGTTCCAAGTTGACGTTGGTCATGATCGTCGAGCGACACGAAGGGGACAAGATCTTTTTAAATAATAATTTCCGTTAATCCGTGTCGCATGAAGGGACCGATGTCGCGTGGTTATCTTTCACGGGTGTCTTAAGTACAGGTTACGTTCCCGTTACACGGCGAACAAACCGACGTTGGCGGCGTAACATCAATGAAAACTGACGTAATGTTCCACGAAAGTTTCGGGATCCTCCAAACCCATCGGAATTCCTGTTTAGCTTTCAAGTGCATATGTATAAAACCAGATTTTTTTTTAAACTGTCATTATTATTCATATTTTTTAATTCCTTAGCTCAAAAACCACTTTCACAGTTCTCGATACATATATACATATACGTTGATCCGCAAATAATTACACGGATAGAAGAGATACGATATTTTTTACCAATCTTTAAATTCAATCTTAAGGTAAACACGAAAGTAACGATAAGACGCATATTACACGATGGCAATTACTTTCAGAAATTGTTACTCTCAACGTGATTCGTAGTAGAAAATACGTTGTTGTATTGTGCTATCCAAGATGAAAGTGTGAGGAAAGATGAAACCCATCTAGACTAGAAAGGGGTTCTTAGATCGACTATATGCAAGTTCAGAACAAAGTTTTGCACAAAAGGTGGTACAAATGACTAGATGGAAGGAGTGGTACAATAGCGCATTCGTGTATGTTTTTCGATACGTGTGCGTACTGGTACGTGTAGTTCGTGGAACAGGCTTGAAGCAGTACGACCGCCAGACTTGACGTATTAGGAGATCGCATTAAAGGGGGTTGCTTGTTAAACGTTTCTTCTTGTTGGGAGATTGCTAGTAAAGTTCTCCTCTTGGCGCAATTTTCCACCATCGACACCTTATTGCACGCGGAAGCGATGGATTACGTTTTCTGACGCGAAAACAAAAGGAAAAGGAAAAAGGAAAAGATCGTTTGTTTTCATATTTAATTAGATCGATTATCATCACCTTCTACTTTAAAGCGTAAGATGTTATAGGTTCGAAGTAACATATACAATTACATAATTATTTAAAAATTTCGAGATTTTCGAAACATCGTGCGACAAATACCTCTCTCTTCCTCAATACCAATTTTACAAGCTTCCTTGTTTTGCTTCTTATCGCTATAAGCAGAGGAAATTTACAATTGTGAAAGCAATTACCAGATGATTGAAACAATATGCTATCTCGCAAGAGCAAGATGCAAAGATATTCGATAATGCACGACTATAGGACGCGCGAGATGAGATATGGCACCGTGCGATTATCAACATCGGTTGTAAGCTTCACGTGGCGTTGTTTGTCGAAGTTGCGTTATAACTTTACAATTTAACAAGTAATTATCAGCACAAACTGCCTGTCAATATTTACGGTATACAGGTTGACAGATAGGCTAGTAATAATAGGGAGGAGAAGAGTAAATACGGGGAGAAAGTTCCAGAGTTCTTTCCTAAATTTTCTGTAACGCTCTAAGTGACAACGATACAGGGACGCTCTAAGTAACATTAATCGTAAAAATCGAATTGTACGTTATATTTTTAAGGCGGCAGACTCGATCGTAAAAACAGGATTTCATATCTATTTATATCGTATTACGGTTGACTATTTGACAACATAGCCTACATAAACAAGGTTATTGTTGTCGGCATTATTACGGCGGCTTCAGATCGCTACTAATCGAAATTTAATCGTATAGGATACAAGTTACGTGTAATACACAAGCCACGTTCACTTACTTGTTTAATGGTGTGTAACTTAATATTTGATTCGAGTTGTTACTAATGCAATATCGTCGTAGTAAAAGTCTTTAAACACGGTTTAAGCACATTATAGACGAAACGAACGTGTCAGGATAAAGAATAAGATCGATGAATGTGGTAAATACGATGTATGTAATGTAAAATTTTCGTGCTTTTCATTTTCGTTTTATTAACAAATCATTTTTTCAAGATTAAAACTGGACAAAATGGCGGCGATCACGCCGAATACACTGCCTTTATCTCTTGCACGCAATTTGTACGCGCTTTAATATCGACGATTAGCCCGATTATTTCCAAAACGGCGTCTCAAACTTATCGATTACGCAAGCAGTTTGACACTCGGGGGCAGAGACGTTCGACCTTCGATATAAACGATATCGATGTGTGACAGCCTTGGGTTGGAAAAACGACAATGAAAAAATTAAGCGACAGAAGCGTGCGACGAGTTAACGAATCTTGATTCTTATAGAAGATTAATAAATATATTACGATGAATCGATGAAGGAAAATTCGACGGAAACTCACACTTTGCGCCAGGTAGCGAATTACGTCTTGCGGTTGGATGCAATTACACCTTATTTTTCAATCAACTGTGTAAATGCACGACGAGATCGACCATCGATCGTTATCGTTTCCCTTTCGATAGTACCTAAGGTGGTTTCGCGTGAACGTCGTCGTTTTATTCTTCGTTTCTTTCAGTTCGCGTTCTAACAACGATTTACGTTGATCCTACTCGTTTCGTATATCCCTTGTTTATCGACACATCGCGCCGTTTAAACATAAAGGTCGGCTTCCATCGGCTTGATGATCCGCATATCCAATAAGCAAGGATTTTGTGGCTCAACGAGATGCGAAACACGTATGGGACCTTTGGTATGTAGAGAGAGAATAAAGTTTATCGATACTTTTCGTTTCTTACCGGTAATATAGAAACTTGGTAAATAAAATGACGGACTATCAGAGGTTATGTTTGAATAGTCGTTAGTATAATCCTAGAACGATATTGTGGATCGAGTTGACGAGATTTTAAACTTATATACATGTACAGAGGTGTGAACTTTAGATTATGTAACTTCCTAATTTCCTTCCTAATTTCTGCGCGCGCGCGCGCGTGTTTAGTTTATGGAATAAATTTTTATTAATTTTATAAAGATTGTCGGCTACTCTACCGTGTCTTTAATGTAACGTAAATAAATTAGTTGCGATTCTTTTTTCTTTAAAGCCGTGAATAGTTATTTTAAAAACATTGCTATGTAAAAATATTAAACGATAATGATGATAAAATAGTTACGTACGTCAGAGAATTAATAAAAATACATTACCATCGGTTACTTTCTACGCTAATGTTTGAAAGTTTGCGTGCCATTTTCCGTAGCTAGCTGCTCGTTGATAGTGGAAAGATGAATGACTTTGTTGTGATCGACGCACCGAATTGCGCCGCTGTTGTCAACGAAAGAATTAACATGAAATATACGCCGTTGAATCTGCATTAGAGTGCAGATATTACGATTATTTGTGTAAAACGACTGGCTTTCGGCGTTTTCCTCCTTCGTGCTTGTTCTTTCTTTTTTTTCTTTTTTTTTTTTTCTTTTCTTTCAGCGACTTTCATATAAGAATATATAAATTCGTTGTACATACACTATGTACGTCTTATCTAATGTAATAAGTAAAATTTCGAGTATCTAAGGCTAAGTCGCGGAAAGATTATTCGAATACCTCTGTTTCGGAAGTGTGTGCTTGCAATAAATATCTTGTAATTTCTATACAGATACGTTTTCATATTTCTATCGAACATCATGGTATATCGTATCGTATCGAAAAGAAGTTTCCTATAAGCGTTCAAATATAATACTCTCACGAGCCGCACATAGAATAACACTTTTTCGGACAAGAGTTCTTTTAAAGATTCTTTGAAAGTTTCTTTTTTCTTTTTTTTTTTTTTTACAATTCGATACGCTAACAGCGGAAAATTAACATCGATCGGTTTGAAAAATCGGTCCGAATCGATTGTCAAGTGCATTATGTGGAACATATGTATGTATGTATGTATGTATGTATGTATGTAGGTATAATGGAAGAATGGAAAGGCGAACGAAAAGGTTAGGTAAAGGCCAGTCGCTTTCCATCTGACACAGTAGCTCTCAGTCTCGATTGGTTATGAATTTATGAAGCAATTAGGGAATTCGAGGTACGATTAAATTGCCGCTTTAAAAACGTGGCGGAACGGATTAAGAACTGGTTTTGCACCTTCGAATGTACTCGTCGTACAGGTGGTAGAAAGGCGTGTATCGTCGTTCGTGGACGTGATTGGTCGATCGGTACCGATTCGAGGATAAAATCGGTCCAAGAGATGACAGTTCTTGCATATTAGTCTGGATACGCGTGTGGTTGAATGAAACCGTTGGCCGAAAAATGTGCTTTCCTCGACGCTTAAGACGATCTTGCATATGTATGGATACGACTTTGGTTCAGGAAATTTTCGTCCCGTTCAGTTTATCGATTATCTGAGGGGGTAACGTTCGGTTTCGATGAATTTATTTCGTTATGTTTCGGCAAAGAACGTGCAAGGTTGAACTTAACGTAAACGTCTTGAGCGTTCGTTGAGTAAGAGGATTTTAGCTTCCTCCGAAACTGAGAAACGAGGATAACTATTAATGCTTAAATATAGCGCGTTCGATCGTGGAATAAGTTGATATAATAGTCTGATAAGTTTATGACACTCTGCAAATTATTTTACAGCTAGGGCAGATCACGTTGCAATTTTGTAGCTTCGCAGACAGTAGCACTTGGTTTGATTCAGTGGTATGAAAATCGTTGTTGCGACGTACGTCTGAATAAGGCTGAGTTTGCCTTGAGTTTTAAATATAGAGGAAGAAGGGATTGTGACATCCTTAGCAAAGGGTGAAAAAAGAAAGAGAATTTTTATGAAGGCGCGCTACGATAATCCCACGATTGATAGTAATCCTACGATTAATGGTTGTAATTGAAATTGTGAACTAAATTATGAAGTACGTCCTTGTGTCATGTTTGTAAATAAAGTAGTATTAGATCAAAAGAGAATAATTCATCTTTACCGTCGATTCGTTGCTACTGAATCGTTAGAATGAGCAGACAAATCCATAAAACGTAATATTCGTAACGCAATTCTAGAAAAGTTTCAGTTAAGTTAAGAATTATTATGATAAAAAAGTTTTACTTTACGATAAAAATTACGTCTAAAGGAATCTTTATTTGCAACAAAAATTATGCAGGAAAACTCGGGTATTCGTTAGCTTTCCTCTTTCGTCTTGTTTCTCTTCGATTCTCTTCAATTTTACAGAATTCTTCTCTGGAAGGATTCTTCTTTGTTGCTCGTAGAACAACTTTAAACGATAAAGTACACTAACATACCTATATGTTGGCGAAAATCTACAACCGTATTTCGAAAATTTCTGTACAATCCAGCAGATAAACGACGTTATAAAGGCCGACCAGGCGGTAGAAAGGTGTGGTATCGACGTTTGTGCACACCATTGGCTAATTCCGCGGCTGCGAAGGAGGGTATTTCCACTCGAAAAAAAATCACAATGACGCGATCAGCTCGCAAAAGTTACGTTTCAGATGTTGCTCGTGCAGAAAACAATCTTGTCTGACGGCATTCGGTGCTTGGCGGATAATGATCGATTTACTATGCAAACTACGCGACAATTTTAATGGATTCTATCTAAAAGCATAATTTTTTATGGAAATTCTGTTTGTCTCGAAGAGGACTGAACATTTTTCTTTTTTTTTTTTGGTAGATTTTACTTGAGATTGCTATGTGTATTTTGAGAAAAGGAAATTTTTTAACGTTTTCTCTGTTTACGTTAATTTGCATTGCTCGAGGAGACACAACGAATCGAAGTATTATCGTTTCTTTTTCCTAGTAGAAACATTTTTGTTGATTATGTTCCTTATTTCAATATTTATAATACCTGGAAAGTTGTTTATTCGATAATTCGATAATTTTCAGGGACAAGACAGAGAAGACAGAGACGACGCTTTCGTAGAAAAAACTTTATCTTGCAATTCACGTGTAATTTGATTATCAGCTGAACGTCAAAGGCGGATCATTTAAATTGGCCATAATGCGGGGCATAATATTTATTATTACGACGATAGTATATACATAGCGCACGCGCACACACACGATCCATTCGACGTTTTTCAAATAATCACAAAAGTAAGAATTACTAAAACTTCATGGACTTGAATTGTTCAATTTATCGATTAAGGTTAAGAAATTCTTTCTCAGTCTGGCAACGAGAGCGATGAAATTTTGTTATATCAACGATTAAGATAGTTCTCTGAAACAAAGCGTTTTAAGCGGTTAAAAGTTCAAAGCTGAATTTCATTTGCTCAGAGATAAAAATTTATACGTTTCTTGCTAACCAGTTTGTATCTTCTTAGGTGAAAAGTCGAGAGATGAATTGGCACATTCTGGCTACGAAGTAAAAGTTACACCGTATCGTTTCTTACCGAGATGAATTATTCAGGGACAAGAAACGAAACGATGGAAATTCCATTGGTAAAAGTGGAGCAGACTGGGCGCGATAAGCCGATTTACCGACTGTATTCTTCAGAATGGTGCTTTTTGTCTAATGAATCGAACGTACGAGGATAAAAAATTGCGCGCTGGTTTCCATGTTCCTTGCGATGTTCCTTATTTCGTGCCGTTCTCGATCGAGCTCGATCAACAGGTGGTGTTTTCTACTTTTCTTTCTAGATATTTGATAGAAGATGGGGAAGCTACCGCTTTTCTTTAAAACTATTCAGGAGTATTGGGAGGAACTTTTATTCCGATCGTATTTATCTTACTTAGGATTTAACTCGATTCAGTTAAATCGCAAAGAATCTGCAACCTGGTAACCGTAATAGCTAATACGATAAATATTGAAAGTAATATAAAAATACGAATAAGAAGGGTCGAACGCATATTTTATGAACGAAGTGGTAGATCTGAGTGCGTCAGTTCTTATAGAAATAAAAGAAACTTCACCTCTATTGGTTCGGCTGCAGGGAGGATGTCGAAGTCGGGAAGCATCAAGGATGACGAGAAGGGGCCGTATGACCCGGTTCCAATCGCCGACAAAGCCAACGACGAGATCAAACTAGAGGCGAAGATGTCCCTATTGAATGGAATTACCGTGATCGTTGGCTCCATTATTGGTTCTGGCATATTCGTTAGCCCGACCGGCGTACTCAAGTATACAGGAAGCGTGAACGCGAGCCTTCTGGTATGGACAGCCTCCGGTATCTTCTCCACGGTGCGTACGCTTTATTATTTCGTTTGTTTCCCTCTTAGAGCCAAAGGCCGGGCTCTGTTCCTTAAAATCGTTCACTCCATAAACGGAGCATGTATTGGCAAAGTCGAGACTTTCGTACGCGCGTAAGAATGTCTTAATCTGTTAGAGAAGTTGAAGACTTTGGAAATGCGTAGTGGAAGCGGAGAGAGTATTGGTAGAGTTTGATATTTAGAATTTAAACGACTTATACGCTCAAGTTTCTGACATTATACGGTCTTCGTTACGCGTTCTCGCGTGATCGATCGATCGATCGTTTATACGTTCTCTCATTTATGCGATTTGCGAAGAAATTAGCCTGGTACGTTAACGAGTTCGGTCGCTCCATCCGCGGATAAATGTACCGCGTGTACGGTATACGCATGGCAATTCTTTCAAAGCGCCATTAGAAATATATAAAACGGCGAAAGGAGAAAGTTGATCGCTCGTAATTACGAACATTGAATTACACGGATGTTACACGCACGGTCTCGCGTGAATATGTGTTTTATCCGCTTAACGAACTCGAATAAAAAATTGGTTACAGCCGCGGGAAAGTTAAAAACTTGATTAAATCTTTTTGTCGACTGAAAAACAAGATACCGATTCGTCGTACGGATGTATTTTTCAATGCGTCACGCTTAATTTTACTTTACTAAATTCAATCTATTCGAACTAAAAATCGATCTAACTAAAGGCAATTGGTCTTTACACGCTTTTAACGACACTTACTTTGAACAGATCCACCCAAGAGTCGAAGAAATACATCAACTGCTAAAATATCAAGGATATTTATTAATAATGTCTGTACTTTAAACGGTTTGTTGGTTTTGTCGAACGACAGGTAGGTGCGTACTGTTACGCGGAACTGGGTTGCATGATCAGAAAGTCGGGAGCCGATTACGCGTATATCATGGAGACCTTCGGACCCTTTCTGGCGTTCATCAGGCTCTGGGTTGAGTGCATGATAGTCCGGCCTTGCAGTCAGGCGATCGTCGCCTTGACTTTTAGCGTTTACGTGCTGAAGCCAGTGTTTCCGGATTGTGCACCGCCGGACGATGCCACGAGGATATTGGCAGCGTGCTGCATCTGTGAGTTGATCGATCTTTTATACAACTATATAAAAGCAGCAATCTTTAATGATAATTATCATCTTCTCCGTTACTTGTCCCTTTATTTTCATATATACATATATATATTAATCTTTATGATTATGCAACACAATGGAAGACGATCGAGCGTTAGAATTAAAGGATTCGTTTAATTTTTATTAATCGTTGGATCAAGAAAGCGACTTACGGGTTAAGACAGATGCCACGTCTATATATCTATTTCGTTTTATCTCGTTCGTTCGCAAAACACTTCCTTCGATCGTACGTCAAACGAGCTAATTGACCGTTCAACAAATTTCCTTCGACGACTTAAATACAATACGATGATCGTTAGTTTGAAAGAAATCCCTTAACCAATCTCTATAGAAAAAGAGATAGAATGTCAGCCAGTAAGGTCGTCGCTGTTAGAGGAAACGAAAGAAGTTAAACCCGGTGAAAGAAATTAGGTTTGTTTATTCTCACGGAAATTAAGCTATCGAACGAGCCTCGTTTAATCGATGCGACGATGTGATTTGTTCTATCGGACGACCCGCCCCCTCCCCCTCCACCCTCGGCATGGTTGTTAATTGAACCGCCGGATTTTCTGCTCGTTCCAAGAACGCCGTAGCACTTGAATCCCTCGCAATTGAATGCTTGTTCCACCGTCATTCACTAGTACCAATTTCGACTAATCGAATTACTTTCTCCGCTTCACCGTTATTCATCTTTCTAGCCGGCTTTTGATACCGGTTCCTCCTCTTTACCGAACTATACCGGACCGGACGAACTATATTAAATATTAATTTCAATGGTTCGATCGTTGGCGTGCCGCAAAACATCGCACACTGAATTTATCTTTAAGTGATATTCTTATAATCTCGCCTATTTTATCGGCGATTATTAACTAATACCGATAATAACGATACTAACGCTATCATTTATATATATTTCGAGGAAATACTTACCAGGTACGACAAGAAGCGTGATCGTTAAAAAGTATCTCGAACTAATTGCTCGTTTCCAGAGACGCTCTCCGGAGATCCTCTTAGAATCCCTTTGTTTAGAAAGATCGGCGATATTCTAATGGTCCGTGGAATTACATTCTCCAAGGTTCGTCCTTGGTTACTTTTTCCTCGAGAAAAAAAAGTTCTCCATTGTCCTTGCGTCCTTCGGGCAGCTTTCGAAGCTAATGCTGCTTCTCATTACGCGAACAATTTGTAATTCCTTGCAATGATCTTGGTCTTTGAGTCGCCTGGCTCTCTACGTTTTTCTCTGATACAGTCGAGGACGTTCCTTGGAGACCTGGTAAACGTTGTTCTCCCGATTTAACGAATACTCGGGGGGAATCGTGGCTTTGGTTGCTCGATCTCAAACCGATGAAATGTCAAATCCGATTGTTTCGAATCGAAGCTACGACATTTCATATAGATTCTTCTTGGAGCAAAAGTTTCCTTCGATCGGCAACTTCGACGCAACGTTCTTCCCCTCGGAATTGAAATTTTTCAAGATTGTTTCAATACGATGAGATATATCAGGTTACCTACACTCGCGGTACAAAATATGCTACTGCCATTTGTCTCTCAAACGTCCGTCATAATATTGTAGCTGTTGACTGACTTGGTCGAATACACGTAATTATCAACGTATTCGGAATCATAAAGGAAGGAGTCAATAGACGATGAATTTTTATACACCGTCCCTTATTTTCCCTATTAATCTCTCATTTCGTTGGAAATCTGCCATATTTTTTTATCTTATCGTTACCAAAGGACAGATAATTCACGTTATTGCCCCAATCCGTTCTGCATCGTCTAAAAAAATCTCCTAGACCTATGTCTACGATAGTTGATTTAATAACGCCGGACAAATTATTTACTAAGGAATGACGATGAAATTCTGTTGCTGAAATCAGTCGGGATGAATCTAACGTTCATCGCGGGGGAGGGTTGACTCCTCTTGATCGATCGGTCGTGTTGCGAGAAGACGCCGCTCTGCGTCGCGCCGGTTCTAGAAATTCTCGGCCATCGTAATCGCAGCCTTCGAGTTATTTCCTTTGTAATAGCGAGTACCCATAGCGTGAGTAATAACGAAATAAAACGTTGCATGCCGATATCGACGACCGTGCCAGAGCATTCCTCAAACGCCTCACCTAGTTTTTCTCGAATCACGTTCACGTAGGAATCATTTCGACGGATCTTCAGAACAGATCGCTTCCTAGAATCATGGTAGACGGAATATCCAACGTCGTAACGTTCCGTGATTTCCGGTGATCCGTTATAGGAAATAATTTTATGCTTCGTGTAGTCAAATTTTATGAATCGTGCGTCTCATACTTTTATGTGTGTGTGTGTGTGTGTGTGTGAAAAGTAATAAAAATAAAGTAATGAAAATAATAAAGTAACGAGTATACACACACACACATCTTTTCTTTTTTCACTTGCATTCTACTCTTTCCTCTCAGATAGATATACTATCTATACGCGGAATGTTTTAAATTGGACGATATCTGTAGGATTGAACTCGTATCGTTCGTTTTCCTTTCGTTTTTACGAAATAAAATAACCAACCACCGTTCATCCATTTTTTGTACTACGAGCAAGCTAAAGCAACGGCGACAGTCTCCTGGACGAATCCCGCAGGAATACCAATACCGCAGAGAAGATATCGAGTTCCTGTGGTCGCTGGTGTCGTTCTGCATCTCTACCGTATTGCGTATATCGTTTTACGAAACGGCGAACGTAACGCGTAACCCGCAGAAATATTCCGTTCCTTTTTCACACCTTTTACTCTCTTTCTTCGTTTCCGTGGACAAAGCGGGATCCGAAAAAATTGCGTCGAGTCGCAGTTAAGGAGAAAATATACGCAGTTTCGTTGGCGTAACGGGCTCTGTAATTCTCGACGAGCGAAAGGCATGCGAATCGAGACTGACGTTTCGTAATCGCTTCCTTATCTTTTGGAATAAGTAGTCGTTGGATTTTTGTGTTTTGTGTAATACGATCGTTCGCGAGGCTCGTTTAATTATGCTGGAATTCTAATTGATAGAATAGTTTTGATCTCGCGGAGAAGGCTTACGATCCCGGTATTCAAGCTTTTCGTTTGGTTTTCGCGTTCCGTGGACGGAGTTACATTTTTTTGTACTAATAATCGTAGCACGTTATTTTTCTACACAGATATATAGGACATATAGAACTATATATATATATATATATATATATATTTTATTAGCTTTTTATCCACCGACTAGAAAATGAGATTGAGACACGTGACAAAATATTCGTATATAACGTTATTTCAGTACTAAATCTAAATCTGACTTGACGCTGTCGAGACGAACGACATTTTTAAAGGAACGAATTAGGCCGTTCGGTGTGTTATCCAGAAAAGGTTACTCATTGGTGTATACACCGATTGCAGTTTGATATCGCTATTCGTATTTTGTCAGATCATATTTAACTAACCTGAAATTACGCTAGCTTCGAAATTCTTTTATCGACACCGATATTTCTAGATATAATAAAGATTTATTTATAGCTGTGCCTTTGAAACGATCAACGTCAAATCACACGATCGCCAGCTACCTGCCAGCTGGTTGACGATACAATAGTTTAGTCGTATTCGGAACGCAATCTTCTTACGCCTTTATTCTGCGCACCGATCGACAAGTATCGTTAATTAGAAATGCTTACGCCGGAACCGCGTCCGTCCCACGATGGACGTAATAACCCGTTAAATGTCGTAGAACTGGAACGACGAGCAGGATTTTCCGATAGCGCGAGAAAGCTTGAGGTAGTACGTTTGCGAGGGAAATGAGTTCCGTTCGATTTCCGAGAACCGAATAAAAACGAAAATGACGGCTTCTGATGTTCGCGACGAACGGAGCCTGGAACGCAACCTTTGCGCTCCTTCGGCGTTCGTTCCGTTCTCTTCCAAAGAACTTTTTCCTTCGAAATTGATTTCCATCCTGTTCGCGTCCTTCCTTTGTACCTTTTACTTTTCTTCCCTGTTTCTGTAGCGCAAATCGCCAAGCCCGATTACAGCAATTTCATCTCGATAATGATAATGAAAACAGCCTTCGTTCTTTCCTTCTGTCGATTATTCTTTTCGTTACAATTTTCGTGACCGTGATAGCTCGTATAACCGTAAGGAAAGGACTCAACTTAAAATTTAGACAACGGGAAAGCATATAGATTTATTTATATGTATATCTAACGTGTACGTATAATAAATATAACGTATAATATTAGCCATTAAATCGATATTTCAAAGCGATTCTAATTGGAATGTAGATTCGCTTTATAAACATATGTTTAGAAAGAAAGCTTGTCCGAGTGGTTGAAATATCTTGATACCGCGATAATCGGCATCGTTTTGACGATGTTACACCAGATCGTACGTTAATTATCGGTGGCGTATGTGCCGGTGCAGGGAAAAATTAGTTCCTAGAACGAGCCGGCAGTGATGAAGATCAATAATTAAGTCCAAGGGAAATCTAACCGGCTTGACGTACAATTACTCGTACGAACGTTTCCTCGTACGTTGCGCGCTTGACCGACGCTCTTCGAACGAACGAAATTCCGCAACTCTCAATCCTACATTCGCTCGAGCGTTTAAAGCGTTTAAAAGAGACGTCACGTTGGCAAACGGCAAAGCGAAGTTGTAACGTATCGAACGATTAGGTACAACCGATTACATACGTCTAGTGAGAAAAAGAATTCTGTGTTTGAGAGAAATTCTGATCGCTGGAATTTTGACAAAGTGTTTAGCTCTGTATCGTAATAAAGAACGGAACAGAAAGAATAATCGTCGATAATTTTCCCGTTCGTAAATTCCCTTTAGGCCTCGTTCTTTCCTCGACGCGTACGTCTCCTCCGCTGTAAGATTTAAAGTAAGATGATTTAAAGTAAGACAAAATGAAAATAAAAGCGAGAAAATTCTTTACGACTAGCGCGAGCAATTGCTTTCGAGAGAACAAAATATTTCCGCTGTCGTTAAAGTCTATCTTGGTTGTTTATTTATTCCTACGACGTATAAAACTGCAGCAAATTAGTAATGCCCGTTTTCAACTCTTTACGCTCTTGGAACTCGATTTTTTCTTTCTCTCTCTCTCTCTCTCTCTCTCTCTCTCTCTCTCTCTCTGGCGCGCGTAATATTCGGCGAAGATAGGAAAATACGACGCGAAGAAGTATAACGACGCCGTGAAACGGAGGCATTGACACCGGGGCCTCGAGGAGGATCGATATGTCGGCCAGCGGATTCGATCGAGCTGGCGTCGTCCTCAAGAACGAGACGGTGGCGATATCGAGCGAAAAGGCTGCGCCAGCAATCACGTCTCGTTGCGACTAAACGTAATCTTCTAATAACGTGTCAACTGGCAGCCGCAACGGCATAATTCGCCGAAAGGGGTTCCCGGGAGGAACGAAGAGGAACCTGCAGGCCGAGAGACGAAGAGGAGGGAGGGACGGACGAAACAACAAGTGGAAGCCAGTGATGTCTACAGAGAATAAGATTCCAGGATATACTTCGCTTATCCATCACGCGTTCTTGCTTCGAGAATGGGGAATGAAATATCGTCGCGGATGAATTTCACTCGATTCTGACGCGTCGCCTTCCGTTAATTTCCCAGCCGGTTGTATTTTTCTAACGTTAAAACGTTATTTCTATTTTCTTTTCATGGGTACGCGCGATCTCTCGCTCCGAGATCTTGCTTCGGTTGGGTTAAACGCGTCGTTGGAACGTCAGAAATTCATTTTGTACGCTATGACGAGATCAAGATCGAAATACGATAGCTTAAGAATCTAAGCGGAGGAGGATGGACGATGTTTGGAGGAATCGGGCCGTTGTTAAGCCGTGCGTTACGTTTTATTTAACAGGTCGAGAGAAATTCGTGATGAATATCGCACGAGGGTCTGAAACGACGGAGGACAGCACTGGCGAAGACGCTAGAAAGAAGGAAGAGTGGCGGGAAGGGAAAGAGGGCGGAAAGTCTCGCGATATTCTTCGAGATGTTGCGTCAGTCGACATTTCTTACTTTTCTTCGCTAACGAATCCGCCAAGGACGAGGGAACCAGTTGCACGTTCGCTAGGTGGAATCTTTTTCACGGTCGTACACGCACGTAGTTACACGTGCGTTCCCGTTACGATCGGTGGGGACCTCCTTCCCACGCCATTTTACCACCTGTATCCTAGTCCATTGACTCGGCTCGAAATCGAAAGTCCGCACCACCTTGATATACCGTACCTATGAAAAAGAAAGAATTCTCGCTCGAAATCGATGAAATTGATTCGCTCGCTGGAGAGAGAGAGAGAGAGAGTGTGTCATTCGAGCATTTCTTTTACTCGTTGGCGATCTAACGCTGCTAGTTCGCAATTAGGATAGCGAAGCAGCTTCGACGAATAATAGGGTGACGTTTAACGGCCGTTAATTTCCCATCAGGTAATTAGAGTACGACATATACCGTAACTGTACACGTTGAAAATGCAAAATCTCCAATCGATTGCGTCAGAATTTCGACCATGACATTGCAAATGCATCGACTATTGCATAACAATACGTATCGTTGCATTATCGTGTCCCTTTGATCTCTATTATTAAATCAACAACAATTTCTATCGATTATCGTATTATCTTGCATATTATCGTACTATATCTTCTATCTTTGAATCTTCCGAGTGTCGGTCGTATCGTGATAAGCTGCGCCAAGTTCAAGTCGGATAAATTTATAATAATACATCGTGGATTACGATATTTCCAATCGCCCACGAGATGTTCCAAACGAGATGTACTTTTCAAGAGGACCGAATCTTTTCATTTTCAGTAAATTTGACATATATTTGCTGAAATAGAATTTAGATTTATCAGCCGAAAAGGTGGATTTCGATAGAAACGCAACTTTCCGTTTGAAAAATGCCACATCCTGATAATATGTATCTAATACGTATCCGGTCGGTTGAACCGACATCGAGCGAACTCGTTTTCTTATTCATCTAGGGAGTAGGTCGATAACCATCCGCGGTCGATTCCAACCCCTGACGGTGTCGTCATGGTCGGTTGGATTGGTGCCAGTTAGTCTGCAGCGTCAGGCTCAGCGTACGGCAACCGGTGCTCCATAAAATAAAACACCTCTCTATCCCATTGTCCATCGACCTGACGTAGTTGCAACTAAACAAACGAACGATTCACCAGCCGCGTTGATTACGCGCGGCGGAGGCAATGTATCGGACAGATGCGAAAGAATGCGTCGTTCGCGAATCGTTTCTATCCGATAATAAAAAGGATAATGAAGGCTGGAATAAGTAGCGGCGCTACCTTATTATCGCGGTATTTGTTCCTTTTGCTCGAGGAACGGAAAATTATTTTGAATTACCGGGGAATGATTTAAAGAACGAGCAACGGAACAAGGTACAACCGAGGAGAGAGGCGATAAGAAGATGAAATTGCGGCGTTACCGGCTTCGTAACATAGAACACGCGATTTTAATATTTTAATTAGTAATCGTACGAGAGCGGCCAGTGTTGCTGCATGCAAAAAAATGTTACTACGCAGTCCGATCGTAAAGGGTCCGACCCAATAACCGCGTCGTACTGCTTCCACCACGTTGTTCTTGAATGGAAAAAAAAGAAAAAAAAAAAGAAAAAAAAGAGCTTTACCGATCAATTCCGTCGAGATCGAACGTTTTCTTTTTGAAGAGAAGGCAGTTGAATATCGACATGTGCGTACAAACTAATACCAAGATTCGGAAATTTTCGAAAGCGAAGTAAAATCGATCGGTCCGAGTTCTGCTATGCTACCGTACTTCAAGTATCTCGTAACGTGCTCGGGACTAACGCTGTTGCGAACGTTTGCACGCTAAGGTAATAAATATTCCATTGCGATAGCACGATCACGATCACGATCACGATCACGATCTCGATATCCCCGATCACCGAGAAACGGAACCAACTACACGCGTTTCTCGCGTAATCACGCGTTCATTAACATTAGGTCACCTTTCCGCTCGTATCACGGTGAATGTGAAAAGTTTCACCGGTCCGATAGTTGGATAGGCACGTGTCATCGTCGCGTGTCCTCGTGTCTAAGAATCCGATCGCGTTGACAGGCTTCTTCCGTTAGTTCCACCCACCGATGAATCTAATTAAGCAAGATTCGCTGATTCTCGTTGTCACCGTGCTACGACGGTGCCGTTTTCTCTAATGTTCATCGACCTGGCTAGATAATCCCAGCCCTCGATATTCGATCGCTAGTCCTAACGTGATTATACATTTATGTACATATTGAATTACGTAGATACGTATGTGCACGATGATATGATATCGTTCATGTTAATACTCTCTGAATCGTTCATTTTCCAGGCATCTTGGCGTTCATTAATTGCTGGGACGTGAAGTGGGCGACCAGGGTGCAAGACATTTTCACATACGCAAAATTACTCGCCCTCTTCATCATCATCTTCGCAGGAGCTTATCAACTCTTCACCGGTAAGTTTCGTATAAGCTGAATCTCCGTAGTGCGAGGCAAGTTCTGTAATTTTCTACAAAGATTTACTATGTACAGTACGTACATAGTAAATTGTAGTCGTCGAAAGGAAAGAAGTTCGTCGAACGTTGATATTGTCAGTCGTAATTATCACGCTAAACGGCGTGTGCGTATATATATTCTTGAAAGTTATTTTGTTATTTATTTCGTTAATAACGCTTGTATAATAACTCGTCTCGCTGATTCAGATGACCGTCTCGTTGAACGTTCTCTCGTTATTATATTAAAGGCTAATGGCGTCTAGTAATATACGCGTAACGCAACGAGTTTTTGGTTGTTCCGCGCGATGCTCAAGATGGAATTTCAAGACGTCGAAGCTACTGCGATAGGTGATTCGTAGGTACTCCTACGTAGCCGTAAATAATTAATAAACCACTTTTCATGATTTTATCTGCTATTTGAAATCCACTTTCGTACTATTCGTGACGGCATTATGCGGTTATAAGAAAATCGAAGGTTCTTTTTGCAACACGTGGTTGTTGGCCGATCCGGTGTTTCGGGTATGAATAGACGGCGCAGGAAATAATCAACTTTCTCCGCGTGAATTAAGTTTCTTTTGTGGTTCGTATCGATCGTAGGAATTCGTGTTCGATTTTTTGTCCCGTCGTCCTTCGTAATCTCGGCAAGAAAGCGTTCCTCCGGCCGATCTGTTCGAAAGTAGATTTGATTTTTCGCGGAGTCTCGGCGTTCGAAACGTTATTTAGGAGAAAAAGCGGATTAGCGCGAGGTTTCGTGCGCGATCGATAGATTCTTTTCTTCGAAACAATTCTCCACGGTTCGACATTACCGAGATATTACCGGATTAATGTAAAAAGGAATTGCCGGATCTTTACGCAACAATTTTTTTTTCTACGGAGAAATCGATGGAGAGTCGTTGGAGAGTCTTGCGCGTACGATTACGAAGCGATAATAAACATCGCGATCGGTAGGAAAGTGTTAAATAAAACGGTCGAGCGTGAAAATAACTTTTCGAAAGATTCTTAAATCTCCAATTTTAAAATTACGTTCGATCCTCCTCCTCTTTTCTTTCCATTCAAATTCGAGCCTATCGCCGGTCTTCGTTGTTATATCGTCGTATTCTATCTAAAGCGGTCTCTCGATCTCGAAAATTTCGAAAACGGAAAGCTACTTTAATTTTCAACCGAGTAAAAAGTGTACAGTGTAGAAAATTTGCCTTAGAACGAGGGACGAAAAATATTAAAAAGAGAAGAGAAAGAAAGAAGAAAACGGAAGTTATAAGGCAATTTCTGTATCGCGTATCCAATTGTTTGCTCGGTGTTAAATTCAATAACGCGCTGGCAATTTCTTGGGCAAGAACGAGGAAGCTCGCGTTAATGTTACACACCACCCACGCCTCCCTTCAGACTCGGTGTATAAGACTGTTAGGCGTCCTTTCACTTACCGGACGAGACAATTTGCCCAATCAAAAAGGTGGGTTAAAGACGCGGACGATTCGAGGTGCACGTATGTGCGTGCAAGGATTCGCTTAAATTGATCTATTCACTGCGTTCGAATGGGCCCCCGTAGCATCGAGTTATCGACGTGAGAACTTTTCTTTCTCGATTTTAACGAGTCGCGCCGAACAACCGAATGGAAAAGTTTATCGTTCAACGACGAGAAACAGAGTATGAGACGGGATTAAGATACAAAAAAGAGAAACCGTTAAAATCTGTCGTTATTCTCGTTAATACCTGTGCCATTCTTCTGTGTAAAAGAGGCGAGACTACGCGAAAAGGGCTGTATGCAGGCTACTCGTGGCTGATCGATGAACGTTCATTTCGTCATTTCACAGGACACACGCAGTATTTCACGTTCGACAACACAAACACAGAAGTGACGTCGATAGCGCTGAGCTTTTATTCGGGACTGTTCGCTTACAACGGCTGGAACTACTTGAATTTCATCATCGAGGAACTGAAGGACCCTGTCAAGTAAGCGACGATAAGTCATTTTGCCAAACGCTTGAGAGGAAAAAAAAAAAAAAAGAAGAAAAAGCGACTGACGTTGGTTTATTCGTACGTAGATCGGAAAGCTGTAAAAAGAAAAAAAGAAAAAAAGACACGATTGGTTCGTTTAAAGTTACCGTTTTAAATGGTTTTTCTAAATATCATAATCGCCTCTTGCCAAGCTGGAGAACAGGGAAACATTTCGTAGGAGAGAGTTTAAGAGGAAAACGGAGGCACCAGTTTGGAGATTTTCAAAATTGCCGTTACCCTGCGATCGGTCGATGTTTTTCGTTTCCCGTTTCGAATCGTTCATTTCCAAAGGGAATCCCGGTTTACCTTGGCGATTCAAAACTGTTCGGGCATGAACGAGCACGAGTGGAATCGTTGAAACAATCGTGCGGAGCAAAACATTTAAGCGACTCGCAGTAGCCTCGTGCAACGATTAATAGCGATTGCAACAGCCGGTCTCGTGTATCTATTAATTAAAACAGGGAGCCGCGAAGCCCGCCTTCATCATCTTGGACACGAGGTTAAGCGCGGGGCTTTTACTTCGCTTATCCTATACTATTCAAGGTCGAATATTTTCGACTAGCAAGAACTAAGATCGAACTAAGACCATTTCGATCCTTTTTATTCGCTCCTTTTTATTCGCTGCTTGGAATTATTTTGATATCCTCCTCGGATCCTGCTCCTTGGATATATTTCCGATTCTTAAATTGCTCTTAATCGTAGTAAAAATCATATGTTCGGTCGTCCATGTCTATCGAACATGATCCTTTTCGTCTTTTTCACCCTCTTTTCTGTTTAGGAATTTGCCAAAGGCTATTGCTATCTCGTGCGTCCTTGTTACGACTGTCTACGTTTTCGCAAACATGGCATTTTACACAACGCTGAGTCCAGTGGAAGTTCTCGGCAGTGAGGCTGTAGCAGTCGTAAGTTAATTTTTATAACTAAAAGAATCGGATTTCTACGTTTCTTTCGTATTGAAAAGTCTGTGCTCTTCTTGTTTCTTCCTTTCTTTCTTTCTTTTTCTTTTTTTTTTTCTTTTTTAAATCCGAGTCCCCCGGTCCTCCATTTCAGTCGCAAAAGAAGAAAAAAGAGACTAAACAGCTTTATCTTACGCTTCACCTATGCATTCGTACTTAATACACCTATTTCCTCTTAAAGCTTCTGTTATACTTTATAATTTAATAATCGCAAGGAATTTCTGCATTTTATTTGAAACTTGTTGCCGTTTTGTTCCACCTCTATCGTGTTTGCGGGATATTAATTTACAAGCTTTACGAATTAAAGTTGAAGCCAAAATTTAGAAAAAAAAAAAAAAAAAAAAAAAAAAAAAAAAAAAAAAAAAAAAAAGGAACGACAACTGTACTCGTCGCTGTCACCTTGACAAAGAGCTTAATATTTGATACATTCACGTTAGTAATTAACCTTGTATCGGATAAAGAACTTGTCGGCGAAAAAAAAAAAAAAAAAAAAGAAAAATAAATATTCCTTATTGCAAACCGACAAAGGGTAGGAAACAAAAATTTCTTTCTGCAAAGAAGATGACGATGGTTTGATTTTCTGCCTTATTTGTTTTTTCAGACGTTTGCGAATCGTTTGTTCGGTATGTTCGCATGGATGATACCAGTGTTCGTCGCCCTTTCCACATTCGGCGCTGTAAATGGAATTCTTCTGACATCCTCCAGGCTCTTCTACGCTGGCGCCTGCGAGGGTCAAATGCCTGAAATATTAACGATGATCCAAATTTCGAGGCTCACCCCTACGCCAGCTGTCCTTTGCATGGTACCTTGCTATTTCCATCATTTTTCACGTATAAACGATATGATCGGGTAATCGTTTCTAACGTTCCTTTAGTTATCCCCAGAGATGGTAAAGGTCAATAGTAATAATGACTTCTGCCCTGCTTGAAACGTCATTTGTCCAACTTTCTGATCGAATCGCGTTTATTTGCTGAGAGAAACGAAGTTTCCTTGTTGAGAGACGTTCGGTTGTTCGGTATAATCGATGGGGTTCGAAGAAAATGGCTATTGCGCAGAACGATTGAGAACTTGTTTAATCTGTTGCAGACCATGCTGTCCATGTTGTATCTCTGCTCTTCCGACATCTTCGCCCTCATCAATTACGTTGGTTTTGCTACTTGGGTAAGTGGCGGCAGTTGGTTTAAGAAATGAAGAAAGGAAAAAGAAAAGAAAAATTCACACTACGGTCACCGAGAAAGAAGCCATTTTTTACTGTTTTATTTATTGTTTTAATTTTTATCTAAAAATTACGGGAATTGGAGACAAATTGATCGTAGAAGCTGCAATTTTTTCTTCTGTTTTTTCTTTTTTCTTTTTGTTCATTCTACACTGAATCCTAGCAGAAATATTTGCATGTGATATACATGTATCGCTTTCGGTTTCCCCATTCGTGCGATAAATGTGAAAGCAAAGAACGAAGAATTAATGTTTTCCAAACGTTTATCGAAAACTTCTCTTTTTGCCCCTCATTTGCTTCGCATCGAGGGGAAATCGTTAGAATATTTCCGAGAGACTCGACTTATAACGTTGATCGTTCGGTCAGCCATTGGAACAATAATACGGAGACGTTTGCGCAGTTCGACGCAATGCGAATGAAATCGTGTAATTGCCGCTCGTTGTGTTCCGAGAGACGCATTGAACGTCGTTGTACGTCACATTTAGAACATTAGCGGTTATACCTGGCTCGCCACGGAAATTATGAGCACAATCGGACGAGTGACAATTTTCTAATTGTGGCTCATGCTGGTTCGTATAATTGACGGTATTGTCCGACTTTATAACCGTGTCTACAAACGTGTCTACCTTCGCCTGACTCTCGTCTGCAGCAACCATAAACACGCATATTTTTCTTCTTCGTTTCTTTTCTTTTCTCTTTTTACACCTGGTTATTTCACTATACGGTTGTCCCTTTATCCGCGCCAAAGAGTAAAATGCAGAGAAATGGGTGGATAAGCGAGGCTCGAAAACGGCCGAAAAGAACAAAGTAGTAAAGTAAAGTAGAAAGAGAAAGCTGGTAACGAGAGAGTAACAGGGTGAATTCGAGGAATTGTAACGTTACGGGGAGTATACAGTTACAAGGGTGTACAAGATTTTCTATCTTTCGTTGTAGTTGAGCATAGGAGTTTCTGTCCTCTGTCTACCGTGGCTCCGATGGACGCAACCGAAGCTGCTCAGGCCCATCAAAGTCAACCTCTTCTTCCCCATAATCTATATTCTTGCCACCCTCTTTGTAACTATTGTGCCCATGTACGCCAGTCCTGTGGAAACAGGTATATATCGTCGTTGATTGATACTTTTTTTTCTTTTTTTTTTTTTATATATGTATATATATATATATGATCGACAGATCGCCAATCCTCTACACTCTGTCATTTAATAAGTGATAATTTCTAGTTTAATAGAAAAAGATAAATCCAATTTTTCCAGGATACGGTTGCCTGATGATCCTCTCATCCATACCCGTATACTTTGTGTTTGTCGCGTGGAAGAACAAGCCCAAGTTGTTCCAGAATGGAGTCGGTGAGTATAGAACGCAAACATCTCTCAAGAAGAACTAGGTTCTATCAGGAGGAAAAAGATATTTCTAATTGGTTATTTGAAGGGACTATTTGAGTTTGAGAGAATAGTTAAGTTTTTATGATTCTCCCTCGGTTATCCTTGTTTTATCGACGAAGATAGGATGCTTTTGTTCCGTTTCTCTTTAATTGCCTAAATCTGTTCCCGCAGGCGCCGTTACCAAAACATTGCAGAAGATGATGGTAGTCGTCGGACCAAAGACTAAGGTTCAAAGAAGAAAAGATACACTCTGATATAATCTTACTCTCTTCATGTCACGCATGTTTAGCACAGAGTTGATTTCCGTTATTGTTTGGTCCAAGCTTTATTGCTTTTCCATCGTCGTGCATGCCGATCGTTTCGACAAAACTGAATCACCACGAGATAATTGTATTACTCGTATATTTTCGATTATCTGTTCCGTCACCTTTGGTAGCTTTTACCGTATTAGAATTCTTACGTTCGCGTTAGAATTTAATCGTTCAAATGTTTTATCAATCTTTGCCATATTATCGTCCGTATATTTTGGTTAATTTCACCGCGGCCTAAAGTTTCGTAATATTATCTCCGCATACACTAGTCATGTAGTTTTATATCAATTTAGAGAGTTTCGTAAGCATTGGTCGACTCGTCTTTAAGTTCGCTCGAACGTTATTCAAATTTACGTTTGCATGTTGCACTCACATAATCAGCTGACCACGCTGACACTAACTCGTACATGCTCTTACAACGATGCACCAGTACAAATTACGATTAATGTACTAATACGTAATTCTGAAATTGAAGTCCGACTGCTGTTTTTCTCTTTTTTTTCTCTCTCTTATTTTTTATTCCTCGATCGTGCTGTCGTCTGCTAATAATTAATTAAATCACGCTCTCGAATAGACTACTACTTATAATTCTTCTAAGATTGGAGAATATAGAAAAACGTAGTACAATTTTAAAAGAGTATAAATTATTATTATTATTATTATTAAATAATTATAAATGTTGCCATAGCTATAAATATACATGCAGGTTTAAATATAATTCAATTATTGGACTAAGCAGACGAAAAATTAAAGATAGAGACAAAGGAACGAAGATTAAAATCCATGGCTACATTTTATCTTACACGATGAAATAATTAAAAAGCGTTGTTTCATTCTATAGAGAAAGATAATTTCTATTTTAGAGCTTGACGACTTTACATCGAGGTTGAAACTCTACCTAGTCATATCTCCCTCTCTCTCTCTCTCTCTCTCTTTCTCTCTCTTTCTCGAACACGCTGTATAAAATAAATGAAGTTGCTAAATCGTTTTAATCGTTTGTTTGCAGTAAGCGTCACAAAGTTCCTGCAGAAGATAATGCTGGTTGTCGGCAAGTCGAAACCCGCTCAGGTTTAACCGCAGTTTTACAATGGATCCTTTCGACAATGGATGACTTCCGGTTCCAAGAGAACTAGACGCTAATCGGATTGCTCAAGGGGGAATTCCGTTTTGTTTTAAAAAAAAAAAAAAGAAAAAAGAAAAAAAAGATTTATTTCATATCTATCTACGCGGCAAATTTGGCAGGTCTGTGCAAGCAAACTTGAAAACATCGGATATAAAAATGTAATTCAATAATGGACGATATTTCGTTCGCCGAGCATAAGGGGCGTCCTTATTAGAGGCAGCCATATCAAATCAGGACGCCTACCGGTAGACAACAATGATAAATCTGGTTCTCTTGTCTAGTCGCCCATCTGTGTTAAACTGGTTGCGAGATTTCCGCGATAATTTATCGTTCACACGTTTATTCCAACGGAGGTGTAACATCATAGACGACCAATGACCGCGAAGAACTGCTGTATTTTAACATAAAGAAGCATCGACATGTAACTACTGTGAAAAGGAAACATGATTTGCCCCTCCACTGGACACGTGGATACGACTTGAAAGAGACATTCTATCGTTATTATACCGTTTCATTGCACATCGTATCATTTCCATTCCCGTGATTCGACCCTTCGTTTCAAACTTTGCATTAATAGGTCTTCGCGTAGAAACGATAGCTCGTAGCTTCTTTGACAGTGATTTAATTTATTATCCCTTCTTCTTATAATCTTCGAACGAAATTAATCCTTCGTGATCCAAATAATATTTAACAAATAACTGCGAACTGGTTGTTACTGAATTTTTTAGTCTAGTTGCTTTCTAAGAGCAGTATACACGCTTTATAAATTAATACGACCTCAGTGCGATACGCATTGGGAATTAAAGAACTATGGTTTTAAGTATCAAAGGTGGGAAAGTGAAATAAAATAAGATGCAAATAAGGATCCTAAATAGGATTACAAAGGATTAATCGTATAGTTTTATATGGTTACATGCGTAGAGATAGTTTTCCGATTAGTTATTAAGAGAAAAAGAGAAAGGAAAAAAGAAAGAAAGAAAGAAAAGAAAAAGAAAGAATAAGAAGCGAAGAAACGAAGGGTGAGAATATTATAACGCGCTGACACCCGTTCGCATAATATGTACAACAATCGCGTTCTACTGCCACTGTCGTTGGCGCGTGCACCACGTAGGTACGCTATAAGTACACCATAGAATCACGAAGCTCCAGATCGCGGGCGAAACTTTGTTAGAGGACGGACAGCCGCTCGAGTAACTCTGGTGGCTATTCATATATATATATACCTTGTTCCTCTCTTTTTACTTTCGTTTTATTAGATTTTGAACGCGCGTCTAACAAGAAAATTTCATTTCACGTCTGTGTAACGCAGAGCAAACTTACGAGCGTACGAATTTTTATAGTTTTTATACTTTTTTAAGCGTAATCTAAGATCTTGAAGACGATTTTAGCCGATTTCTTAGCGTCTGTATCATTTTCAATCGTTCCTTCTCTCGGCCTGTTTTTTTCTTTTGGTGAAGAATGACGAATGCATGCAGCGTGGATGTAAATATAGAAGTTGCGAAGGATTAGCGACAAAATTGTACCGAGCATGGCGTGGGTTTAAATTTCAAGAAAATTTCAAAAAAGAAGTAGCGAATTAAATTGTTATGAAAAACTAACGAAACCATTGTGCGTACCGGTTGACGAGTTCTGCCTCGAGTTTATCGTTAGTGGAAGGGAAAGATCGCAGGATCCAAACGTTGCGTGGCTTTCCTTTGTTCACGATGAAACACCAGAGGAAAATGAAAGAAGAAAAATACGATGCAGCTCGTAAGATTGTCCTGTTCATTCGACCGACGAATTTAATTTAGTCGAACTGTAATACATACTGCGAACCCCTCGACCCATTATCTCATAGCCTATCACTCACGGATACCATAGTTTACGCGCTGTGATTCTTGCATTATCTTAGAGATGCGTCTTTTTTTTTCTTTTTTTTTCTTTTTGTAAATATCGATTTTTAGCAAACGATCGCCGACGCACGGACCTTTTTGGACGGAAATTTTTGAAAGATTTTCCTTTTCTCACGGTTGCGATAGAATTGGTATATTGCGAGATTCAAGACGATGGACAGTTTTCGGTAGCGATCTTGTTTGAACGTCTTGACATATCTAAAAGGTATCACATGTTTTTTATGATAGACGATACAAATTGTTTATAAACTGACATTTTACTAGCCAGAGAAAGTTTCAAGTCGCAAGAATTCGATCTTTCCTTCGATTAAAGAAGAAGAAGAAGAAGAAGAAGAAAGAAGAAGAAGAAACAAAATACGCGATTTTGTATGAAATTATTTGGGTAAACCGCAAAACTTGCGAAAGCATTCGTATTTCGAGATTTTTTAACAGGCAAGAGACTATCAAAATTTCTAATACGAACGATTATCTGTAAGAAAGAATGTCATTCTACCAAAGAGAATAGAAAAGAAAGTTTAGTAGAATTCGAGCATATCTGTAGCAAAATTATTCTAGGACCAAGATTTTTTCTAAAGAGCGTTCTCTCGGCGTTAAGTCTTGTCTAATTAAAGAAACGTGCTGGTGCGTTCACGCGTAAAATCCTAAAGCGAATGAGATGCTTTTACTCGCCGGCCTGGACGATTCGCGTGATCCGTGTTTGTTTTGGAACAAAATATGTTCGACGGTCAGAAAATTGGTAATATAATTGATATAATTAATATAATTTTTTTTAACGAATCTACGAAGCGGAACGTTGCTTTTATATTAAAAAAAAAAAAAAAAAAAAAAAAAAAAAAAAAAAAAAAAAAAAAAAAAAAAAAAAAATTGAAACGAATCAGTCAGATATTAATCAAAGGATATTGAAAATTCTTTCAGAACCACTTGTTTGGAAATTTGCAGATTTTCCAACTCTCCCTTATGCATTCAATGGTTGAAACACTGTTTTACAGGCAGGCATTTCTCACAAATGTTCTCTAATATCGTTACTTTTAATCTAAGAAATCTCACCTCATATAGTAACTCGCACTTTTTTCATTTTAGTCGATAACTTTAATCGATGCTAACTGCAATCAAGAAATCAAATTAGGAAGTTAAGAAGTCGCTAGATGCTCAACGTGTACGTATCTCTTTCCTTTCTAGCGATTTATAGAGTCGGACGATAGATTTTCCCTAATTTATATACAATTTTCCCATTTGGAGGGTATTAAGCCTTAGTTATTAAATAAGAGAGAAAGGTAGACGGATGCTTGCAATTACGATTAATATCCATGTTCTCCGTGGTTTAGCATGGTTGACACGCTTCGACGATCGTCGTCGACTCCCATTGACCAAAACGATTGACCTGACAGAGTGTGGTCCATCGATGGCACGGCCTCTAGTCGATCATCGACGATCGTCACAGTATTTCGTCTAGATAATTGTACGAGCGCCAGGTTGACTCTCCTTCAAGAGGAAGCATACATCTAAAAGATCCGAAATGTTAATCGCGATTTATTAACGATAATAATCATCATTGATATTAACGTTGACTGGTAATTACGCTTGAAGAGTTCGTAAACGTTTGCGAAACTTACGAGACAGTCTTAAATCAACTCCGTAATTTAATCATTGCAACTTAAATACTAATTGCACGCGTGTTACGTTAAGTAATAATCGGATAAGACGAGTTCCGTTGGCGTTTAGAGAAGGATAGAAAGAGCAAACCGGCGCCGATAATTGTCCAGCGATAGCGATTCTAGAAACAAATTGTAGCAAGACGAGAGGGAATTGCGTATTTTTGACGATGAAAGTGCCGATGGCCACTCCTGACGCACGCGACAATAAACATCCGTTAGTTAATTAGTCAGGCGTAAGTAAGGCAAAAAAAAGAAAAAAAAAAAAGAAAATAAAAGAAAAAAAAAAGAAAAAATAACAAAGAAGAAAAATGTACGAACAGTTGCGGAATGTTTGCGAGAGTTCGATTTTTTGTATTATTTTTTTTTTTTTTTTTTTTTTTTTACGTTACGAAACACCAGCGTGTACTTGAAATGGCTTGCGAGGGAAAGAAGAAACGTTCGTCTCAACAATTTACTCTATGGTGGTTGCATCATTTTTTTTATTTCAACTTCTCTGCACTCTCGATGAATCGTAAGCGGCAAGAGAAGGTTGTATTATTTTTATATTGTGCATATAATAGTAATAATAATAATAATAATAATAATAGTAATAATAATAATAATAATAATAACAACAATATAACGATGTAAGAGATACATGGTGGATAGAGTTGCGAAGAGACGGAAGAACCGGAAGTCGAGAATCTTAGACGTAATCTTCGCCGTTGAAATTGTATCTCGCCGTTGAGAGAAAAGGCGACGTTGAAGGATAAAAGTGGTGCAGCCACGTTTGCGAGCATTTAAAAGCACATGGAATGTACGAATTCACGTTGAAACGCATAATAATTAAGAGGGAACGGTGCGAAAGGAACGGCAGTAGCTTAGAATCTAGACGAAGAGAAGGAGGATATTGGGGGTCGAGCAAACCGTGACAATATATTGTATTATATAACACACGTGTTACCTGCAGCAATCCCTTTCGGCCTGTAACGCAACCCCTTGCCCGATCGAATATCAGCTTTCGTGGAAGATAAGAAAGAGGCAAGAGAATATTATCGTTGATAATACAATTGGCGTGGAAGAATTGTTCGAACAATCGGTAAATGCGAATATAATATAAAGGCATTGAAAAAGATATCGATCGTTGTTTTTGAAAATGACGAAACGAGAAGGTACACGGATGTGTACGTTGAGATATATTCCTTTTCGACCGGTTCTATTTATTAACAGCAACGGTAATTAAAACTATACGCGCGTGTCTATATTTATACGTATACGTATAAACGTTATACGTATAAACGTACAAGTTATAAATGCGTAACGCTCGCATATTTATAACTTATACATATAGAAAAAAAGAAAAAAAAAAAAATTATATATACACATGTATATTTATAATTTTTAAACAGTGTCCACAGTATCGTGTACAACATACAGAGATTACAAAAGGAAGAAAATTTCATTTGGCTTGGTGAGCGCGTGGATCAGGAACTGATTCGTCCCTTCTCGTTCACGATGGATCGTCTCCGATAGATGTTTATCGCGAGATCGCCAGACGAGAAGAGAAAAGCATCGACGGAATAAAAAGCGAAGGTCGCAGCGCGATCTCGTTTAATACTTTTAGCGTGTCGCTTTTTATCGTGATTAATTTTATCGCGTAGGAGGGAAAGAATTGCGACTAAAATTTCGATATACTCGTTAGAAAGATTACGATAAAACGTAAAACGTAAGAAGATACAGTTTGAAGAAGGTAGGTAATGGCGTTGCTTTAAGTAGTGCCGTTCTAATATTTTATTCGTTAGAAATGCCACGAAACATCGAATTTAGTCTTGGAGACTGAGGTGATCCGTACAGTTCTACGAACTCGCGTCCGATCGATAAAACCACGACCCGTTCGCTTTTTCGATAATAACCTTCGATGATAATTTCGACGGCCTCGTAGGAAACGACGGTTAGTCATAGTCGTGAAGAAAGGAGAATTTCATCGAGGATATCATCGTGGTCGAGACGCGGGCTAAAAGTACGGGAAATTCGATCGTTGATTACCGCACGCACCATCTATCGGTAGCTAAGTTGCCTTTTAGAATCAGCGATAAATAGTATTTGTAATAAATTATCCTTTTGAACAAATCGCGCGTCATTCTCCGTTGACGGTTCTTTCGGTATTCTGGCGAATAAACAAATTATTACGTTTAACAAACGAACGTTGCTGTAAAAATAACATCGAAAGAGAATTTCAAATTCATTTATTTCAAATACTATTCGATCGCTCGTAAAACGTGCCGCCGCTTACGTTTACACGCGCATCGTTCCATGGGGCGTTTTAGTCTTTTGTTTCGCGCAGTTGCGCAATTGGTAGCGGGTAAAAAGAAGCGTGGAACAGGGTATACGATATAAATACAGTGATAATCTCACGCGGCTATTCCTGCCGTCTCGCGAAAAAGTTCTTTCTTTTTCCCCTACCGCTTGTATCCTTCCTTGCACCTATACAAACACGCACATCTACGCTTAATTTTTATTCGTTTTATTCGCTTGCCGTTCGCATAGAATAATATAGCTATATCGTTTAATATCATCGTTATCGTATTATGTACAAAAACTTTCAACTCGTGCTCGCATGGACAGACTCTGCTCTGCCTGCCGACGGTTTTCTCGCGATTATCGAGATTCCTCCTCGGGGAAATACCAATTAGTTTGCAGAGGAATAACGATCGACAATTTGCGTATCAGTGATTTTTATTCTTAACAAAGTAAGAAACTATTAGTCTGATATTCGAAGGAAATAATCGTACATCGAGAGGCATATGATATTCATCGATGGAAGAAATTTTAACACAAGTACGAAGGAACGATTGATTTCGTCGATAGATCGTTGTACGGAGTGAGAAACGTAAACGATAAACGCAAGAAACGAATAGAGAGCTACAATACGACGAAGTATTGGTTGTTCCAATGCAATTTGGTAACCACAAACGGCCCTCGGCGTTTCCAACTTGGACGTTGCCAACATAACGTTATCGCGAACAGAAAGTGAAACGGTTACGAACGAATACTTGCACGAAAAAGTGGAATGATTTAGTATTCGCGCCAGCCCACGGCTCGTTCGTCTCGCTCTTCGAGTCGTAAAAGATAAACACGCTCGTTCCTTGTTCTACGCGAAACGACGTACCATACGTATAAAAAAAGTGTTCGATAAAGGAAAAAAAAAAAAAAGAAACGAAAATAAACCAGCGAACGAACAAAGACACGATTCGTAATAAAGGAAGAGTAAGATGAAACGCGCGATCTGTAGCGACGAGCCCTGAAACTGATTTCGAATCGCGTCGAATATGTAGAGATGTAAGAAAAAGCTCAAACTGTTTCGATATGATTCGATGCATTCGGGGTATCGGCTTGATATATCGGAGAATCTTAAGAAGATTCACAGACTTGCGGAGACCGATTTCATGGATATCGCGAACGTTTGAAGCTTCTCTAAAGAGTCTCGAAAGAGATTAAAAGATCGTAATATAGCGATTCACGTTCAAAGTGACGCGAATTTTCACGCTGCCGTAAGATTTCGAATCGCTCGGAAAGATGAGATTCGATTGTCCGCCGCTACCGACAGGCTACCGAACGCTGAGATTCCAGAACGCTTGTCCGCCAGAATTTGAGGTACTTATATACGAGAATACATATTTCTTTGTCTCTTTTGAGCAAAAGACGCGCATCGGCATCAGGCTACGTTCGATCGATATTTTCCTCCGACGTGCTCGGTAGCTCGCAGAACGCTATCGATAAATTAAATAAACGGAGCTGCGACTCGTCGGACAAAATCACAGTTGAAAGCACTGAGAGATAGGTTTCTTTCGTAATCGAAAGTATCGGCACGATTACGCAGACTCGGTTGACGCCGCGCCAACCTACAACGAACTACCGGCATTTCCACTTACGCGATGATATCGTTTCTCCCTCGTCGCTAACTACTTGCTTACACGCTAACTTACGATAATTAGGAGTAATACAGAATTGCGTCACTGTTTTAAAAACCGTCTCAACGACTCGAGAATTAATCGCTGTAATAATTTATCGCTGTAACAATTTATCGCGTTCTTGGGAAATTTGAAATTCCAAAAATTTACAGAATGAACGAATACGTGTAAAAGATACGTGAGATATTTAAACTGGAATACTTATTACAATAACTAAGATGGCATTCCTTCGTCTACGTTGAGAAATATGTAAAAACGCGTAATCGTAGTCTGGACATCTTGCTATTTTCCTTAATTCTTGAACGTCGATATTTTCCTTAATTAATTCCACTCTCCCACCGACCGGAGAATTCCTTAGAGATTATTTTTCCGAACAACTAATCGAATACATTTCAAAAAACTGATATTCCAAGATTAATCATTCCTCGAGATCGTCGTCGATGGCTAAACAACGAGAGTTCTATCGCAATTTGTACGAATGACGAGGACTTGTATCGTGAGCGATTAAAAACCCGACATTCAATCGACAAACCTTCGAAGTAACGTCCCTCGAAACGTGAAAATCCTCCGAAAGATGGTTTATCGTTTGAATCGAGTCTAACGATGGATATGATGAATAGGAGGTCGCGCCGTTATTCGTAGATTTAATTAATTAATTAATAATAGGTTTTCCTTCGTTTTAAATTACTAGATCGGTACCGCTTATAGAGACATACACGTCCGTTTACTTTAAATACGCGATAGTACATAAATATTAATACCGAATGGGCTGCCAAGCGGACACGGCTTCGAATAAAGGCGATTTATCGAGGAAAAGATCGTGTATAATCTGTAATTATCTAAAATAATCGTATCAAATTGAAATTGAAATTAATCGCTTGCCAACCCATTCCATAATGTGTACGATTCGATTTTCCTCGGCATGACGCGTAACACGATCTTGGAAAGAGGATAAGAAGAGCAAAAAAGGAAAGCGGCGAGAAGATAAAAGGAGCCATGTAACGGCGACGATTCATCGATATTAAGAAAGAGATCGCTACTTTCGGTTCCGCTATCAGCCTCGTATTCTCATCTACTTGTCGCCTCCGATCCTTTATCGATTCTCGATAGCGTAAAAAATTCTTATCGTACGAATAAATTTCGCCGTGTATTTGTGCCTGATGATACTCGTACGCTTCGTCACCTGTGCGATTCATCGAGTTCTCTCTTTACTTTCGCTTTTTTCCACTCGAAATAGCCTTCGATCGCGAAAACGTTCGATCGAACATACTAGATTGAGAATTCGGTAGAGAAAAGAACGAATCGTATATCGTATATCGATTTGTGCGTATCTCGGGACGGGTTTCTCTTCGTATTCGTACTTAAAAGCAAGAATTATGTATATATACACGCAAACATCCGTCAAAAAGTAAAAGTATTATCAAAACACAGACTTTCAACGCTTCCTAAATGCATCTGTTCCGCTCGAGTGCCATTTGAGAAGAAACTTGAACAAATTAGGCGGACGATGATAAAATTACGCTGCTCGAAATAAATCAGGAGACCTCGTTCCTCGACGTAATCGTGCAATTTATATAATTTATATCGTGGGGTTTTCGAGATGTGAATTTCAGTCGTAGAATTCATTCGTTCGTATTGAGCAACGCGATATACGTTCCAAAACGAGTTTGGAAGATTGTCACTAAACAAAGAACACATTGACTGCAAATAAACTTCGGCTCGATTTTACACCTTGTCTTTTCATATTGCTCGAAACAACCAGAGGATTATACACGTGGCAACCAAACGAATCGAGTATCAAGAACGAAAGATATCGGGAGTATCTTTCAAAAGATTAATCAGTACGAACGTAAGTTGTACGAACGTAAATAACCCTGTGATTATTTTGAGCGTATCGAATTAATTCGAGTTAGAAGACTGATGATCGTCGAAAACTTGAAATATGCTGCAACGAACGAAAGAGAAACGTTCGATTCCGTCAAAGCAGCGTTCCTTTCCCAACGAATCTTCGTTATATCGGAATTTCTACGCGTACATGTTCCTTACTCAATGATGCACTTGCTTTCATTATCGCGTGTGCACGCGCCCGCCGACTGCTCTAAGTACACATACAAAATTACGTGCACGCGACCCCAATTACCGACGTGAAATTGCACCGTTTACAAATGTATCTACGCGTACGCGTATATATATATATATATACTAACGCGTGAACGCTGAAAAAAAATCGTGCCTTGCATTCGTGTTCGTTCGACGGTGTATAAACGTACGGACGAATAAGCAACGGCGTTCGACAACGCTTATGAGAGAAAACGAGGATTCTACGCGCGAACAAACTTTTCCTCCATACACATTTACTGCTATATCTTTCTATCTTGGACGAAAAGGCAATACGAGGCGCTGCACACGTAACAATGACCATGTTTTATAACGAATTTCGTATGCGGAGGATCGCATATTTCGATGTAATAGCTCTACATTTAACGGTTGCACTTCTTTTCATTTGCAACGTTTCTCTTGCATATTGTAGGTTAGGATACGCGAGTATCAACGGTTCGTCTCTCTCTTTCTCTCTCTCTCTCTCTCTCTTTCTCTCTCTCTCTCTCTCTCTCTCTCTCTCTCTCTCTCTCTCTCTACTCCGAGAAACCTGAGAAAACATACGTCAGTGTGCGTTTAACGCTGAAAGTCAGCGTACGCCTCCTGTCGTGGCGTAGCACTCTTACAGACGAGGGCGAATCTTACGGGATTTGGAGACGAAAAATCGGCGTCAAAATCACGGAGCAGTTTCCTTCTTGCTCTGTTTCCTGTTTTAAAGCAGCTTCGGGCAACACCTGAGCGCCCGTCGGCGTCGTCCGCAACGACGACGGCGCACGGACGACGACGTCGATTGATTCACACTACTCGAGTTCATTTTGGATCAGCTGGCCGGCATCTCCGAGTTTTGGCTCTGCGACAGCTCCAGCAGATGGCATTCTGATAACGGTATCTGTCTTGTGCGGGCACTCTGCTTTTTCTACAGTTAAAAAGAGAAAATCGTTATGACGAACATTGCAAGCTTCGCATTATGCGATCGAATGTCAAATGGAAAAGGATAAACACGTAGAATAGCGAAGCGACGACCTATTGTGTCATTTGAAAACTTGAAAGCTCGGTCCTGACATCTGTCCGAGCGGACGCTAACTCCGCCATTTTTACTATGTATCTTAGAAACGGTGGCTAAGATTAGCGATGGAAAGGAGCAGTTGTCGTTAAGTTGATCGAACGTCTAGAATTGCAAATCGCGAATATCGCTTTACAGAACATGAACTATCTCTAGGTTATTAATCAATCCCTTTTCCATAATTCCCTCTCCAGTGTCTATATTTAACGTATGTAATTTAAACACGGGTAGAAATAGAAGAAAAAGATCCACCTGTCTTCGGAATGGGAAACAGCCTCTGTTCTCGTTATTCGGTGGCGGATGGTTGATCAACAGATCAGGAGTAGGTGTGTTGTTAGGACCTAGCACGTTCAGTTCCTTAAAACACTCAGTCTCTATCATCTGGAATAAAGAGGGCCTGTTTCACTGTGCAGAAAATAGAATCTCTTTGATCGAACGGGGCATAAATCTTTATGATAAACGAAACTGCAGTCGATCAGCATGTAAATCGCTTTGAATGCTAAAATGGGTTGGTTCGTTGGGACGATAGCAGACTGTCTATGACGTGCCAAGGAATGCTTTTGGAACGCCATATTTTCCGATGTAAGTGGTGGAACGGTTACTTGTTCACTGAGCGGCGTCAAGACGCTCGCTATCTCTCCGTAGCGCTGGATATAAACACCGAAGGAACGTTAAAAGGCTTACCTCGTTCTGCCACGGGATCGACACGCTGCCAGTATTGAATTTACTGTAAAAGGTGTCGTCGGTCGCGTCCAAATTCACGCCCTTTACCGTGGAAAACTGTTCGATATCCAACACGTCTTTAGCGTACACCGCGTGAGGCTGTAAGCAGAAACGATCAACGATAAGGATTTCCATATAAAGTGAAAAAAGAACAAGAGAAAAGAGGAAAAGAGAAAAAGAGAAGAGAGAAGAGAGAAGAGAGAAGAGAGAGAGAAGAGAGAAGAGAGAAGAGAGAAAAGAGAAAAGAAAAAGAAAAAAAAAAACACGCGATATTTAATCTATAACTACTCGTGTTAACGACTGTATACGATAAAAGTAGGGTTTAACAGACTTTTGTAAATAATTAGCACAGAGGGAAATAACGCTATGAATATTTTTCACGCTAGCCAAGCTAAGCTTTGATGGATCCGGAGGATTTTCCTTAGCGCAGGAATGATAAAAGAAATGCCAGTTTTCTCGAACGAAGGAAGACTGTATATAGAAAAGGGAACGACGACAAAGTAGAATCGGTTTGAACGACACCTACTCACATCCGGCACAAACGGCGGTTCCCACATACCGACCTCGACCCTTTTCCAGTTCAAGCACTGAAAGAAGCTATGCAACTTTACTTCCTTAGCACCGTGTCTGCCGCACTTGCAGCCTAACCTGTTCTTCGGGCTCTTCTTCAATAATTGCTGACACAGGCTCTTTGCCTCTTCGGTAAACTTTGTGGAATATCTTTCTTGATCTTCTTTCACCCTCCTATCCACCTCTTCTCTCTTCACCTTCTCCTTCCTCGCACGAAACGGGGCTTGACCTTCGATCATCTCGTACAAAAGACATCCAAAACTGAACCAGTCCGGCGAAAAGGTATACTTCTCGTTGTCGATCACCTCCGGCGCCATATATCCAACCGTTCCGACTCTTCCTGTGACCATGTCGCCTTCTGTGATTTCCACAGCCAGACCAAGATCAGATATCCTTACATGACCATGATCGTCTAACAAAATGTTTTCCGGCTTACAATCTCTGTAGACGATTCCCTGCAAATGCAAGTGTTCCAGACCACAGACCACCTCGGCTGCGTAAAACCTAGCACGGTTAATGTCGAAGCCGGGTTCTCCGCCCATGTTGTAAATATGAAATTTCAAATCTCCTCCGTTCATAATCGTCAGGACTAGACACAATGCATCCTTTGTTTCATAGGCATAGGCTAGGGATACGACGAATTTGGAGTTGATTTTTTGCAAGATGTTTTTCTCTATCAGTACCATGGCTTCGCCCTTGCGCTTTTTAATTCGTTTCTTCTCCAGTTTCTTGCACGCGTACATTTTGCCTGTTGCTCGTACCTGGCAAGCGCATACCTCGCCAAATCCACCCTTTCCTAGCACCCTGTACATACGGAACGTCTTGTAGGTGACTGGCTGCGCCTCTAGCCACTTCCATTGAAGATACCTGGCAGAGGAGGGCGATCGTTAGAATCGACACGAAAACCGATAAGATTAGATGCTGCTGCTGTCGCGGACAAATATTTGACGATTAACGGGCTCTTAATGGCACGCTTTGTCGGGAAGATGCAGATAAGAACGATTGACAGGAAATTTCGTTTGGAAATTCGTCGAAAATGTCGAAACGGTTATTTTCGTTGGTAAATATTTCACACCTTATTGAATCCAAAACGTTCGCAACTAATTACAGTTATGCGATCGGATGCGGTGAAAAATACATTTTCCGTGCCAAGTAGCCTTCGAGCAAGTATGCTATACTATGTCTTGTGAAATTCGCAACCATCAGAAACGGATAAAATCCATAAAAATATGAAAGATAACTTTGCTCTATCGTTTAATCTCCAAACAGAAAGGTCGTTCGAAATTTGACTAAATTCGAAATCGCCGGAATTCGATTCGTGATCGCGACACTGTGACAAAGATAAAATAGCTGTAACACCCCGAGGAAAACATTCCAACGTCGAATGGACTAGATGGCGATAGGGGAATAAATGACGAAGTTTAAATAAATTACCTATAGAAATAAAAGCTGGTTTGGAAAGCTGAAAAAGGTTCGCCGGCCAGAAAGTTTTTCACGGTCTGCGCGATTTCGACAAAGAGCTCCTTGCCGCCAGTGCCGAGTCTCTCCTCACACTGGGCGATCAAAGAATCGTTTAGGATGTCGACGACCTCCGAGCCCTCCCTCTTCAGGTATTGCTCGAACAGGTCCTTGGCCAGCTCGGTCCGATTCTCATCCATCTCGATCTCGTACTTCTCAATGGCGTCCAGGAAAAGATTGTACCGATGGTAAGATGGCTTCTTGTCCTGGCAAAATTGCCTGAACAACAGCCTACCGATCGGTTGTTGATCCACCACATAGCTGTATCTGATGTCTGCACCAATCAAACGGCCGAATGAATAACAATTTTCGATCTCTCCTGCGTAAACGATGGTAATTAAAAGATATATTTATGTTTTGTTGCATAAAAATTTATCGGTCGTTCGATTGCCATTGTCCTCGCCTTGTATTCTACCATTACGAAATGCTAATGATCTCTAACGTTCTTTTCTATCTGTTCGTTGACGCGTTTTATAGAAAATGCGCTTGACGATCTTCTCTTCAACGCTGTATCTTTATTCGCGCGTTCGCCTTCTAGTTTTCTAGCAAAGAATTCGAAAACAACATAAGTAACATAAAGTTCGGAATATTCTACGCGTATTATTAAAAAATAAAAATAAGATGAAAAACCGTTTAAAGCTCTAGCTCGAAATCTTTCGCATTTTTCATCTACGCGCGAGCATCTATCGCGAAACGCTGTGTACGATAAAATGGGAAGTACGCGCATTAACGCAAAGTCTGGTCGGTTTCTCAGGCATTAATCAGTCAATTGTACGTCGTGTTAATCTGTTTAGGAGCGATCGGTGGGCTCCCATCGGTTCTCAATTATTACGAAACGTCGCGTCGCATCGCGTCGAGAATCGCGTGGGATTAATCGAATCGCACGAGGAATATTCTTGGCTCGTGTTTGCTAGGGAAACTCTGATAATCTGCGGCCATTTTCGACGTGATTTCACGATTATCGGCAGCCCTGAAATCCAGTCGGTTGCTCCCAATGGATTCAACCTGCCGACCGAGGAATTAATTTCGCGAAACTCGGCGACGCGACGCCACGTATCGATTCGCCTTTCCATCGTTGCATTTTATTATTCAATTTCACGGCGTTTCACGTTTCGATAAATATTTCATTCCGTGCAACGATTAATAGAACGTTCGAACCCGCAACGGAAAATTTAATCGTAAAAACGAATTTCACTCAATCGGTACGTATTGAGCTACGTATTCGATCCATCAACGAATATCGTCGTTGTTATTCTTTTTGAGAAAAAGCTTGATTGTTTTAAATTGCGCTCGATCGAGCGTTCTTCGTAACTTAAAAACGTCGGTCTTTTCGATCGTTCGAGTCGGTGAATGACGGACGAACTGAACGAACGAACGAACGATGGAACGAAACGAGCGGATAACCAACAAGACGTGGGAATACAAACATGCTCGCCGCTAACTAATTAAGATTAGCTGATTAACGTCAATATTTTGTAACGTGCAATTGAAAAAGAAAATTTCCCACGTACAATCGAAAAAAAGAAGAAAAGAAGAAGAAATATCTACATTACTGAAGCTTGAAGTTAAACCGCTATCCACAGGATTACGTGGAATTCAACGAATCCTCTGGTTCGATGAACAGGAATCTTTCTCCCTGAGATATCTCCTCCCCCCCTGCCCCTTCCAGCGACTATTCATCCAATTTCAATGGCAAAACATCCCACGAAATTGGTTGTTCGACGATCGATCAACGGTGATTCATCGATCAGGCGTAACATTTGATCCCTAAAAGGGAGAGTTCGAAGCGGAAGGCGGTCTAAAAACCTAGCGAAAGGAGACGCTTTCCGAGCCTTGGCTTAATTAACCGCCGAGACAACGAAGCTCCAACAGCTTCTTATCTTAATGTAGCTTTTCACGTTTTTTCTTTTTTTTTTTCGTATCGTACGCCGCGCGACGTTCGATAACCGAAAGGTGGTCGAAGGGTGACGCGTTGATTAGCCGCGAGATTCGCTACACGAGACAGCCGCTATCGTGATTTACCGATTATGAAAATTCTTGATTTCCGTGTCGTCGGATGTAAATATAGAAATGATCGAATGGTATAATAATGAAATATATTTCTATAATATGGCGGTCTAGGGATAGCGAATATCGGAAAGAACGCGAAGCGTTACGTGAATGTGGGATAGAGAATATGGGAAACGAAATACGAAACATGGCGTGCGCAATGGAAAGATGAACTATGGCGAAGTGAAGAGATGAAAGATATGGAATAACGGGATAGTTGTGGGATAGTAGGATGTAAGAGATAGAGGGTTTAGCAAGTACGAAATGTGGGGTGGAAATGTGAACTGTGGGCTTGACAGAATAGATATAGCACGGTGGATATTAAATGCTGGATATATATATAATATAGGATGTACGTGTACATAGAATATGTGAATAATGCGAAAAGCGGGACAGAGAACGTAAAGTGAAATACGCGACTTTCGATCGTACGAAGTACGGAAAATAGGCAATTTGTCGTGGTATAGGCGATAATAGGACGCGAGGGTTTCAGACGCGCGATCCAAGTAACAAGACGAATAGAGGACGAATTTATTACCGGATCAAATTTCATTTCGACGAGCGGAATTCGAGCAAATGCGATTCTACCGCACGACGCGCGTGCCAAAACTTACCCAGCTTATCTTTTAGGCCGATGCATTGGGAAATGTGTGGAAACTGGAGTATCTTTCGCCATTTTTTACTCTTACCCTTGTTGCTGTCACCACCGCCTGCAAAACAACGATAATACGATTAAGATCGATGAGTTGGAATTAAGGCAAAAACCATGGAAACGCGTTTTATAAATATCGAACAATCGGTAGTCTGTTAATTTATCGATACTAATGCTAAGGTTGTATAGAGGAAAATAAATTGACGAGGGAACGGCGATTTCCCTGGCTCGGAGCGTTTCGATTACGCAACGATTCTCGTCTTGCAAGACTCGCGTTAATTGGAACTACGATAGACGAGTCGTTTCTGCGATTTCGACGTTGCAAAGCGGCACCTTCGTAATTGAAATCGTACGATAGTTGATAATAATTTGTGTAAAAGCTAAAAACATACTTGATTCGAGACCGTGATACTTTGAGCAACAAGTACAGGTACGTTTAAAAATAAGAGTAAATTGCGGGGAACGGAATATTTCTTTTTCATGCAATTTCCTTCTTCTTCTTTTCTCTTCCTTTTTTTTTTTTTTTTTTTTTTAATAATTCGTTACGTTCGCAAAAGGATTACGACAAAATATTCTCAAATTCTCCCCTAACGAAATATCTGCCCGCCTTATTTCCGCCGATATGTTCGATCATACGTGTCTACTGTAACGTCGGATTGAATTTGCTGTTATATATAAGGAATACGCAAGGAGAGCGCAGTTACAGGATTCGAGGTAGTTTTCGACTTGCAGGAAACCGCGATTGAAGAAGCGCGGTTCCGGTTGAAGTAGCCGGTGATTAATAGTTTCCAAAGTATCGACAGGACGAAGAGGTTTTACCTTTCCTCTACAAAAGCCAATAAGCGTGTCCAATGGATCATTCGGTACGCTTTGTATCTTTTCAATCGACTATGTGCTAAAACTAATGCGAAATCGATGACTCGTCAGCTTTCTCTGGAATCAACGGGCTGCATATATTTATTTAGTAAGAAAATTGCAAGTAACGATTATCGATCTTACGCGTTGCCACGTTGAATCGATATCGTTATCAGGTTTCTTATCGGTTTAAATGAATCGTTTTTATCTAACTCGAAGGTTTCAAGTTATTCCAAATTATCCTACTAATCGACAGTGAAATCAAAAAAATTATTCGGCGCAGTTAAAAGCTTGCGAAAAAAGAAGAAATAAGAGGAGAAGAGAGAGGAAAAATATAATTTTATCGTGGAAGATCAAGGGAATATCATCGAACTGTAAGAACTGTAAGAACTGTGAGAACTGTGAGAACTGTAAGAACTGTAAGAACTGTAAGAACTGTAAGAATTGTAAGAACTGTAAGAACTGTAAGAATTGTAAGAACTATAAAACGAACGGCAACGCAAGTTGAAGATTATTCTTTGACGAAAGAAGGACAAAAGAATGCCGGGATTACGAGACTCGATCGTCGTCGAGCATACGACGATCCAAAAGGTTAATAAATGAATTTTTGTTGAGAAAACGTGAAGCGAAAATCGTCCAAGTCACATTCTTCGTTCACTGGCAAAAGTGTCGCTTAATTTGATTTAAACGGTTTCTACGATAAAAACGACGATCGAAGAAAGGAAGAGAAGACGATTTTACGATTAACAAAACCAAAGAAATATCGAAGATATGAAAAAGCGAAACAAATTAGCCTTTCTTGGCTTACAATTCGAGAGTGGTATCGTCCGATCGGCTTTCGAGCTTCAAAAGGGATCTGCCCCAATTTCGGTGCAGATAGGAACGTATAGTACGAGAAGAAAGGGCAATGGTGGAAATTCAGTCGGGACGACATCGATCGTCGTGGAAAAGACGAGATGGAACTGACGATGAGGTAGATCGATAGACGTCCAGGGTAGATTTTGCGCGGACAACCGATCGCGTTTCCTGGAGCGAGCGTGCACTGGAAGGCTGCGGAGGCGGAAAGGAGGAGCGGAATCGCGTGGCTAGATCAGAGAAACGTAGTTGTACGTGGTACGTTCTCGTGATAAATCAGCGACGACCATTACCTACTCGACGAAGGACTTCCCTGCTCTTCTTTCTTTCGCTTCCGTCTGTTTTTCCTCTGATCGTTTTCGTTGATCGACCATCGACGTTAAAGACGGTTCGTCTTTTGGCTCTTTAGATTCTTGGTTTTTCGAATTTCTTAATTAAAGACACAACGATCCGAGAACAGTGAATTTATATTTGAAACATATTGACCAAAAATTTCGAATTGCAAACTTCAAATACATATGCGTATTAGATATATGAATTTTCAATTACACCTATACCGATAATTATATTAATTAATTCGTTACCGTAACATATTGTCGTATTATCGCTATTTTCTGGTTTCTTACACGTGGAACAGCTTCGATGGATTTCCGAATTATTTTTTTCATTGTTACTTCCTACTTATATCCTACTTAATTGTGACACGGATTAATCTTATTTTCTATTAACTAACTTCATTTACAAACGCGATATACGATTGTTAATGTAATCGTGTACAATATGCTCTATCACGTTAGTCAGCAAACAAACAAACTGACAATATGAAATATTAACTTGTTTCGTCTTTGTTTTGCTTCAGTCACTATCTCTATATGTATTATCATTGCCACAGAATTGTTATTGTATTTGCCCCGTTATGGACTTTAAATAAAGCAGCGATAAGCGAGTCTTCCTTCTATGCACGTCTCAAACAGCTTCGATCAACACGCTATTGTTGTCAAATATATTCAGCGGAGAAGCCGAAAAATTCCATTCACGAAACCATTAAAAACGAAACCATCGGCATACGATGAAAATAAACAGAGAGAGAGAGAGAGAGAGAGAGAGAGAGAGAGAGAGAGAGAGAGAGAGAGAGAGAGAGATAAAAGCGAAGAATCGAAAGGCACAAATGAGCAACTGGAAAAAATAAACGACTAATTCGAGAACGAAAGCGAGCGAACTAAAAATGCAAAAAACCAATTGCAGAAGGTAAGCGGACAAATCCAGAACGTAAATAAACAAACCTAGAATGTAAATAAATAGTAAAAAATATTTCCAAAAAGATACACCTAGTAACAAATTCTTTACTCTTGTGTTTTCATTCGCCCAATTATTTGCCGTTTCTATCTTTACCGCTATGTTTTCCTTATTACGGTTATCTTCTGTCTTCTCTTTTTCACTTTTATATTTCCTTTACTTCGATTAGCGTATTCTTCCTTCTCTTATTCGTTGAGACATCGACTGTTAACCACGCTACATTGACATCCAGATCTCTTAGATTAATATCACTGGTTGAACTAATTTTAACAAGAACGATGCAACCATTTACGAGGAGAGGAAAGCACGTTTTAGAAAATAACGCACACAACGCAATGGTTCGTTCGTCTCGCAACTGTCGAAAATGCGTTACAGCATTTGCGCTTAATAACGTACAATACGAGCGGAATAAATTTGCGAATTAATGGAACGGGGGTAAATTCTGGGTGTACGTGCGAATAGAAAGCGAGGAATTGGTGGCTCGAGTGCTCGATGAAATCGTTTTATAGACCATCGTTATGATTAACGACCGTACTGATTTCAAAGAGTCTCTAAGAGATTCGACTTTTCGTACGACGGATTTCAATAACAAAACCCAGTGAATGGAAATATCGAATATTCCAAAGGCATAACGACTCCATAATCGGAGGGAAAACATTCTATCGTATAAGTTAGGATTTTCACTAGGATTGTGTAATATTTCCGCTACGATGAATTTCAGATTATCGAGTTTTGTATTTCGAATTCGACAATTATATTGTAAATGGACAAAGAAGACACAACGGTACCGAATAGTAGCGAACGGTGTGCGTAGATTTTTCGATTTAATATTTCTTGTACGACCCGATGTGCGTCAAGAGAAACGTGACGTTTCAAAGTAGTCGGTGCCCCTTTCCGGAATTGCAAATGCAATCAGATCACGTTTGCAACTACCGGTACACAGAAATTTATTATATCGATTTCTGATGGTTTTAGTAAGAAAAATTAAAAAAAAAAAAAAGAGAGAGAAAATAAAAGAAAAGAAAGGAAGGAAGCTAAATAATATGGTAGAATGAAGAAGCCGCGACGACAAACTCGTTAAACCTTCTAGGAAATTTATTTTTCGTCTGTGAGAATAATTTCACTTTGACATATATAAAAAAATATCACCTTGTAGACCGTGGATGTTTATGCACGCTCGTGTCTTTAGAAATAGGCGTAACGAAAGAGGTGTAATTTAGGAACTAAACGGTTTTAACTGCTAAATATTATAAAGAATAATTATACCTATAAACGTGACAAACGCCAAATTAATCTTTGTCCACTCGTCGAATTTTCCACTTACAAAAATCTTTGGAAAATCGAGGTTTCTCAAAGATTACGACAATGCTCGCCGAATCTAACAATCTGCTGCAGTTTCTATTCCCGTTTTCCAATCTTCCTCCACGAGCAATTGTTCCCAAATTCTACGTTTATCTATATTACTAATATATGATTAATCGAGCAACCATGTAATCGATTTCGATTCTGACAATACAAAGATTCCAGCGTATATGTACGTTTGTAAAGTTCAACGAGACGCGGACGATGCGATTATAAACTCGTTGACGTCGTTGGCGCATCGCGCGAGCCCATTTACCTACTTCTGCCTTTGCCACGCAACACGCTCTCTCTCTTTTTCTTTCTTTCGATCTCTCTGTTCGTCGATGCTTTCGCCATAGGATACGAAGAGAGAATGGCTTGCCACTACGCTAATTAAAATTCGCTACTTCATCGAGCCAAACAGCCGCGCAACACGCCCATTCCTCGCGAACGAATCGATGGAATCTTCGCTATTCCTTGCCGATGGTTTATCGCATTTCAATCGGACGAAAGGTGGACCACTTCGCCCTCGCGAGGATTCCTTCACGCTGGAAGAGCTTCGATAAGATTGGATCGAGGTTCCACGAGTTTAGCGGAGATTCTGCTGGGGGTTTTTTACGGAGATCGTGGTCCGAAGAACGTTGTTTCGTTGAATCTGGAGAATGTAATCCTTTCTGTCCGGGGATTCTATCTCTTCTATGGAACGTTTCTTTCTCCCTTTCCTTCTGTTTATCACGGCTTTCTTTGTTCTTGCGTGTTTGTGGTTATATCAGATTAAGAGCATATAAAACAGAATAAATGAGAAATTATCGAGAATGGAGGAGCGCTACGTATTATTAAGTTGTTATTACAATATCGTCTTATCGTTTCCTGCGTGTAATTGAATATTCTACCGTTGCACCGGCCATTCCATCTCGCACATACGAAACGAAGGATATAGCTAGTTTTCTAGCGATATCGTTTTACACGCTTACGAATCAATCACTTTTTTCATGTAACAGGCATGTCGAGATGTAAGTTTACGTTTGGAAGGTTCTGCATTAATTTTTAAGCTTGCTTCAATAAAATTCTGCGGTAATTTATTTCTTCGCCTATTAAAATCTGCCCGGCACGCGCGTATAAAAAGGCTCGCCACCACTGAATCAGAGTCATTCTCGTCGCCGTGTTTCGTTGATAATCACTCTCCCCCCGATTCAATGCGAACGTAGAATCGACTCGAGGCGGTTTCACAGAACACGCATATAAATAAATAAATAAATAAATAAATAAATAAATAAATAAATAAATATATATATATATACGTATATGAGAAAGGAGAGAGAGAGAGAGAGAGAAGAGTTCTGTAATCAGTTCGTACGGCCGTGTTAGAAGTTAGTCTAATTAGTATTCCGCTTGGCGCGGCGGTACCGCGGGACGCTTTAGGTAAAGCAAAGTTTAGCTTCCTTGACGACGCCGCCTTTGGACTTCGCATGAAATCTGCAATTACCGGCGGTGCGCGGGCGCGTGTCAATCCTCGCTGCACTTTATTGCACGCGATACAAAGAGCAAGAACGTAACGTAAAGTATGCAGTTTAATTAGGATCCTGTGCCGGCGCAGGTTCCCATTAAGCCATTTGCATGTAAACCGTTGGCGCAGAGTGGCCTGAACCAGGGGCCGTTACTGCAGCCTCTCTAATGGCAACGTAATTTCGTATACGGTGAATAAATATTCGTGGGAATATCGAGACGACTGTTGGTCACGAGTAGAACGAGTATCGCGCAAAGTTTTACTATATTTTTCCTTCGTTTCCCAGCGCGCTTGTATATTTCCACTGCCGACGTTTGAGAGATTTGAAATGTTCTTTCGGAAGTTGGACTGAAAGTGGAACGATTCGTAATTTGTATTAAATCTTTTTACCAAGCAATTATTTATAACATTATGGAAACGAAGGTGCGGCAACTGATACTCTTATTAACTTTTTTTCCTATCGATTAAATTTGAATTAAGAAAGGTCCCAAATATAAGAAATGTCTCGAAGAGACCAGAGAATTTTGGAATTTTAATCGACCGAGAAACCACCGCCGTTTCTATCGAAGTTTTTATGCACGAGGTTAACATTTACACGAATAGGTTCACGATTAATTCGCAATTTAAATCTGAATTTTATTATAAATTGCCGAATAATCCTAATCGATTACCAGTGTAATTTTTCAGGAATTTTCGAATTTGGATAATGAAACGCGTGATTAGTCGGGAACTCGCGAAACAGTTCGGAAAATCGGCAGGATACCGCGAAGCCATTTAATCATCGTGGAAACGTTTCTGCCGCAAAGACAATTTAGAACGTGCTTTATGAAAACTCGCGAGCCGTCCGCGCGTGAAATTTACCGGTGGATGGAAGCGGCGCGTTTCAACGGTGTAATGGTAAAACGTTTCGCGGTATTCGTCATTTCGATCGGAACGAAACATCGTATCAGTAATTAGCGTATACCGTCTACCGTTGAATTTCTATAATTTCTACATTGACAAGACTTTGTCTAAGACCCCAGTGAAGAAACGTTCAGAATGTCTCCCCAACGCTGTTATACGCGTAAGCTCTTCGATATTTCGTTAATAGTTTGCGTTAAAAAAATACTCCTCTTTGAACAGCTACTGTCCGCCTGTCTATCTATCTACCGTGCGTTCACGTACGACGGTTGTTCGCTGTCTCGACAATGGACAGAAGACGTATTACGGTGTTTAACGTAACTAGGGACACGTGGTGTACGAACAGCGTTGTATCGCAACAACGTACCAAAACAATTACGCAAGATGGTATGGAACGAGTTAGACACGGAGCAAGAACCGGAAATTTAATGTCAGTGCTGATGATACGGAACGTGGGCTTCGTATCGTGAAACCGTATCTACATATATATATATATATATATATAATATAAAACATAAAATAAAACTCTCGATACTTGGTACAACGTCTTTCCTATCTTTTACCTAGCTGTGCAGAGATTCTCAGTCTAGGATTTAGCGATTTCCTACACATCTACGATCGGTAAATCGATAAAAATCGATACGACAACGAGCAACGTTTCAGTTCGGAACAAATATTATGACTTCTGCCTTTATATCTGGTAAAAAGGAAACGTACGGGACTTTGCTTTTATCCACTCGCATCCACTCTCTAAGCCAACCTCTAAGAGGAACTAAAGATTAGATATTGAGAATAATAGAGCCATCGTACGAATCGCTTCCTGAAAACGCCACACGGCTACAAATAAATATAAGCTCGTCTACGGGCAAATAAATATGCCTAACTCGACGAAAGAACCTCGGCTCGAAAGATAGCACGCAAATACGTAGTAGTTCCGATGGTAACAGAGCTGTCGGTCAAATGATACAGGTGTCATCCACTTGGCGCGAAGGTAGGTTAGCATTCGCTCCATGGGGAAAGAGAAACGCGGCAAAAGACAGAGACGAATAACATTTCTACGGATACACGGCCGTTCTACGACTATGGCGGATTATATACGTATAAAAAAAAAAAAAAAAGAAAAAAAGGAAGAAGAAGAAAAGACAACAACAACGAACGATGTATATCGCAGCGATGAAGAATATAAATGGCATGCTAAGGGAAGGAAGAGGACGTAAGTGTTAGAATAATTTATTCTATTTCTCGGAGCTATCTCGCGATAGAAGCGAAAGCTGTGAACGCAAACTTTAAAAGCAAACCTATTTCTCTACGTTAAAGATATCCATTTCAAATTGCAAGGATCGATACTTGGAATCTAGTAGACTTCCAAGTAATGGCAGCAGTACTAGCCAGCAGGTAAGAACTAAGAATCGTAACGTGTACGAAATTAAAAACCTACTTCTCCGGATCATTCACTTTATTTAAGCCTTTGGATAATATAACTCGTCACTCACCTTCTCTCGCTTTGAGGTACACAGTGTTCGCTACGATGTTCTCCAACTCCATCAATTCCAGCTTGATCGAGTTTGCGCGGCCGAATCGATGGAGAGAAGCCTGGCGGGCGACAAACGAGAGGAAGAGCGTAGGCCTCGAGCGGAAGTCCGGCCGGCTGGTATAGTTTTCCGGGGTTGGTCACCCTGTCGGGCTCCAGCAGACCAGCTCCCATCTGCGGCCCCAGGACGCCACCAGGGCCGAGCAGTCCCCCTTCACCGAGGACCAAGGACAACAGGAAGGACGTCGACAAGCTGTTGGACGGCTTGGTCGAGTCAAGTCGAGTTCGAGGTTCGAGGTCGTCCGGCGTAGGTCCCGCCGTTTCTGGTGCTGACACCGCGGGGCAACCACCTATCGAGTCGACTCGAGTTCGTTGGCCCCCTCTGCCGGTCAAAAACCGACGTTTCCCGCCACAAAGCACGCGTGTACGTATATCGAGCAAAGCATGCACGACGTGAAACGGGTTACACGAAACCGGACTTTTCACTTGTCGCAACACGTATCGTGTTGGTTCCCTTGATTCACGGTGTACGATCCCTCCCAGGGTCGAGGAGCGGCTTTCTTGCGTAACGTTTGTACCAGCGAGCTTCTTCCTTATCGATCGTGGATTTAGGCATTTACAGGGACGCCGCGTGTCCACACCGTGACCTTTTCCTATTCGCGAAGAGCAGACACGCCGGATGTACACGCTTCATGGGGATGGGGCGCGATCACGTAAGCCGTCACGGAGTCGAGCATTCAGAATGCGCAGCTTTTTCTTCCTCCACGCGCCGCGTATAACCCCTCTTTATCGCTCTCTCGCCCCGTGACCGAGGACGAAGCTCGATCGCAGCGCGCGTTCACATTACAAAAGAAACTACAGCGTCGTGTAATCACGTGCGACGATTCGTCGTTGTCTCTCTTTCTCTCTTTGGTATAGTTCGTGTCGCTCGCGTCTCCTTTAAATATCAGCGGAGATCGTGCACGAGAGACACGCCGCTAACGATCCCCTCGAACAATCGTTAGAACAGCGAATCCTAGTGGCGCGTTAGCATGCCATCGTAAAAATGTCACGTGTGTTCCGCGGATTCGCGTATCGTTTAGACACGACACTCGTAGGCACGTAGCAGCAGCAGTGCCTTTCACTTTAACGACGGTGCGAGAGATGCCTCCGCATGCGCTAGATGCTAGATCCTTCTTCTTCGACTTCGGGATCGGGGCTTCGATCGTCGATTCGCGAATGCCGAGAGACTCGACACCCACAGAGATCCGTTTCTTCCTTTCCCTCGATATTAGAGCTGCAACAGGCAGTTAGAGAACCGTTGTAACCTCTCGTGCCGGAAACACGAATTTCATCTTCGGCCTACCAAAGAAATCGAGACTTTCCGTTTTTCGTCTCCGTACGCGACGAAGACTCTTTCTATTTGTAAATTTCCAATCTCCTTTCGTGCGGATTGTCGCTTCGTCGAGCGTTTAACGTATTCCTCTTTGCATCGATCTCTGACGTACGTTCTGGAATAAGATTTCAGATTGTTCGTGTTATTAGCGTGAAAGGATTCGCGAACGTCCACAGTGGCGTAGCGAACCGTTCCATCCGAAATCTCTACCGACACCGCACTTTGCCGAACATCGTGAACCTGAATTTTCGTCGCTTTGGTCGCACGAACCCTTTTTTCACGACCCTTTCAAACTTTCCCACGTATAACTTAAGCTCGACCAACGGCGAACTAGTTACGCGTAAACGATCTACTCGCTTTACGCGCGAGTAAGCAAGTAAAAAACCGTGTAATAAGATTTTTCCGTTTCAGGCCCCATTTTCTGAAAGACCGTGTTTACTTAGCTGGTACGCGCGCGAGATACGTTCTCAAATTCGTTTTCCTCGATAAATCTCTGCATTCTTTATTTACTTGCAAACGTAGAACAACTCGCTATCGATCATTTACCGTTGTTTAGTTCGGAATAAACCAAGTTCAAGAATGCTTGGCAAATTTTCAAGCACGATTTTCTTCGAAAACGGATCGTCGTATAAAAACATTTTTATTCTACGTTTTCGACTTGTTTTCCCGTGCGAGTCCCTCTCCGTTTCGTTTATACCGCCGATTCCGCGACGTAGGCGCGTCTCGAAGGGATACGGCCGACGGTAAGCATGCAGGTACACACAGTGTCGAAGGACCATCGCCGTATAAAGCGTTCGCTACGCCACTGGTCGTTTGGGACGGGAACGAGAGGATATCTCGATCGTCTGCGCCGGTCGTTCGTTTCTCCGTGTGGCGTGAGTGAATTTTAAAAATCATCGCGCTCCTCGCACCTCCGCCGTGCTGGTTTATCTGCCGCGCGCAACAGACGCACGCACTTATCGTCGCGCGTTCTGCATGCGAAAGTACAGCCGCGCACATGTGCGTGAACACTGGACGCAGCAGGTGCGCTACGGGGATAAAGATAACGACGCGACTAAGCGCACCGTCGGCGTAATATCCGACGTGGTAATCTAATAACTTTTTCCAGAACTCGATTCCCACCGATCGTCTCTCTTATTTTCTCTCCCTCTCCCCCCCCCTTCCTCCCCCTCCCACTTCTCAGGTATTTCTTTTACACGTACAACGCGATCGCGGAAATCACTCTATGCGATATAGAACGGGAAAATTTTATCTGCGAATATAAATCGAGAACATGATATATTTACATTTTTCTTTGCGAGATAGATAACGTGGATAGTTAACGCGATATTTGACTATAGCGCAACGCTGTTCCATTTCCCGAGCGTTTCTTATTGCCTAAAATTATGGCCTATCGTTGTCAAATATTAACGAATTTCCGAAACATTTATTTCTAATTTCGGATACAGTTAGTAACTATAGCATACTTTTTGCTTAAAGAATGGAAATCGAAATTTGCAAATTATCCTGCGATGTATGCCAAAGTGGTGCAATTTGTTTAATATACTTAGCGTCTTCGTAATTCTTTTATGGATATTCTAATCGGCAGAAATACTCGAGATTTTCATCGCCGTATCCTCTATATCCCCATACCTGTATCACGGCCCGATCACGGACATAGCCGTCGAATCGACTTCCAGCGGAATTAGATTCAAACTAGATGGATTCTCGTCAAAGTGGCTCTTACGACTTGCTGCGTTACACCGGTAAATCCTATTAAACTGCGACGGCTAACGAATGGGTAACCCGACACGGGCTCTAAATTAAGTAACCGGCGAAAAAAGGAGGAAGTGTGTAGAGGGAGGGGGGGGCGGGTTAGGCAGGAGGTTGGCAGGCGGAAGAGGAACGACGAAGATCGTTAAAGGTTTTAAATGCTTTTTCTCGATGACGCAATTCCAGTACCGTGGAACCGGATTAGGAAGCGGTGAGCAACGATGATAACGAAGAGGAAAAAAACCAATGACAATAAAAACGCGACCGCAAAGGAAATAACGATAGCCGGTATTTTCCCCTGACTGATTAAAATTGTTTCTTAAAAAATCACCTATAGTCATATTTGATATTTGAAATATACCTTCTGTAACCAGGATCGTTCTCGATCCACCTTGTGTTTCATTTTTAAACGTCGAATGGACAATTCGATTACTTGGGCCAGAGGTAATATAATATCCCTTTCCGCGTAAGCGATTCTGTACTACGCAACCGTTTCGCTGCAGGTGTCTAGAGTAAAACGTCGATCATATTAATCACCGGGCAGACTGAATGACGGCGTTCTGTTCGTTTAAACGAGAGAAAATGAAAACGTCACCGATACCGTGACGCTGGTATCGGGTTAACCGGTTAAGATCTTGCTTCGTTATCGAGGAACGTTGAGCTTTTCTCAATGTAATTCTCGCCCCAAGAAATTGGTCCGATGAATTGTTGGGACGGTAACATGGGTTACTTAACGAAGTGTTTAAGTTTGATTTCTGGAGTTGATGACTTCTTGATTTGTGGAGTTGACGACTGAGTTGATCGATGTAGCTCCTGGATGGTGCAAACGTGTTAAATAAGTTCTCTCTATCTCGTTTAATCCCCTCTCCCCTTTCACCAACCGATGAAACAATCGTGTTGAGAGGAAATAAAATGCTCGGTGTCGCGCACGGTTAGAAGAGGAGCGATTTCGAATACATACACAGTACGGGAAACAGTGCTACCGAGGAATATTTGCTTCCTATCGACTGACTAGCGGCGGATTATGAACGGAAATAGAACCAATAATCGATCGATCGTGGTGGTGGTCGTTGCACGTATCCGTCGTATATAGGTACATAATATTATATACGTGAAAACATTGATATCCGTTGAAAGTATCTACGATATATCAGTCGATAATGTGTTCCATACATAATAAACGGTATATACACTCTGGTTCAGAAGTACTAGAATACTTGTTAGTATCGTACGAGTCAACGACGCGATAATTTGCACTTTACGCAGTTAGAAGAGAAATATGATGAATATAAATTAAGGATCCTATGTATTATACCTCACCTCGTTTCTTAGAAGAACGTTACACGAATTGGATGTAAAACTGAAAAATGTTTATATTCAAAATCTCGATTGAAATTCGAAACTGAAGATCGAATAACGTAAGTGTCAGGATTGATTGAAGCAATGATCTGTAAGTCCATAGTGAATGTAAACGAAAACCGATTCAATTACTATACACAGAAATAAGATTTTTCTTCTAACGTTTAATATGTCTACGTATTGTTTGTTTATTTTAAGATTGCACAATCTGTTTTGCATAAGCTTCAAAGTAGATAATGACTGTTAAACGATAGCGTACATATATCATATATAGCTGGTGTAAGAGGCAAAGGGAGACAGAGAAAGGCAGAAAATTAAGTAAGGATGGATGACAAGAGATCATAAAGTATCGAAGGAAAGAGTGAATAAGAAATTTATTGAGAAGAATTATATATATATACATATACACAGAGAGAGAGAGAGAGAGAGAGAGAGAGAGAGAGAGAGAGAGAGAGAGGAGATATATAGAAAGCGAGAGAAATTAATTCTTCCGTATCAACGTGAATAGCTCTCTGTCGGACAGGAAGAAGCTATCAACAACGCGACAAGAAGCGACAATAAAAGTACCGAAGGCACGCGCGCAGGAAATACGCAACTCGGTAATACGGGAACGAAGATCCTTTCAAACGTAAATCTAAGCTTCTATCATGGATACGTCTCTTACGGAATACTTAAAAGTGGTCGAACAGCGGGAAATACTATGAATGTTACGCTGAACGTACGTATTAAATTGTATCGTATCATGGGAAGTAATTTTTAACTTGCTTCTAAATACATATATAGTTGTAGAAACATTCATGTATCTAAATCAGAATGTTAATACTCGTTAATCTAGTCATACGAATATAAATTAATTCGGATTACTTGCTAAGATGGTTGTATTTTAGACTCGACACGAAACAGAAACTCGTATTTTCGCACTAATGCATCAACGGTTATATTAGACGCATTGAACATTTCTATGCTTGATAGGTTAAACTCAAAGATTGCCGCTTGATTAGCACATGTAATTACAATAACTTTTACCTCGGTATACTTTTATTAAATTAAATTTTGATACAAAAAAAGAGAAGAAAAAGAAAAAAAAATTGATGTCATCTGTATACTAAAAGCGAAAGAAATACTATATCGAGTTTGGATGCATGTTTGACGTAGAATCGGAAAGAAATGCCGAAAATTCTAATCTCGTGAATAATTGAAGAAGAGGAAATCGATCCCTGACTGTCGTAAAGATCCGTCAAAGATCCGTCGTAAAAAATCTGATAAACGTTATAAACTGCTGCTTATCCCACTATATATTTATATACGAATCGCTATGAATACGTACTACTACTCGCATTTACATTCACGGTGATTCACACTATTTTAATCTTCTCCTCTCACGCTCAGATTGATGGAAAATTTCAACCATGAATTATCAAGATGTAAATTGTTTGCGTATATTTGCCGGGTGAATTTGAACGTCAGAGAGTTTGTAGAAATAAATATCGAATAATGTAACACCATTGATGCAGCGCTGCCTTTCAAGATAAGAATTTTATACCTGGTCGTCGAAGACAGCGCGTATTTTCTCCGGGAGCAAAGGCAAATTGTCAAGGTAATGTTACGTACCCCTCCGTTGGAAAATAGGAATCGGTATCCCTGGGAGCAAACCACGGCGAAAAAGTACGCGGCCTGCCGATTAGATGTGACGCTCATAAATATCGATTATCGATAAGTTAGATAACAACGAACTATCGACGATTATCGATTATTTCCGATGTATGTATCGTATGGTAATATTACCGGACCTTTTTTGTTCAACGAAGTTTACGACAAAATTGTTAATTGTTAAGATCGTAAAAGCTTCTATGCGGAGTTCTATTCTAGTTACCTGATCGTTGTACCATAAAAAGTTTTCGTACTACTGTAGCCCTGGATTTCGTTTTTAAGAAATTCGATATTCGTTTCATAGATTTAAAACTTATTCAATATTTGAATTTAGCAAAGAATTATAACAGACATTTGTTAACAATTAATTTTCTTATCTTATACCTTATTTCCAAGTTTTCCAAGCACAGAACGAGTTATCATATCGAATACAGTACAGCGAATAAGAATAAAGAAATGGATACGATGAATAACAAAAACTGTTCTGTAGTACAATAAGGTCCTAAAGCAAAGTTGTAATTTCTTCAAAATTAAAATAAATAATTAAGATAAAAGTTACCAAAAATAATCGACATGCCATTGATACCTTTCCGTCTCTATCCTCGGCGCAATATATATATATATTATATATATTCCGCTATATTGTTTTCATAGAAACTTACTTGTTCGATCGATTATATAATTCCCATTACTCTCTATTACTTTCTCCGTTTCTCTTTTTCCATTTTTCCTCCAAGCTCCCCGATCGCGTTTTTACGATGAGAATTTTTATGACTTGGGCGAGAAACAATCTTGGAGAACAATTGCTAACCTCTTTATACGTATATCGTACTTTTGGAATTCCCACCCACCATTAAAATAATATTACGACAGTCAGAATATATTATGTTTCATAGTTTGTCAATTAACAAGTATCCATCAAACAGTTTCTTTTCTAATTACATTACTCACATAGAGCGTAGAATGTTATCTTGATGATAAGGTCTTCCTAATTTGACTTCTTCAAACGTCGAAAGGGAAGTAATACAGGCTAACAAAAGTTATATCGTTGGTTAAATAACTATAAAAATAATTGGCTAAATAATTTTATGAAAGCGGAATATAATGATACATGAGTATTTTGAATACTTTTGCGTCGAGCCGAATATAACAACGCGAACAGACGCGGAAACCGCACCAATGAAAGGGGCGATTGAATGAGAGACAATGAACGCCGATGCGATGGCAGCGCGGGCGAGTTCATTGAGAGGGAGAAGAAACTTTTGCCCGCGAATCGAGACGCATTGTGGAATGGCAGACGTGTGTTTCCCTGGTGTACAAGATACCTCTTGTACACGTGCGTCAAATTAAAGAATCAAATAGGGGGAAATGGCGGCGACTGTTTTGCCATTTTTATCAATGCAGATTGGAAACGCTTCCCGTCGCCGTGTTTTGAGCGAACAATTTAACTTGGCACTGTCGGTATGTATTGCCGCTGTATATATTCTCCATTCCACCCCCCCTCTCTCTCTCTCTCTCTCTCTCTCTCTCATGTCATTGCACTGGCGAGAATAGCAATGACAGAACTGTGAAAATTTGATAATATCAATGAACTGAATCATATTCTTATTTCGATATGATTAGAGAAATCGAAGCCTCGATTATGAGCAATTGGATCTTTCGTAATTTGCTTATGTGTTATAAACATTATGTACGATCTTGCATCCTTAATACGATTTTGACTTCGTAGAAAAAGACGTGAAAGCGGCGATAGACGGACAATAAAAATGGAAGAATGAATTTCTATTCCTATGAGGCGAACGAGGATAAGTCTCAATCCGATATTTCAATAAAATGTCACGAATTAGACGGATGTTTATATTTCTATAGTTAAATATTCTAAGAGAGTCCTTACTTAATTATCGAACCTTCGTTGATGATCTTAATTATCTCGTGGCATGGAACGCGTTAATTTCGCACGCGCGCGCAAACGTCCGTAATTTAGTGGACTAAGAGGAAATAGAGAGCATCTATCCTCCGTGAACATAGAAACGTTTAAACAATACGAAATATTCTTAGAGGCGACACCCGAGAGAAGCCCGCCTAAATATTCTCGTGATGGAAACGTGACTTTGCGACAACCGATCACGAGACGCCGCACCGCGCCGGCTCTTGAAATCTGTCACACAAGCGACACGCACAACCCATTACACGCGACACTAAAATAACCACCAAACCAGTAACAAGAATGTCATAAAATGTGAATATAGCTTGTGCAAGGTGTACGGATTCTAAGCTCGGAAGGAATAGGGGGAAAGTAAAGGATTCGAAAGATGAAAAGGGGAGAAAGACGCCGCGTTACCGACGGAGCGTGTCGTGTCTCGCACGTCATGGGCACGAGTCAGTAAGACATGGTTTTGTGAAACACAAGACGGGCGTAAACGATCTCAGAATGATTTCCACGGGGGTACAGGCCGGTCGAATTGGAGAAGGGAGGACATGTTATGGCGTTCGGTACATCTAGTATAATGTAACACACACCGATAGCAGAGCACCGCGCGGTCGTAACGGCGACACGAAGAAAGCGCAATGGCCGACCACCGCACCTCCGCTGGTTGCTTCGATCCTTCCTAGCCACGAGGATATTTCACACACTTGCTCTATCTCGTTCGAGGATCGGCACACGCGCACGGCACGCCTTGTCCGAGACTTTCGAATAAATAGGAGCCCCGGATGTTTTTATTCCGTGTAACGAATGCAGCTAGGGACGGTTCGTACTGTCCGATCGTATGAACCCGCTGCCACTCGCACCAGACCGTCACGCACCGTCCCGTCCGCTGGATAGAAACCGACTGACTGACATGCTCCTTCTCGGGCCGCGATGCACCGCCACGGATGAGGAGGTTAGGTGGAGGGGACATGTTGGGATCCGAGGACGACGCGACGCCTCCACCCGATCAACGTACGACAGAGACACGGATAGACGCGCGGACGACTCCGATTGGGCGTGGTAGAGTCCCTAGACTCGTCTTCGGATACCGACCGAGGGTGCGATCTTCTTTAATCGACCGTTCGCGCGCCATATATGAACGCGCCATTTGAGTTTTAGACGTATCGGATAATTAGAAAGAAGATATTAATACCACTTGACGAGTGTTGCTTTTAAATAAACATCGGGAACGTTTCTTAAACAGAGGAATAGTGCTATGTTCCGATGAGAAATGGATAAACATTATTCGATATACGTCAAGAATTTATTTAAAACAACAATTATAAAGCAACACAACAGGAAGATACGGTGTATACATATGAATCTGAAGATTTGGTGATTCTATAAAGACACAATACGACCAAATTTTTCCCCACGTTTAATTTCACCGACTCGAACTTTTCCAATATGTCGACGTTAATGAAATTTTCAAACATTTTGCATAAAACACACAATATACGCGTAAAGATATTCTATCGTAAGAGTTCGAATAGATTTCGTGAGATACTACATGAACGTCGAAATTATCGATAGAGTTCATAAAGGAATATTATCATAATAGAAGGCACTATCCAGTAACAAAGGCTGTACAAGGAAGTTATCGACACGTGTAAATTAGCAAGGATAATAGAGAAGATGTAACATTGCACCTATATCATTAAACCCTATGAGAACGTTGTGAATAATCGACGAGTAACTTTCTTTAACTGACACCATAAAAATTTAAAGAGAGGCATAAAATGAGAAAAGACCGTTATTTTAAGATTCCTGTAGCAACATATTTGTTATATTGAATATTACTTTATAGTGGGTAAAAGTAGAAAATTGGAATGGCAGAATGGAGGACGGTAAAGCAATCTTGCGTGGAAAGTATCGAGTCATTACAATTTCCTAGCACTATTCTAGTCTCCTCAGAAGCGATTTCTCGAAAGAACAATCACGATCGAGACACGATTCGAAAAAGAAATAACAAGGATGATCAAAGGGTAATACGCCAGCGTAATGCATTGGGTTTCCGTTGAAATCTCCAACGTGCGATGACAAGGCGCGTACTGGGTTCGAGAGATGTCTGTGGTACAGTCGAGCCTTGGTAACTCGAATGTTGAAGGGATTTACTTGTCAAATTTTTTCAAGCGAAGGAAGTCTAATAAACGAACTACTTAAGAAGTCTTTTAATGAAGATTATCTTTTCTTTTTTCTTTTCCTTTTTTCTTTTTTTTTTTTTTTTTTTTTTTTTTTTTTTTTTTTTTTTTTTTTTTTTTTTTTTTTTTTTTTTTTTTTTTTTTTTTTTATACCTAGATTTCACAACTCTATGAAATTTAAATAAATTGATGTACTTACGATATTACTACATTACGATAAAACGATTGCTTGGTCCTTAATGGATCAAGATACGATTTTTTTTTTTGGCAGCGGTAATCAAAGTCATTGGTAAAATTTTTGCGAGAAAAATCGTTGAGAAAGAACAAATTGTTGTTTAGGTCGAAGACGATAATCACGAAATCTTCTAAACGATTATAGGATTAAAAAATTTTTATACGTTCTGAATACGAACAAACGTCATGGACGTTCCCAATCTCTTTGGTATTGCAGTTTTGGATATTTCGATTTATAGAGACTTTTACAGGGAAACGAAGAGTATGAACGAAATTGCAGAGCCTTACGAATAGTTTTCGAGTTATAGAGGTTCGACCGTATTTTTCACGCCTTTGCGGGCCGACTCTAATTTCGATTCTTTCAGACCCTCGAAAATTACTCCTTTGCCAGGGCTGAACGGAGAAAAAAGAAAAAATACTGAAACGAGCAACCTGGCCGGGACGACGCTTCCAACAATGTATCTAGAGTATCAATCACGCGTGTCATTAATGGTTGCGGTTGCGGTTACAAGCCATCGTGGACTATAATTCAGTTGGGTCGCTGTATCCGCGATACAGCGCATTACGCTGTGCAACGCGATTTACGACGTCTATTGTCGCGATGTCTGTGCAATCAAAAAGCCGGATGCATTTTTGTACCAACGGAATACGTTGGTTTTCGTTCTTCTGTAATTTTAGACTATGTTAGAGCGATAAGAAAATGTTTGGTTGTACGATGATAAAATACTGTCCCTAGGATTCTCTTACGTAATCGAGGCATGAATCTACGTGACATCGCTGATTTTGTAGAGTTATAGATCGCAAGTGTAGAGTTATCGATTGACTGTTAGCGTTATTAATCGTTATTGATTTTTGTTTAATGATTTTCGTACGTGTCGTTTCATTTCCGTTAAGGATAAATCGTGTCGTATTTACATCTGTAAGGATCGAACTATAGACGAGAGGTTGATTTGATTTCTTTAAGCTTATCTCGCAATTATAGAGAAGAAACGACGATATTAATCCATTGGTAGGAAATCTCAAGGCGGAATAACTTTGGAATGAAAATGTAATTAACGGGTAATTTCAGCGTATTACCATAGTTAGCTGTAATTAAAGGTTAATTACGAGGAAGAAATTTCCTAAGTAGGAAATTTCTTCGTGAGACGCGTAGCTCGAAGGGAAAAGTGTCCGAGTGCGTCGAATTTTCGTCAGTCTCCACCCCGTAAAATGGGATGGCAGTTCGTATCGGAAGTATGTCAAGAATTTAGCCATGGGCTGTTTTCACTAATAGCTCGCGATAATTGCTCAGCCGCGTTTGCCACGGTTACGCCGCGAAATGAACCGTGTCAAAAGCGGCCTGTTATTCGAATTATGCCATTTTTTGCTCGAGTCCTCGCATCAGCAGCAGTCAGGTCACGATCAAGTGGAGAACAGCGAGAAACAGCCGCGATAGAGATGTTCAGAGATGTTTCTGTGTTAAAGATTCGTATTGTTCGAGGCGTTTCAGACTGCCTGCGTTCATCCGTTTGTTAGCTCGTTTAAATTCAACGTATCCGAGATGAAGCTTCCCTTAGGAATCGTACAAAGAAAATTTTTACTATACTTGCTTATTCGGTTCTTTGTGCTCTATTATACCATCTATTATACCATCATCCGCGATATTTATTACGACATCGATAAAAAAGTATTCAAAATTTCCTGTCGTTAGGAAATACTGCTCCAGACTTTCTACCTTTCACAGTATCGTGTACGCAATGGAATCGAAACTCCGATATCTGCCATTAAGCAGCATCTTACAAAGCTCGAACGATCGTTAAATCGTCTCGTGTACAATTTCTGCCGAGATTTTTCGATCGTGGGATATAAACGATCAGATTTAGATTATTGTGCAACTGGTAACGATACAAGACCGGTGTATCGAGTAACGAGAGCCACGTTTCGCCAGCCGCAGAGGCTTTCTAAGCTGAAGATCTTTTTCTCTTCGGATCGAATTGCCGCTGGTTCGCGACCGAGACCGACGACAAACGAGCTCTATTCGCATTTATCCTTCGGAAAAGGCTGGTGCATACTTGTAACCATTTTTCAAACCGATAACAAATGCCCGGGAGTTACGTCCTATCGATGGAATTTCAAAAATCCTGCGAAAATGATCGAAATGCCGCCACTATATCGTCGTTAAAAGAATTATGCTTACAAATTCTAACTTGGTATAACTTGGTATAGCTTGGTTTAACTTGGTATAAGTACGAATTTTCAATTATGTATTTTGAATAATTAATTCTATCCTAGTCCGAATATTAGCCCGAATTAATAGAAATTGCGGGAAAAATTGGAAGGGAAGTTTTTCCATTTCCTTAACTGTAACAACAGCTGAGATGGAATTCGATACGATCGTTGGATGAAAGGGATTCTAATCGTAGTTAAATTTTGTTTTAAATATTCCGTAATTTTGTTTCGAAACTCGGAGATCTAGCAACAGGACAAAGCAGCGTTTCCCAAGGATATACATATTTATAAGAGGGGGAGGGCGAATATCTGAATATTAAGAATAAGAACGATACTGGCGATATCGATTGAATACTATTTGAAACGCTAATTTTCTAAATTGCTCGCGTATCTACTTGAAAAAGAGAAAATCGGCATCCGACTAGCGACGAACGATTCGTGGACAGGTACAGATACAGCAGATACGTACGAAGATATACGTATATCTTTGTTTCGTATGTTTCATATATATCAGCAACAATTCAGATATATTAACGATCGAGACGTACCGAGACTTTCATTAGCGACCACACGGATTTTGTTGAGAATTCCTCAAGAGAAGCTTCGGAAGGTTACGAACTCGAAACACGAGGAACGCCTCCGTGACAGGGTCGTCATTGACCGAAGGAAATCTGGTAGTTTCATCGCTAACGGCTTGCATAGTTATCGGATGATCCGGCCGTCGGATCACGGATTCGCGAAGCGCGGAACGAAAAGAAATAGGAGGGAGGCTAGAAAAAGCGATCTGCCATATGCGGCACTGCTTCACTGCCTAACACTCGAGAGATCGCGACGCTTGTCTTACAACTGGAGCAAATATATTACGTCGCGCGATCATAGACATGTATCAGTAGCCTGTGGTACGGTAAACGAAATACACGTGCGGTGATTTCACTGCGAACATAGTTATTCCCGCAGAAAGATTCGGTTGCAAAGATCTGTGTTCACTTTCTTGGTTGTGATAGAAAAGAATGCCATACTTTTATTAATTATAATTATATAAATAGCTATGTTTCATTTTTAAAGTCACTTTGCCATTTAAACAAGTAAACCTGAACGAAACTTATTTCAATTAATCTAATCTTATAATTAATAAACCCAGCTAGATTAACCTAAATTAATCTCAATTCGTATAAAAGATATTTACGTATTTTGAAAAAATGGCAGCAACGAACTATTGCTAGATTGCTGATTAATTTGTCGTTTCGTTGTGATAGTAGGGATGATAGTTTAACGTGAATTGAGTATGGTTAAAGAGAGAAATTGATAGTAACGGTCGAAGAATGAGATCGAAAATGAATTGGAAGGTTTTAGTGGTTGGATTCTTGATAACGTTGGCGTTGGTGGACGTCTGTGTAGGGAACAACGGTACCTGGGATAAAGTTCGCGAGAAGAAGGCGCGGTTAGTGAAGAAACTGAAGAAGGATATCCGGAAGTTGAAAAAGCAAGAGGGAGCGGTTAAGTTGGTGGGTGGAGAGAACGGTGGACACGAAGGTAACGAGTGTTTCGAATTCCGAAGTTTCGTCTGGCACTCCCCTGTTTGCGAGTAAATTAGAAATAAAGTGCTGCTCTTTCGAGGATAATAGAAAACTTTCGAATTAAACGCGGTTTTCCGTTTAAGAACGAGAGGTGGGAATCAAGAGATATAAATTTAAGAACGTCGATATTTGAACGTATTAAAATGTAATTCAATAGCGACGTGTAGTACGTACGATAAAGATTTAGGTTTTCAATAATTCGATGTATATGTAACAGCGATTGAAATAATCTGCAGAAATCTCGAAGAACTACGATCGTGAACTGGAAGATGAACTTTGTAGTTACATTCGATTCGCTTCCAAATACGAGTACATGTACATCGACGAAAGGATTAACCGTTTTTCACGGAAAATAAAGAGAGAGAGAGAGAGAGAGAGAGAGCGTTCGACATGGGAGCAAAAATAACAGAGAAGAAGGAATATAGTAGGTTGGAGTGTAATATCCAACGGAGGGTAATAAAAATTGACACGCCAATGTCTGGGACGGATTCTATCCTATTTTATGGTCCAATTTGACGATGGCTATCCTATCTTGTGGCTCGCGATTCTGTGCCTATGCGACGTTTACCACGCTGACACATAGTCGTTGACATAAATCATCCTCGAGTTGACCCCTTTTTAATCGCCATTGCGTAACTTGCACGAGAAAACCGCTGATAAAACCGCGACGTTCCACGTAAGATGCGTTTTTATACCAAACGTTCGTGTCAATCTGTCTCCTTCTGATTAGCGAGCCGCTATTTTAATCCAGAAATGTCGATGATGAATACGACGGAGTGTCGAGGAATAGCAAATTTTTTATTTCGTTGCGAACCTTGGATTCTCCGCTTGACAAGGAACAGGCAAAGAATTAAAATTGTCGGATTTTCAAATTTCGACAGAGGCTGTCTCTATGGGAAACAATTGGATATTAATTTTTATTTACTCTATGGTTATGATTATTAAATATTATAAAAATCGGGGCTTCCAAGGGTGCGGTTCTTACTATTGAAATTCTTAATTCTCGCACGATTTAATTAACATTATCGATGAAATTTCTCCAAATTACAAGTTACAAGTTATCGATATCGGCGAACATCCCTTTTACACAAACAGTAACGAGTACGTGGATGAAACGAACGAAAGTTTGAGTTGCTTGAACGCCTTATTTAAACTAATTAGACAAATTAGAAAGCGTATGAGAGAGAACGCTGTAACCTAGGCTTTGTAATTTGTTAATTTGCCGTAACGTTAATCAAAAAAGTAATGGTTACGAGGGAGATTTACATTTTCGTTGATGAAATGTGGCGAACAAATTGTAGAGAGATTGGAAAATTAGGGTAGCAAAGTACAAAAAAGACCTGCAACGTATGGACGATCGCGTGAAGGCCGTAAGTATGTAAAAACAAGTTGTCAGGCGCAAAAGAATCGTCCCTCTGCGCACGCTTATACCGTGCGGAATGACTTCAAAGTAAAAAACAGAACGAAGCTAACGAGCAATTGACATTCGAGAAGAGACGAACCGTTTAATCGAGCAATTATCGCGGCAACCCCATAAACTCCGTCGTTAGCCAGACACGCGGTGGAACCGGAAAACCAGCAAGTACAAGCTCTGTAATTCGATTGGTTACGCAGGAAACGTGGAAATACTTCACGATGGGAAATGGGGCAGCGTATGCGACGACGAATGGGATTACTTGGAGGCCAATGTGGTTTGCAGGCAATTAGGCTTCGACGGTGCGATTAAACCGACGTCGAACGGTCACTTTGGTCAGGCCAGAAGTGAGATAATATTGTCTCTTCGTTTCAAGTCAATACTTCTTTCCCTCCTCTCTCAGAATCCACGCGAACGCGAAATTTTCAATCGTAACGTATACGCGGGAAACGAAATTGAAAATTCTATTTTCACTTGCGTCTTTCGTAATACGGAATTTTAATTTCTTGTCGCGCGAGTTCTTCGCGAAAAGCGAACATTTACGGTAATCGAAGAAAACGAGAATTTCGTACGTTAGCATTTCGTAAATGGGATCTTTGTCGAAAGGACCGAGAATTGATCGTGTAGGATTACTTTGGAATTGTATAAAGCATCGAAAAAGGACGTCGCTGTCGATCCTCGTCGGACTATCCTCGTTCGCGTTTGCGCTGGAGAGAGATCGATCTTTCGCGGTCCCACGTACGTACACAATTAACCAAATCTCTTTTCCTCTTTTCGTCGTATTTTCCTACTTCCTTTGTACTCTTTACGTTCGATTAATTATCAAGACACCAGGTTGATTCGCTAGTGCTTCGTGTTCTCGCATAGTTTACGTATGAAACGTTGCACCGAAACGCTAAACGCTCGAAATAACGTGCTAGTCGATAAGCCAATTAAGCGTGAACGCACTCGTATATGTGCACTCGTATATGTCCATCCAGATAACGCGTATCTCTCACCTGTTCCTTTTAGTCGAGGTCAAATCGACCCGATCTCGCTGTTTACGCGAAAACCGTTCCACCCTGGTGACCAGGGCGCTGGGACAACGGCGAACGCTTCTTCCACTCTTTCCTCGTATATTTCTCGATTCGGTGAATATCTTAAAAACTGTTAAAAGAGCTAAATTATCCGCTAAAAAAAAAAAAAGAAAAAAAAAGTCACCTAATAATAATAGAGTTACCGTCAAGCGGATTCGACACGATCTTTCTTTCTAAATAAAAGAAAACGATCTACCGTCAGTATCTGCCATTTACCACGCTGTAACACCCCGATCGATTCTATCAGAAAGCCCTTACACCGCGCTGTTCCCCCATAGATTTCTCTCGGACGAAAGTAACGTTTCGTTTCGGGCATTCGTCGCTAGTAGGACCGGTTTGCATACCGAGGAACTCGTAGTTTTTCCAATAGCTCGTGCTTGGGACTGCGAAAGGTTGCAGAGGATTAGGCCGGTAGAAGGCTTGAAAAAACTGTATAGGACGAAAAAGAAAAGAAAAAAAGAAAAAAAAAAACATTCCAGGAAGATATTGGATGGACAACGTGTATTGCGACGGGAGCGAGAACGAACTGTCGAAATGCCGCTTCGACGGATGGGGTGCTTCCGACTGCGAGGGCGGCGAAGCAGCCGGTGTAATTTGCGCCCGCGAGCAGCAGGACGAGGAGGACGAAGGGACGGTGAAGGGAAAGCCGAAAAGGAAGTCAGGGAAACGGAGAATCAAGGATATCCATCAGCGGGGAGTGGCGATAAGGTTGGCCGGCGGCCGTGTCCATAACGAAGGCAGAGTGGAGATCAAACTAGGAAATTCAGGTATCGTTAAATCGTTGCCGCGCAACGTGGCCCTTTACTTACGTTCAAAGCCGAGTATTTTCATCCTCTTTTCGGTTTAATTTTAACGTTGAAAGATCGATAAACGTCGACTTATTTTTCTCCGGTAATCTCTGATTGAAATGAAAAATTGGGGAAAAAATTGAAACGGAAAAACGAAAATTCCAGGGAATTCCATTTCTGTCTTCGTTGCTTTATCGTACGATCGAAAAGGAAAACAAGAAAAAAAAAAAGAAAAAGGAAAAAAGAAAGGAAGAGATAATAACGATGTATAACATGCTGATAACAATGAAAAGATAGAAAACACAGACGACCCAAGATCGTCAGGAAATAAAGGAGGTACAAGGTAAAGGGAGACTACCGTAGCAATTTTATTTCAGATTGGGGTGTAGTCTGTGGTGATGGTTGGTCCCTGTTCGAAGCCGCGGTGGTTTGCCGGCAATTGGGCCTAGGTTACGCCTCCGACGCCATCCAGACCAACTTTTTCGGCGGCGAGAATATACCTATGAGCATCAGTGGCGTACAATGTCACGGGGACGAGAACAATCTGATCGACTGTCTGCACGACAAGCTTCTCGATTGTCCAGGTAATAGATACTGTTGCCGAGACGAACCTGGATTTCCTCGTACCCTTTGTTTCGTTGAAAATGGGATAATAATAACAATGGTATTTATAACGATAAATATTCTAAACGTTGAGATTTTCGCTTTTCTTAGTATTTTAAGTTGCCCGTCTCGCGGAGATGCTCGTGCTTTTCAAAAAAAAAAAAAAAAAAAAAAAAACTTCCCTTTGACCGTTTCAAACGTTCGATATTATGAAAAATATTTGATTCCGGGGACGTCGATTACTCCGTAATTGCGTCGTACGCGTTACAGGTCCGATGGAGAACGTGGCCAGCGTAGTATGTCTTCGAGAGATGCCAGATCTGGTATTCGATCACATAGAACTCATGCGAACGGCGCATCTCGAGGATAGACAACTGTACTGGTTACAGTGCGCTATGGAGGAGAATTGCGTTGCTTCTCAGGCTTACAAGGTACAAAAGGAATCGGCGAGTTGGCACCTAGAGACGAGGAGACTTTTAAGATTCACCGCGAGGATTTTAAACGCCGGAGTCGCGGATTTTCGACCGTCGGTACCGAAACACCTTTGGGAATGGCATATGTGTCATATGTGAGTAATGGAATCTGGACAAAATTCCAGAAAGATAAAGTAACGAAATTTGGTTAAGGTAAAATCTTTCGATCGTGATAATTGATTACAATTGGTAAAAATTAAGATCGATTATTGTAATCGATAAATCGTATTCAAAGTGAATTCGTCGTAGTCGATCTTCGGATTATCGATGGGAACGATGGATTCCCATTGGCCAGTCAAAGGAATCAAAGCTTTGACCGCAAAGAGAGTTAACACAGTCCGAAACAGTCAGTTTCAGGATAGGCCGGAACAGATGAACTGCAACGTTCGCGAAACGTTCGGAATAATGAACCGATAACTGTTGCTATATATATTCAGAAAGCTATCGGTGATACTCGGTCGTAATCGGCCGTAGTTAGAGGCAACGAAGAATGAGATGTCGATTTTTAATGGCTATAAAATTTCGCTAATGATATTAATACAAACACTATTAGCGTGAAAGGAATTTCGAAGCTCTTGCTTAGAAACGAAGCGAACATATTGAACAACGATACATGATCCGACATACGAGATACATGATATCTTCGGGAAAGTTCAAAAGCTCCGAACCATTTATTTTCGACGAATCCCATTGCTCGACCTATTTTAGTCGATTGAGAACGATTTCGATTATACGAATAATATATTAGAAGTTCGATAAGAACTTACGGTTCGTTCATCGAGAAATATCCAAACCGTGTTTCACCGACAAAATCTCTTTTCGTCGATTGAAATCGATCTCGATTGCTCGAATAATATTGTATATATATATATATATTACGAGCTCGTAATTCGTATTACGAGTCGTTTATACCAGAGAAATTTCGTCCGATCGAAATTGGTTCGAAGCACTCGAACGACGTATTAAAATTCTAGATTATACGATCGATCCATTCTGGATTAATAAATTTCTTTCGATCGACCGATATCGATACGAGACAAGTTGTACAACTTTTATCGAAGAACCTTCCATCGGATCTCTTTCGATGGACCGAAATTCCATCGAGAGACATCTCGTAAAATCTCATAAGCCATCAACGTGCTACACGAAAAAGCTGGAAAATGCATCCGTCTAACGCTAACAACCCGTACCACAGAAACCTGTTTCGCTCTCCTAAAATCGATTCGTAAGCGCTGGACGTGGCCCGAAGCTCGTTCTCACCCAACAGCCGCTCGTCTTATCTGCGATCGGTGATTTCGATACGGCCGATCAAAGTGGCTCGTTGCTCGATCATTAATTCCGCGTTATTCGGTTGTTAACGACAGGCATTACCACTCGATGGAGGTGTTCGCGACGTTCGACGTGTTGGACTTGAACGGGACACGGTTGGCAGAGGGTCACAAAGCGTCCTTTTGCTTGGAGGACAATCAATGCTTGCCCGGAGTGGAGCCGAGGTAAACGCAATTAGCAGACTCGTTAGCGAGAACGATCGTCTCCTAGCAGGGCCACGCAATTGCTCGACGAACGAAAAATTATTTTTCGTGTTGATGGCGACGATGGACGACGTCTAATTGGCGAGCCAATTAAGCAGCGACGCCTGCATGATTTCAGATACAAATGCGCCAATTACGGTGACCAAGGTATTTCCGTGAATTGTAGCGACATTTACAAGCACAACATCGATTGCCAGTGGGTGGATATAACGGAACTTCCAACCGGAGAGTATATTTTCAAGGTAATTCCAACTTGAAGCCTGATTTTCTTAATTTAATCCGCTTGATTAATTTAATTCGCGTAGAATTTTCATCTCTGTGCTGTTGTTTGTCGTGAAACAGGTACCGACTATTGGATATTACAAATTCGCAAATACGATCTATTTTCAAATCTATCTCCGCGTATATTTCCAAAATTGAATAGTATAGTTCATAAGGTCGGAAAATGTTTCCAGCCAAAGTTAAATGGTCTCGAAGGGGGAGGGGGGGGGGGCATAATTTAACGTTAATGGTTATTTTTATAGGTAGAACCGTAGAAGAAATACGAAGGTTCGCTTCAACTTTATCGCTTTTGACGAGACTATCGAACGAACGTTTTGCAAAATAAATGTTCAAATATTTCCTGTAATCTAACAGGGTCTCGACGTAAATAGCTTTCAGCTTGATGATCTTTTACAGGGAATGCCAAGACGACTCGAATCGAGTCAATGTACTAAAAACACATGTGATTCTATCGAAAAGAAATAACGTGGCACATCGCAAAAGAATACGAATAACGAAGAATCCACGACTTACGATCCTTGAAACGATATTACGAAAATAGGGATCGAAATATCGATTACGTAACGTAAACGTCCACGAGCGTGTCTGTCCTTTTCTCGCGCGAATCGAATAGCGTGTAGAGAGAATCTGGTCCATAACGGCCGATGGAGAAGCCGGACAATCGCGTTACCGTAGGAGAGAGGACGTAATCGAACCGATATTTACGTTTTCAGGTGGCGGTGAATCCGGAGTTCAAAGTGGGCGAGATGTCGTTCGACAATAACGCGGCAATTTGTCGTTTACTCTACACGGAATCGTTCGCCACTGTGCATAGTTGCATCATGGGTCGGCCTTCGTCTATCAACCTTTAGAATCACGATTCCGCCATCTGCGCAAAGGATCTGCGAGCGAGACTTGCGAGAATCACGATTCCACGATACGTGCAGAGAAGATTACGATAATCGCTAGATCGCTTCGTTTTTCGCTGCGTTCGCAGGAAATTCGAAGGTGTAAAACCGCAGGAAATTATACAAAATATCTAAACTATAGCGCTTCTTACCATAATTAATGGCTGAAACTTTGAATCTTCGCTTGGACTTCATTTCCGTAGATCGTATTCGTCAAATTCCGAATTTCCATAAATATTCGAATTCGATGGAAGGGAAGGAACGCCGGTTGTGTTAATTACGATGCTATTAAATAATAAAGAGAGTCTCTTGCTGGTAACAGTCTTTAATCGAATCGATCGCCTGTTCATCTTTATTACGAATGGTTTCGCGGGTAAATGGGATTTGGCAGATGGACCGAGCAAAGTCCTATATCGTAGTTCCACGACGACGACGACGACTGTTTCATCTTCTTTCGGCAGAAAGGGATTTCTATAGAGAGAAAAGTACTTGCGACTTCGAAATAGGTTTACGCGAAAACAATTGTTTTTCACGAAACTTAGTCGATGCTTAGTTGATCAATTTAAACGTGACATGTATTTTGATATATCACACTGTATACTGATCTAACGGTGGTGAAAATCTTTTCTGTTCACGAAGAAATAATTCGTCAAAAATATATAACGAATAGATAAATACAAATATCATTTTACATTTTATTAATTAAATTGGAGATATTGACGATGCCGTTCGACAGAATAAAGTGCGTACTATTATCGAGTAGTTGATTTAGAGAAAGAAACGGGGAACAGGTTGGTTACAAAGTTGGTTTCGAAAGAAACGGGAAGTCGGATATTTTTAAAGTAGGTCGTAGTTCTTTTTTCAGATGAAGAACCTTGTACCCTGTCACCTTCGATTTCGATTGCTCGTAATCGGATAATTAGCAACGGATTAGACCACGTCGTTTCACCTACATTTTCTCGCACGGAACAGGGACCTTGGTTGGTCGATTAAGGTACTTGTTTCTTCGCGAATTTTAAATAGACGCGTTGCTCCATTTCTTCGTGCCAAATGGAATTCCTTCTAGAGTTCTGAGGGAAATTTGCTGAAAAGTCAAGCATGGCAGATATGAAAAGACAGGACGTAAGACGAATGTTAAAAATAACAAATTTTGCGTTTCTTTTCTCCGGAATCTCGTCTCTCGTAATTGTAAGATCGAATCCACGTTTAACGCAAAGAATCCTATTCCCTGTCCAAAACATGAGAATAAAAATTCGTACTATTCGGAACACTGAAATTCCACTGGTCGAAAAAAAAAAAAGAAAAAAAGAAACAAAACAAAAAAGAGATATTCCTTGCAAGTTCCATTTTCTTCTTAATCGAATCCTTGAGGCGAAAAGATCGCTGTTGTTGGCGCCGAAGATTAAAGCAAGAATTCGTACCCTAAAGAACAGCTTAATTAATGCAATGCTTAATCATTAATCATCGACAGCAGATTACAATCGGATACGCCAAACGGTCACGCGATAAGGACAAGTCTGTACCTCGAGAACAAGAAGGTACGTCTGAAGAACGCGTTACCTTTCCCGGAACTGGGTTACCTTTTCGTCCGGCTAAAGAATCATTCGCTGTCGTTTTCGATCACTTACGAAAAGGGACACCTGCCCTTGTCTCTGTTTCTCTCTCTCTCTCTCTCTCTCTCTCTCTCTCTCTCTCTCTCTCTCTCTCTCTCGTCGAGAAACAAGAGACCCCGGACTGTCGATTAAACCATACGTGCGCCGCTTAAATGGCTGCAGACCTCAACGCGACTGTACGTGTAATACGTTTAGAAGGGGGAGGGCCCGAGGTATGGCTTCCGTGGTGGTCACTGTCGTGTGCAGTGCGCGTCAGCTGCTCCCCAAAGCGCACCGGTCACGAAACTCCTATAGCCACCGAAAATAAGCGGCTCAGTCAGCCTTTTCGACTTCGCTTAAGAACTTTCTACGGATATGCGGTTGCCTTTCGTAGCGGATACGTGGATTTAACAGTGGTGGAGATAGTTTGGTGAGAGACGAGTCGAGAGTAAGTTGCCTGAGGAGATTCGATAGGTTGACTTTTGACAAGTGAAAGAGGAGGATCCCACCAAGCGCAAGAACGATCGATCGGAAGATTTTGAAGAATTAAAAATGAACTTGTTGTCAAGAAGGTTGGTAAACTGAATGTGCTTTGGCTAAGCCTGTGCTTATTTTTCAGTTTAGATTTGTTTGTTACGATCCGTATACTGGAAAGAGGGAAGCACCGAGAGTACTGTGAGTAAATTCAAGACAACAAACGGCTATTCCAACGGTGGTAAGACCGGCGAATCTTTCTGATTGTAGGTAGTAAGTAAAAAGTCTTGGGAGAAATTTGCGATCGTAACAAAGATTTTGTTGAATTTAGAGCGATGGCGTAACCTTACAAGTAACGATAAACCGATTAGTAAAAATCTCAAGTTTGAACTCCGAGGGACAAGGAAGGAACGAAAAGCGCTACTATAATTGCAAAGGAAACAATTACAGGGGTAAACATAAATTTTCAAGATCAAAGAGAGGAAATCCATATAGAAGTTTTCATGGATCTGATAAATGTCATCCTTGCGACAGAAGCCGATAAACCTTTCGATGTGTATATGAATTTCGAGAAAACCAAAAAGAAGCGAGGCAGACTACGATCAAATTACCATTAAATTAAATTCCAAAGATCAGAGAGAAAAGAGGAACCATTCATAATTCATTCCGATAAGAACTTTGATCATTGACATTAAATTCTTCGATCTTTAGGGACCAACAAATCTCCAAGTTTCAACTTCAGGCTATAGGAATTGAAAAAGCAGGAAGGAATATTCTATCGACGATGTTTTATCACCTGGAGCATCTACAGCAAAAAGCGACTCGCCTCCTGGACTCGTTGAAATAGAAAAAGAAACGTCGAGCGGTTCGCGAAATAGGAAAAAATATCAATTTATATCAGAGGAGAAGATGTACGAAGTACGAGCTATTCCGAAATGTTGATGACGATAATCGTAAAGAGACGTGCTCCGCAACGGTTGTTATCCTCGGAGTGGCGCTTATCACGCGATTTGATGGATCCGATCATGGAAAGGCCTCATCGCGATAAGTAACGCGTGCTGCGTGTTCCGTCGCCATTTTCATCGAGGATCCCCCTGTTGGATACTTTTCGAGGACTCCTCGGGGAATCCAAGCGAAATCATGAGTGGAACGTCTCGATAATCGGGGGAAAAAAAGAAAAAAAAAAGAAAAAGGAAAAGGAGAAGAAGAAGAAGAAAAGAAAAACGGAAAGAGGAGAAGGAAAGATTACAAAGCGATTCCGATCATCGATGGTATTTCTCGTTCGTAGAAGCGACCGAAAGGAATACTTCCCCTTCGACTCCGAAATACGACTCCTTTGACCAAATTTTCGACCTTTTGAGAAAATTCTTTCTTTTGACCTTCTAAAAAGAGAAAAGCGTAATTACGCGACTCGGTTTATCGTCGCTAAAATCGCGAGAGAAGAATTCGACCGGCTCTTCGAGCGACGATTGGACTACGATAACGGAGTACTTTACAAAATTTTCCGAATATTCCCTTTCGCCAGGGACATCGATTCTATTAACGACTTTGCGAACGTTCTGAAATGTTCTATGGAAGAAAGAAGCGTAATTCGATAATTTAATTTATCATGGTAGGATCGAGCGAAGAGAACGGAACATCCCCTCGGAATGAACTATCGATTAAACAGGTTACGATGACGGAAACCTGTTCCCTTCGGAGCCTTTGTGTCACGATGTTCTTTTAAGAAAGGAAGAGCGATCGAACGACTTCGCCTAGTCTGGTATTTTCAAAAAGAAAGATGTTGTCCAACGTTCTGATCATTTTTTTGAGTATCGCGCGGACGATTTTAGGGATGGAGGATGGAAATATATGTCCGAAGAATAGAAGCTTGTTCGAGATTCCTGGCGATGCCGTGTTGTCTGGTAAGCGAAGTTTGTACCGCGCGCTTCGTATTTGTGTTACAGTTGTGTTGTGTCGTGTTTGAGTTCGTTGATTAAAACTGGCCTCTCCTGGTTTGTTCAGTGTTCTTGAATATTAATCACGGGCCATACTGTAACGCTACGAGCAGCACCGGTCTCCAGGAAGTCTTCACCGCCTCGTACGTAGTGCATCTTTTGAACAAATACGAATCTATTCCTGGACTTTCGTTAGGCAAGTAAAGTATCAGTAATTTATTCGATTTATCGATTAAAATCTTATTCGCCTCGTTCCAGATCAGTTTTAAATGAAAATTTGTCCATTCGATTTTACAAATTTTCCTCTTCATCGTATTCTAGGTCTAAAAATCTTCGACACCTGCAACGACGAAACGACAGTGTATAAACAAGCGCTGCAGACAACCGTGGGTACAGAGTGCGCGAACCATTACGAAATGGGAATACTATTACCATCGGAATACGCGACGACGTTAGAACCACTTCGTAATTACAGCGTGTTGCCTATCAGCACGTACAACGAGCAGAATTTGACAAGGCCCTTGATCAATCTAATGGTCCATTACCTTAGCACTAGGTTCGAAACGATCGACGCGCTTCTCGCTAATCACGATTTCGCGTTAAATTTATTTCTCGATGCAACGAAGGAGGCTGGAATTTGCGTGGAAAGTTACGGAGACGCTTTGGAATTGGAGGAAAGTGAAAGAGAAGCTGTGATAGCTGTGATCGGCCAGAGAAACGATATTCGACAATGGATCGAAAGGGGAGAAAAGATGCAGGGATCCAGAAAAACGTGGATCGCGTTGCCGCTTGATGGATCGAACGTCGACGGTGAGTATGTTATTTATCATTCGCGACAAGTATTTCAATTCGTCGTTTTTCCTTTTGTAATCTGTGCGACACTTCGTCCGAGGAATCCGAGGGAAACAAATCAAGAAATAGAATATACCGCCACTATCACCTATCGCTGCTACTCTTTGCCATTTACCCTTATTACTCCGCGATACTATGGCTCGCTTCCTCAAATTTCTAACAGCACGGAATAGGAAATAATACAATTGACCAAATACGCTTTTCAGACCTAATCCCTTCAGGTTCGTACGCCTTGCGAACTTCGCCCTTTGACCTGGACCTACTGCAGGAAATCTCCTCGTCGGATTTATTTGTCGAAGCAGCGAGCAATCCTGTGATTCATTCGCCACATTTGCTTGGTATCGGCAAAGCTATCGCCGAGCTGGCTCAATTACTGCAAGATCTTCAGAAACGAAATTGTCCTCGAGGGATAGAGTCGTGCGCGATGCCACGTTTCAATCCGAATTCGAAACAGGAAATGCGAAACGTGGATGTGTACAACGCGCTTCGCATAGTGCCGAAATCCCACTCGATCAAGTATATCGTGGCAATGAAGAGCCAGCAAGAGACGATCGATATGGCTACGTATAGGATAGAGCCAGCGAATTCGAAATTCAGAATCGCACCGGAGTCGAGGTTGCCGAAGATGCCGAAGCTTTGTTTGAAGAAGTACGCGAAGAATTGCGCGAGTTGCGCAAATTTCAAGATGAAATTTGGCCCCCGTGGTGTGGCCAAAGGTTTGTCGATCAAGATTTTCAATACCGTTCAATACGTTCGCTCTTGCGTTCATTATCCTTTACGCTGAAATCTTCTTGAACGATGGAAAAGAGAAAGAATTGAATTGGATATAAAATTGCCAGATAAAGAGTGTGCGAATACGATATAATATTTTGCAACGATCAAACTTAATGTATATTTCGATGTATCGCGGCTGCCAGAGCGAAACGTATAAAAAAATAGTTTAATAATTATCGATTCCAAGGATTTCTAATCGAAGATTTACAGAAGCGCGATCATGGAAACGCGGAAGCGTGCCGTTGCAAGAATTTTGAATTAAATCACTCCGATTCACCGACGTTCCCGATTTTCGATCGACACCCTTAAAACTTCTAATGAAACTTCGCTAGCACTGGAACACGATGGCGCGGCTAACGGTTACTCGTTTGTTGCAGATACACTCGACAGGGGTTTATTAAAGACAGGCAACTGGATACCAATTTTCCTGACGGTGGTTGTGTGCGGTACGTTCGCCTGCGGCGTGATTGCCATCTTCATTATCTACCGCTTCATCGTCGAGGACGTTCTCGATGGCAATCCAGCATTAACGATCGTTCTAATACTGGCTAACGTGTTCACGCTGCAAACGGTGCTTCTGTTCTGCATCAACGACGATTATTTTGGCGCTGAGCACCTTAACTCTAGGAAAATCCTCGTAACCAGCCTCGCATTTGGATTGGATTTCTCCGTTATGCTTACCAGAGCATTTTTCTTACTTTTCTCCAAGGGTGGCGTATTTACCGCTCATATTAATGGATATCTTCAAGGACTGATGGTGTTCTTTATGTTCTGCGTGCAACTCGCCATATCCATTATGTTCTTCGCTTTCAGCACCGATGATCCGGCCGTCGTTATGAGAAGCTTGTTCTTCGTCGCTCTTTTAGGTAAATCACCATCGTTTTACCTTTTTTCTTTCTTTTTCTTTCTTCCATTCCCTTTAGTCTTTGTCTTTTATCTCTTTTATCTCTAGTCAGCAACCGTTATCTTTTAGTTTTAGAGAAGAAGATCCGTAGATATTGCTTTCCGAGAGGGAACATGGTTTATACTTTGTTTCCAGCGATGGGGAATTCGTGTCGTACGTTCCGTCTCTAGTAGAAATGGAATCCGAGTGGCAACTTCGTTTCGATCGATAGATATTATGACGAGTATCGTGAAATAAATGATATGGCGCGTAATTAATAAGAAAGAGATCACCCTTCGCTTCGCGTTCTCGACGAAACCCACACCAACACCACGTATATCTATCTATACCGTATCCATACCTATCCTTCCAGAAACGTGCAATTTCCACAAAGTGTCCCTAGAGCGTCTCCTGTAACGCTCCAGGAGTAATTACGTAAAATCCAACTAATAAAAACCGATTCCAGGCTACGATATATTCTTGCTGATCATCCTGTTCACGGTGTGCTTCTTCATCTTCCAACTGCCGCGTAATTATCGCGAAGGAAAGTGTTTCTTCGGCACTTCTATCGGGCTTTTGATCGTCTGGGCCATCTGGCTCACATGTTTCATCCTCGTCGAACCGGAATGTCGCGACACTGTCGTGTCATTTGGAATTATTTCGACGGCGTACCTGATCATTATCGGTGTTCTGATACCGAGGACCTACTACATGGTCACGCATTTGGCCAGAGGGAAGAAATTCGGACAGAGATTTGGATCGGCCGATCTAGCAACCGATCCCAGGATCAATACGATCGTCAAGCAGGTCAGAACAATGAAACATGATGTTATTATGTACGATGGATTGCTCGCCGGTATGTAATGTTCGACACTCGTGCACTTTGAATATCACTTTTATCTTCTATCGTCAGACTTTGCGTATTTTTTTACACCCTTAAGGCATTAGAATGCGAACGTTTGTAACAGATGTTTCGACAAAATTGTATTCCTTGTAAATTTTTAGTTCCAATTTTTTTTTTTTTTTTTTTTTTTTAACAACCTGAACCTTGATTAAGATGAACCTTGATCAAGATCATTTAGTACGCGTTTCCAAAGGTAAACGTTATATCCTTTGAAAGTCCGTTGTCCCATTTTCTCTGGTAATTTCGATCGTTTCCCGCTGTTAAAGAGTTAAACAGTTGGAGATGTTAAGTATCTCTAAAAACAGGCGTTATTACCTTCTTACGTACACTGTATCGAATAAAGAACTCGTTGTTTGCAATCGTCGTTCCTTTTTCCTTTTCCTTGGCTTTCCTCTTACGATAAAATCTTTTTACACGGCAAAAAGTCCACATGAAAAAAACATTTTATTCACGCAGAGTCGACCATTTTACGATTACGTGCACTCTGGCGGAGGAAGTATGACGAATTTACAGGTGACAGCCGCGTATCCAAACTATTATGGAAGTTCGAGTCCAAATCAGAAGTATCTAGGCCAGACTAGAAGCGCCGATGCTCAGAGAATTCCCGGATACAACAATTATGGCTACCATTCGGAGATGCGAGAAGCGAATAATTCTTACACAGTACCCCAAGTCTGCATCGAGGATGCGGACGTGAGATCTCTTCTATTTTCCGTAGATACTTTTCGTTGCATCTTTCGTCTAGGCCAGATGCAAAAACGTTTCTTTCGCTTGTAACGTGATACTATGTATCTTGCACGTTTTGCCATGTAATATCGTATCATAGGCAAAGTTTGCAATGCTTTGCAACTAAGATGATGATACGAATATCAGAGCGGGACGCTAGCTATTTAGATTGATGAAAATGATAGAGTATAGAGTATAGAGTATAGAGATACGGATGTAGTACTTATAATAGGCGTATACGAGAAAAGAGGCAAAGGGTTTCCGAAGAATCGAGAACTAACCAACTGCGTACTTATGACCTAGAAATTGTCCGAAGGAAGCTTCCGAATTCTGAATTCCTAGAAGTAGATTCAACGAAGTTAGATTTAGTTTCGCTTGTTAATGGCTCGTACGATATTTCTATTACTTAGATAGTGGAATAATTGTTTGAGATAACGATGTAATACTGTTTCGATAACAGGATAATGCAGTAACTTATTTATATAGTTACAGCAGCGGAATTATCGAATCAGGATATTTCTAGTAGATTTCTCGTACGAGATGCTTCCCGATAGAATCGTAAACGAAATAATTCGTTAAGAATTAAGGAAATTACATTTGCAGTCAAGAACGAGCCCGGTGGATCGGAGCAACGCGAATACGACATACGCGCGGCCAAAATGTCAGCGAAAGCGGAAGCCCAAGGACGACAAGGACTGCATCGAGACCGACGTGTACGTGGAGGGTGGCGTTTCTACCAGCCGTAAATCGCACGATGAGATCTATCCTGTGCGACCCAGCAGCCCTAGGTTGACTCAAACCGAAGCAACCATTTGTGAAGAAAACGAACACGACGAAATAACCAGAATCACACGATTTTAATCGCATTATAAATAATTTAATCCTCGGTCGACCTTTAATTTCGTTCAACGTCGTTCGTTTTACGATAGAAAGCGGTAAAGATAGTCCTTTCGACTATCTTAAAATTCCAATTAAATATCGTACGGAAGATCGTATTCCCATTGAATTAAATTGTTTCCACTCGATTGGTCGATTTTTGTGGCTGCAGACTTCTTGAACGAGAAGATAAATTTTATCGTCGTACGGAAATATAAAAATCTATGAAATAACTTTGCTTTGATCCACTACAATATACATATAGAGATGCGTATCGTCGTGTGTCTGTAGCTTAGAATTTATAATAAATTCTGCGGTTAATTAGCTTATTATAATCTATAGTCGCGGGTTATGTACCTTAATTATTACTTATTATCGTCGCTATTTGTAGTAAATCGGCAAAGGATACTTTGTATAGTTTTTAATCGCTGTACCATATGTATTAACTTTACGTTGTACGTCCGAATCGCTCGTCAATCGTCAAGAAAGAAAAGGAAGAATAAGAAAGTTGTAACGACGACGCTCTGCGGCTGTAGCACGAATACATAAGAGTGTTTCGTTTGTGACAACAACGGATACCGTGATTCAATCCTACATCGAATTACGCGTCCACTCCGACGATATTAATCATTGATCGATAATCATTATTCGTTTCAAGGAATATTTTACGCAGATCCTCGTTCTCCAAAGTTAATTTACGTTGTTTTTATACCTTCCTCCTTCTTTCCTTCTCCTTCTCGAATAACAGTTTAATCGATATAATTTACTAAACATTGTTGGCAAGCGTTCGATTGACTTTCACGGTGAAGCGAAAGCCGCTCCGTCTGCCATTATATCGTTATAATTAAAGTGGAAAACGAGATGAGAACGAACGGAGCCTCTTTTGCGCGTAGAAAGGGGTTGCGCGTGCAAGTGAAGCAATTTCGCGTGTTCCCTGCCGAAATTGCGTTATGGTCGAACGTAATTCCGCAATCGGGGCACAGGTGTACGTGCCGAAGGAATATCGATGACAGTGCCGTAACCGGAAACCAGTGGCACGTCGCGAACGTCCGCTGTAACTCGCGGCAAGTGTACAGACTACTCGAAACGAGTGGAAAATTTCCAACGTATAAAACCGTTTCTCTGCTTATTTGATTTTCCTTTAGATCGGAAAAAATTCTCAAAGTTGATCGAATAGGAATCTTTGAAAACGACTGGTCCACCGTCTGATCGATCTTCAGATCCAAGGCCTGGCAAACTCTTAAATCAAATGCCTAGGCTGCTGAGTTAATGGCACGAATTTACGATCCTTTGATATTGAGCCGAACCGAACCGAACTGAAGAAAATCCTCGCAAACAACAAAAAGAAGTCAACTAAATTCCCAAGCCAAACGAAATCTCGTGAAAGTGTTCGATCTTCTCGACGGTTTAGTTCCACTCCATGTGACGATCGGATGAAAAATAATGAAAAGCAGGGTGGCTGGCGGTGTTCGATAAGGCGGCCGTAACAACTATAAATCGAAAAGTGCACCGGTTCGTGAAAGTCGTGTATAGGGGCCCGCGGCACTCGCGTTCCAACTCGCGTATTCTGAAAAAGCTTCTGCGCAAGGGCACAGCCAGGATACCTATAAAAGCATGATCGGGACTGGTTCGCTTTCCAGTCACGTATAAAACCCTGTTTCTGGTATCGAAGGAAGCGAATTCGAAGAGAAGTTGGTCCAAGTGGACGGCTAACTGGATCTCAACTTGTGTGATCTCGCGCAAAGGAGGAAAAAATTCGCCGATCGATGGGAAGGGTATGGGGTAGAATCGATTCTACTAAGAGACTATGTCCTTGGAAGCTTCGAGTGATCGTAATCGAGTGCTTCAAGGGTTTGGTTCGTTGAGAATTCGGTTCAACGTGGGCGAAGACAACGATGGAGATAGGAAGAAACTCGAGGGCAATCGTCGTTGCTGTCGTCTATCTCAGCCTATTTCTGGACAACGTGTTGCTCACGGTTGTTGGTAAAGTGTTGTTCGAATATTGGTAATCGGGCTTCTTAAGGAGATAAAACGTGGAACAAATTTTTAGAGATAGAGATTGGTATATTATTCGTTCGTAACTGTTCTTTTTAGATAATATAGGATAAAGTAAGAGAGAAACTTTTTAGAAACATCGATGGTAAAGCATTGATGATCGTTAGAACGTTGGAAATTGTTCTTTTTCGAGAGATTTTGATGATCTTTTTATACAAATATCGATTTTATTCGCGTGGATCGTCGAAAGGATGACAAATATTTCAGTGCCGATTATTCCTGACTATCTTTGCACCTTGGACGGAAACTCGACGATAAACGATGAAGACGACGAGAATGGTCGAGTGGGATTGTTGTTAAGCTCAAAGGCGCTGATGCAGTTGATACTAAATCCAGCAGTGGGCATACTTACCGCTACTTTTGGATACACCAAACCATTGCTTCTTGGAAATCTAAACCTCCTATTAGCAGCGATGCGTAAGCTCATTTTACTTTTCGAATTATTTAAACCGGTTGCCAACAATACCATGCTATTTTTCTTGCCTATTAAAATTCGCCAATCTTTGCCAGAAACGTGCTAAACAATTTTTTCACCGTCACGAATATCACAGATAATAACGCTTCGTTAATCCTCCACGGAACAAGATCAAACGAAGCTAAGAGTTATATTTCTAAAATTTTCGACCACGCAACTTTCAAAATCTTCATCAAGAATAGTTAATAAGAAGCGCGACCAAATCTTTTTCTCAATTCCTCGGCAAGTTAAAAAGCTGTTGTAATGTAAAAATTAATTTAATTAAAAAGGGAAATAAACGCTTAACGTCGTAGCTACGAAGATCGCTATAATGGACGATGTGTATTAATAACCTTGAAAGAAACATTCGATTCCTGCATAGTATTCTTTAACACGAAACTATTATTTCACTCGAATGCAACAAGTTTTTCACTTCTCCGAAACACTGCTTCGCTTTACATTTAAATCCGGTATTTCGCATTTTATAACGCTACCGAAAGCTCGACGGAGTAAGAACAAAGACATCCTCTGAGTGCGACAACTATTACAGTGTTCGCGTTTGGCCAAACTTACGAAGTGCTGTTTCTGGCTCGAAGCATCCAGGGTATTTCCTCCGCGTGTATCGGCGTTTCCGGTATGTCGTTGGTCGCTTCACAGTACCCGGAAGAGGACAAGAGGTCCAAGATTATGGGCTTCGTTCTTGGAAGCATAGCGTTGGGTGTTCTTGTTGGATATCCGATTGGCTCTGTCCTTTACGATCTCGAAGGAAAAATGGCACCTTTTCTATTGGTGTCTTGTTTCATCGTCGTTACTATTTGTACGAAACTTTTTTACTTTCATTTCAACTACCTACTTAATATTTTAGGATTCTTTTTATAAATCTTATAAGAGATTGCAGAGTTTCACGATTCGCACGATTCACGGTAGACATGATTCCTTGATAATGCACTTACGCGTTAGATTTCAACGATCTCAATTTTTCCTAATTTCCTTTCAGGTCTGCAGATTTTCACATTGGACGTCAAAATGAACACCGAGGTACATATAATATGTGCTATATATACACCGTAACGTAGAATATCTTCTTCCAATTAAACTAACGACGATCTTCCTACACTTGACAAGTATAGAGCGGTCAAAAATTAGTTTCACGAAATTCTTGAAATTGTTGAAAATCTGTCACGCACGAATACAGTAGGACAGCGTTCATTACAGCGGAATGTTACTCAGTGTTCTGTTATTTACTCAGTTTTACCGATTTCTATCTCATTTACAAACACGATTAACGAAATTTTTAGTCGAGCGATCGAGAAACGTCCTGGACACATCTGCTATGCGATCCGTACGTACTAATTATTTTCGGAGCTATATGGTGTTCGACATCACCGATGGCTGTCTTAGAGCCCTGCTTACCGATCTGGTTACGAACTCACATAAAACCTAAGGTTATCAAAAGTATCAACTTTACTCTTTATAATATTTATCTTCCAATGATTTCGAGCCACAAATTTGATCGATCAACGCTAAAATTATCGGAATAGCCAAAAAGATCAATCGATACGTGCCTGTTTTCCTTATCCTATTATATCTGTTATTTCGATACATGTTATTTCTAGTTGTTGGTAGTTCTAGTATTAAGAATGTACATACAATTGCGACAAGATGTAAAAAATACAGAAATATAGAAAAATTTCTTTTAGAAATGGCAACTTGGAACAGTGTTCATTCCAGATAGCGTGGGCTATCTGATTGGGACCAACTTTTTCGGCATGATAGCTTACCGCTACGGACGAAGTAAAATTGCTGTTCTAGCCATGCTCTTAGTCGGTATAAGTGTCATTTTGATACCATCCTCGCAGACAATGTCGCAACTGGCAGTTCCACACTTGGGAATGGGTTTAGGTATTGGGGTAGCGGACGCTGCTCTGGTGCCATTGTTAGCCAGCTTTGTGGACCAAAATGGTAATTATGGCCCGGTTTACTCGATTCAACAAGTGGCTGTTAGTCTGGCCTATTCTCTTGGTAAGCTATTTTATTTTCCTCTGTAAAAGTATTTCCAATCAAAATGTTTTTAGTAGTTGAGGCGGTTGTTCGCAAAAAAAGAAAGAAAAAGAGAAAGAAAAAGAATTCAATTTGACAGAAATACAGTGGCGAATAAAGGAACTTTTAGATAATATATAATGCAACGAATATTCGTTCAAGGTCCCATCGTGGGAGGAGAAATGGTGAAGACGATCGGTTTCCAATGGGTTATGCGAATTATCGGCTTAATGAACGTCGGCTACTGTCCTTTGCTGATATACCTCACCTTAGAAAGAAGGAAATTATTAACCCAACAAGATGAAAAGAAGGATTACGAGACCTTTCAGAAATCAGTGGCCAAGTACGAGCGTTTTCGAGACTCTGACGACGATCTCTGATATAATTTAACGGCTTCTACCAATTACCAAGATTAACTTCCCTTTTATACATATATCGTAATTCTATAAGGATAGGTCGTAATATCTACTTTTTGTTAAATTAATCCAATTTAAGAGGTGAGAAAAAATAAAGGTAAAAACGTTAAACGATCCTTAAATATCTTTCCCAACGAACAAATAAAATATTAAACATTAAATACATACACTTCCTACGACATAATACTTGTAATATCCTGTACCTATCAGCGCCGATGATCGATCCAACGATCTTTTTCTTATTCGTTAGCGAAGCAAAGAATCAGTTGCAATTAGCTACGTGCATCTTATATAAAAGTTACTGAATCAATTTAAAAGTGGAAATAAAATATTGTATTCTATCAACATATTTTTATCAACGGTATTGCACTTATTTGCTAATAAAAAAAATTCAATATTACCATCTCATTTACCGTTACAGAGAAGTTTGATCGGCATAATATTAACCATTATTAATAAAGCAGTTTTCATGGACACTCTGTTACGAATTTATGTCTCAGAAACGCTCGGTAACAACATTAGCAACATCATTGTATTCCAACTTAACTATACCACGGAGAGTAGCTCAACGTCGTAAGTTATAACGAAGTAAATTAGCATCCTGGAAATTGCTAAGTAACGTCCCGCGGACATTACGCGACGACGTTCACGATTGTTTTCTGAATTTCAAGAAATTGCACTGTTCCTTATCGAAACTATATATACACATTTTCTGTCTACCCATTAAAAATTAGTCGAATAACAGTGATAATTGAGTAATTATTTCGTTGGAGGATCGGTAATGAAATATACACATAGAATATTTAATTTCGTTCTTTTCTGAAGAATGGCGGTAATGTGCAACGAGTGCCAGAAATTTGTTGGTAAATCGTAAATAAAATATTTAAAAGATTACCACGCCTCCCTGTCGCACCGTTGACACGTTGCATTTTTTATTTTCACTGGCGAAAATGCTACGAAAGATCGTTTTCACGTTGAAACGGAAACCGCGTCGTGTCGCACAAACAAGAAACCGAATGCACGCGGTTCATACGCGGTTCACTCGATAAACGGAACCGGTGCTCGACGCTCGATCGGCTAGTCGAACGACTAATTGCCAATTCCTAATTATTCGCTAAATTGCTCACAAGTAAATTAGCAGCGTAATTAGGTCGGCCTGTCGGTAATACAATAGCATCGAAACATTGATATTTGATAACGATCCTTTCGTATTCACCGTCGAAAGGAACAAAGAAATTATCAAGAAAAATGACAAATTCGTCGATATTTCATTGTGATTAAATGCTAATTAGGTATCTAGATAATTGTCTCCGATTAGTAGGTTATGTTAAATGTCAGAAGGTAATTTCGCGAGAAATTATTATTTAAAAATAGGAGTACTCCTCGACGTCGGATACGCTAATATTAGTACATGGTCAAATAGAAATTAGCAATCTGAGAATCATAGGTTTCTTGATGTTCGCTTTAACAAATGTGGATTAAAATATAGTTCTACGATAATAACTACCCACGACGAAATATTTAACGAGCGAAAAACGCTTCTGCGTTGAACCTGCGGGATGAAGGATATATAGGATATCGTATTTAATATCACTATCCTTTGTTTTGGTCGTTAAAATGAGGATACCGAATTAAAGAGAACTCTATTAACACACTTTCAGCGAACTGTCCGCACAATTATTTTTATTCCCTTGCTTTTTCGTGTTTCCACAACGTCCGGATCTCGATCTCTTTCACTACCCTCAAGGAAGGTTTTACGAGCTATTACGTTTTTACGTCGTTTACGTTTTTTATGTTATGCTTTCACGAAAAAAGCCACAACGTCGAATTTATGCTTGTACTGATACCGAACGACGGAACAAAATGAAACAATGTTTATGTTACACCTGGGAGAAAAAGTAAACGAAAATCTGGTTCGAATTATACGGTATATTTACGAAATTACAGTCGCGTAAACTACCGACGGTTTCGCATGCACGCTCGATACAACCAATTAAACGCTTCCATGAATCGTAGCAAACAGAGAACGAGCATCCCGCCTCGTAACCTAAAGAATATTAAATCCTCTCTTAAAGGTGGTGGGTTGGCGGTGGTGGGATGACGTTAACGTCGCCGTAATCCTACAATAACGTTGGTTAAATTATATTCCATAAATAGAAAATCGATGTTCGCACGGTTGCAATCCGGCTCGAAATAAAGACCATGAACAGAGGGTGAGAGTTTGGTTCGGAACGGCTATTGCCGAGGGGTCGGCCAGGTAAAGGAGTCATGAACCGACAGAGGGGCGAGGGATGTGTGTGAAAATGGCCGTCGTATACTGGCACAAATTTAGTAGACGCTGGAAATCGGTATTGCAGCTACAACCATACCACGTGGAATCTAAAAACCTCTGGGAAATCCCGCATCGCCCTTTGTTTTCCTTCGCGTTCGCACCCCCCCCCCCCCCGTTGAGATACGTTCGATCGTTCGAAGAAACAACATCGGCCAGCTATTCGTTACTTGGTCGCTTAACTGATGTACGATGTATGGAAATTTTGTTTGACGCTGGTAATTGCTGCGGGATAGGCAGTTTTCATAAACGTTGAACGAAAATTGACAAAATTGGAATTTTGATATTACAGGGAATAGAATGTTATACATATTGAAAAGGAGATTGTTTCTTTAATTCACTGGCCATTTTATTTATTTTACTTTGGCAATTGCTTCGAGGAGAATAAGACTTAATGAACATCGAATTTTCGGGTTAAATTTAATTCTTTAATTTGTTAGTAGACTAAATATTAGATAGATATTAGTAGATATTAGTAGACTCGGACATTTATACATTTATACATTTGTAAGAAATTTAAAAATGAATAAAAATACGTAAAATAATCACGTATTACGTATAATAGCTATTTAATTCAAATTAATTAAAGACGAAACAAATCTTCAACGAGGATACGTTCGTAAATTATGAACGTATGAATTTGAACAAACGTTCGCTATCCGTTTAACTGTTTTGTATTTTACTCGATAAATATCGTCGTAAGAACCGGATGAAAAATTGAAATAACCGAAGAACGGTCTCGGAACTCATAAGTAAGATAAGTTTATCCAGTTTTCTTATCGTACGTAGGAATAGATTTGAGCACGAACTACGTTGGTAACGAGGGAAGCATCGGAAAGGTCGGATAAAATCGACGGACATTCAGGATTTCGATCAGAATTTAAGAAGGGTGAGCCAGCACTTATATCCGTCCTTTCTCTTACGGTTCTACGTTTTCCCTTCTTCGTAGGCTAACGAGCCACATTACGCTCTTGCTACTAACGCCTTTTTTTCTGGCGATCGAGATCATCCTCTTAAAACATGCCCTTTATCCTTGTAGATGATATAGGAATAGAAAGAAATAATCGTGAACGTAAGAGACCAGAAAGATAGTTTTGGATGAATCTCAGATTCGACGTTCAATCGACGTATTGTCAAAAAATCACAAAATAATCTTTCATGATCTCTGAGTAATCGCAAATAAATTCAAGCGTCTTTCTCTGTCCTGATTGTCAAATAACTTCTAAATGGCTTCGATACGATCCGCCCGAGGGATTGCCATAAAAATTTGTCAATAACATCTTTTCAATAAATTTCTACTTATATCTTTACACACTAAACAACGTACACTTTAAATAACGAAGATCCTCTAATAAAAAGTTCTATAACACGTGCACCGTAAGATTGCTTAAATTCAGGTTCTATAGGGGTCAAAAGTCAAGATATCGGCTTGCAAATCGATTCTGCATTGAATATTCCATTTTAATTCTACTTTCATCGAAGTTGACCTTCTCGTCATAAACCAATCGTCTATCGACAGAAACGCCTATTTATGTTAATACCTCGGCCACTGTACGTACACTTAATGCAGTTCGTGTTTTGAAATATTCACAGCATCCATCGACTTTAAAACGATATTAATTCGGACAACTTTTAAAAGAGCACGCGAAACGCTTATACCGATTGAAACGTCCGAGCTCGATAGTCACGTTTCTCTTTGTCGACTAATTTGATTTAACAATTTGTCTTTCTTCGACTTTGATTATCGCTTGGAAATCTGTATGTTTAATACAGAAATATCTTGGTCGTATAAAATACAAGATATGAAGTAAAATTAAGTAAATCGCGACATAACGATCATCTACGAACCAACGATATCGGTCGATGAATAATACGTATTTCTTTCTTCGAACTGTTCACCGTGATATCGTTTGCTTATAAATAGAAGAGAACGAAAAAGACTGTCAAGAAACAACTGAAAATTAAGTGCGTCAGGATGGTTCTATGCATACTTGAAAAGGCCAACTCAAAGAAAGCTATCTAACCACCTTCAACCTATAGAAAACTTATTAAACTCTACAAATGGTGCACACCATTTTCAATCCTCCAAGGTAAAACAATTTACAACGATGAAACAAATTCATCGGACCCTATATAGCTATACTATAATATTTGCTACACCCTACATGGAGCGAAGCAATAACAGTTTCCAAACCTTGAGATCTTCTATCTGTAATTTCGTGGTTCGAACTTTCGCGTACCTAACCAATTGAAACCCTTGATCAATTTTCGAATTTAAAACGAAAAAGTCATAATCCGCTGGATCTTTATCCAGGAAGAAAAAAGAGGAAACGTCGTGAGAAAAACCTACGATAATACGATCTTAGTACTCGTATATGTACGCTATTTCCTTTAAATTGCGATCTGAAAGTTTGGACCGCCATCCAGAAGGTTTATACTCTTTGTCTACACAAATATTGTAGTCTATTCTAGTCTTTTATACCAGTACGAAGAGCTTACGATAAAAATAAGCCTTGTCCACGTTTGTCTTCTTCTAGAGAAACAGGAAAATAAATGTAGCGTCTTTAATCACTGTTCGATACTTTTCAATTTTCTTTAAGAAAAGGTCGGATATTTGGAAAGATCTGTTGTTTTTCTTACGAACCCTTACGAAAACTTGCATAGCGTTTCGAATGTACGAATAAAATACTTGAATAAAAAATAGAAAAAGCGAAAGAGCACGGTTTTAGGGAACACGCGTCGGATGATCAAGATTTACGAGGCGCGAACCTTCGTAACGGTGGCATCGATTTTTAATTCACGAGCACGCTGAGATAACGTAAACTTGCGGTAAGACAAACGGCCGTCGAACGGGAGAAAAAGAACGATGGCGCGAGTAGCGTGGTCGGAATCGATAGCTTACCTGTGTGTCCTCGAGATATAATTTGTAGCTCGCCTTATGGGGCGAGATACGAAACACCCGGAGCGCTTAAACGGCACAGCACGAGCCAGACACGCATGCGGGCGAATAATTTATTGAAAAACGATACGCCACGCCACCTTCTGCGCTATTTTTCCTTCTTTTTCCTTATTTTTGTTTAATTATACTATTTGATATTAGAAATATCAACGGCCCTCGTATTTATTCGCTTTAAAGAAGACACTTAGAGAATCCTCCTAGAGCGTCGGCAAAGACGTCTGTATGTTTCGTTAAAGAAATTGATGAACAGTTTTATAGAATTTTGAAGTGGGTACTACGCGTTGATAAAAATTTATCTCTCGCTAGATATGTATGAGAAAGAAAGAGAATAAAGTTAGACGCATTTGCGCACCCTAGCACGTTGAATTTCGAAACTCTGATCGACCACGTTTCCAGAACATGTTATACATACGAAGTGAACCTTAATCACGTGTCTCGTACCTACAATAGAATATATAATACCGAAGGAAAAGAAGGTTCGAGTAACATTCATGTAAAACTTATACCGTCGCGTAACAAAACGATCTTGTGTGTGTGTGTGTGTGTGTGTTTGTGTATGTTCGTCGTGCGTCGCCAAACTTTTCGGCGTTCTTTAAGGTTTAAACAAAATTTATAAGACCCTCGTCTCCTATTCTTCCTTCCTCTTATCTTTATTTATTTTTTCTATTCACTTCCAATCCCTCTCTTCCTTACCTTCCTCCCAAGAGAAGCTCTCCTCCTAGCTTTTCCCCGTCCCATTTTCCTTTTTTCCCGCCCCGTTTTACGTTACTTCGCTTCCTTGCTACTCTGCTTCCTTCCCTTCATCCGTTTTGTTATCCCAGTTTCTTCATCCCCTCCTCCTTTTGCTACTTTACTATCCTTTCTCCCTTTTCTTATATTCTGCCTTCCTTCCCTCCTCCCCTTTCTCCTCTTCTTTCTTGTTCCACTTTGCTTTCCTTTCTTTCCAATCTATGCTCTTATAACGCAACCCGTCCCTCTCTGTTCCTTTAATTTACTCCACTCACTGTCATTGATCGTATAATAAAAAAAAAAATCGCAGATAAATATCCGCAGCTATTATTAAACAGCTTAAAAACAATGTTTCGAATAGATATTTTTCGTTAACGTATACAATTTACTAACTGCGAACTACAACAATTTCGCCAAACGAACTTCTATCCTCCACAGTCCACCAACCTCTGAATCAACCTCCGCCCACGACATGCCTCAACAATCTTGCTCAAAGTATGAAAATCAACCTACCAAATCCCTATAACTAAGCATCATGATAAAAAGAACCGAAGAAACACGAACGTGACGAAGAAGCGTCTAAACAAAGCGTCTAGGAACGGTTAGCCGACGGAGAACGGCGTCAAATCGATGGAGCACGCCGGCTATCGGCGGCGCTCTGAGAAATTTTCGGTGGAAAATCGCGCGAGCAGACACGGGAGATGCTGCGTCCGGGACTCGTACTCCGTTATCGATCTTCCAGCTATTCCCGAGGCGGGCACACAGACGATGGACGTGTCTGTGTGCCTTGGCTACGGGCGCACGCATAACCCCCGTGGAAAGTTCGCGCCTAACCTGGTCCATTGCAATTCGCGCGAGCGCGACCACGTTGCTTTCTGAATTTGATGTGACGTGTGCGTATAGTTGGGAGAAGAAATATGGCAAAATCGTACATCAAGGAATTAAGATGTTTCGAGAAGCTAATAATATAAGAGAGAATTTCGAACGGATGAACTGGAAGATATATATTAGATATATCTTAAGCTTGCTGTTATAATTTACTAACAATGTATTGTAATAGATATTAGCTTTCTCTATTAGTGTAATGAAATGATAAGCGAACGGTTGAGAAGATAATTATCACTTCGTGCACGAGATTTCCTACGTCTCTACTATCAATTAATACAAGAAACATGTTCTTCCTACTTTTCATAAAAGAAGCAGTATAGGTAACTGCGCTAAGTATAATAATTAAGATGTGAAATTCATAATATTATATAAACTGCTCGAACACCTGTCAATCAACCGTACAAAATCAAATCCAAATCAAATGAAATCAAATTCAAGTGTACAGAAAAATGATAATGTTACGAACACTTTATAAAATTTACTTATGGAAGTCATTCGTTTCTAGGGAATTGAATATTGGTCGCGTATTTGCACATACGAAAGTATTTGACTACGCATCTTTCTCGAGCTACAGTTGTAAAAAGCTTGATATCGGATCAATTTTATGACTTCGCTATATCGATTGCAGCAGCTATACGCGAATTTGGATGTGTACACGCGGGACGGACCGTGACCGTGTGGACGTGTACACGTGGATGGGAAACACGAGGATGCGCTTATGGGGCGATGCTCGGAGTGATTTGTGTTTGGCCCGTTTGGGTGGGAATTCTCTACTGACTGGCGTGTTTGGGTTAAGGGATTAGAAGTTGGGGATGAACACGGATGACTTAGATCTCGTTGATATTGGTTTCCTCGATGTTCCTGGTATCATTGGTGATTGGAAAGTGGATGAGGAAGGAAATTTTCAGGGGATATATCACGGAAGGTTTTCACGTATCGCTTTTATTGTATTAAGAAACAAGCGTAGGCTTCGATGTTGACGATAATATTGCACCAATTGAAAGCAGAAAAATCGAGGGGGAAGTTAAATTTAGGGGCCGTATAGGATTACGAGGGGAGTGAACCTGCCTTTTATTGAAAAATACATGACGATATCGAGTCTAAAAATTGTAACCTTCCTCAACGTTGTGCTGTACGTTCCTAAGTATTTCAGAATTTTTAAATATTTATTTTACGAAACTAATATTTATGTAATCATAAACATAACTGAAAATATCGTTCAGATTTTTAACCGTTCGAAATAGTTATAATAATAATAGTTGGTCCGATAGGAAGAATTTGTCAGGTTCTTGCGTTCGATCTTGTTAATCGAATTCTTTTACTTTTCCCGACTTTTATATTAATGTCACGAATTTCATATTAATGGTGAAATATGAATTCTTCGTCCGGTGTTGTTTGAATAAGAAAAAGATATTTATAAATACCCAGGGATAAAATGAATATTAACTTTATCGAAATAAAACCACGATCGTACGTATATACTTATTTATTTCTATCACGCCATTTTAACCGTGGCATACCCAATCCTCTTATATTACCTAAAATGATATAACTTTTTCTTTATTTGAAATCTAAATCGAATATATCGAACAAATTCGTGGATTACTATTAGCTAACTGTCAAAAGGCAGGTAAACTAGGATTATTCACACATGGTATAGTCATATTTCATATTAACATATTTCAGACCAGTGTTTCTACTCTTAAATACAACATCAAGCAACCAAGCTCTCGCCCCTACGTCTGACCCAAGCCGGACACATTCTACTTAGCCGAGCAGACCCAATGATGTAACTCTCTTCGATACGTGGCTCCGCGCAAAGGCAACCAAAACTATACGTAGATTTCCAAGTGTCACCTCTCACGCACGATACATCCTACTCCGTGCATACTCATTCCCATCCCTTTCCTCGGAATCAAGCAAAAGACGTCACTGTATCATCCCCATACAGACACACGCGAACACAATAATTCCTACTCCATCCATACACGCATCATGGCAAACAAACTCGTACACATAACGCTCCTACAAAAAGAAAATACACAGCTATAGACGTAACATCCATGACACGAGACCTACATACTCTCACACAAAGACACGAGCTAACGTTTCCCAGCTTGATACACGATTACACTCGGAAGCCAGTGAAAAGGCGATCACCGACGAATCTATACGCACGTACACACTCAACAACGTACATACTCTAATATCGCACATCGCTAATACAGAAACAACGATCGATGTGTGAGTTATTCGAACACAAAGGCGGAGAGAAACGCGACTCGTCATGGACAGAGACTTCCACGGTGGAAGATCGGAGCTGGCGCACCAGTTTCCGCGTTCCAGCGGCGCACAAGCGCACATACGAGCACACAGACACAGCAGAAGATACACGCCCACACGTACATCCACCACGAACACAAAGTAAGGCTCGCGTTTCACCAACACCTCGTCGGCTAGCCTGGCTTCAGTAAGCTCGGAGCTTTCGACCGGTCCAGTCGCCTTTCCCTTCGATATTCACGGTTGTCTCCTGCGTTATCTAGTCGATCGTACATACTATCGACGACATGTGCGTGACCAGCCCATGATTCACCGTACGATTATCGTCGATAAGAGTGGAAAAATACGGGGCTATTTTCTAACGAGATTCTTCGCCATGTGAAAAGCCACCGATAAGAGACGATTATAGAGAATTCTAGGGATGGACTAGCCTAACGCCTTCTTCAAAAGCCACGTATCTCTCCTCACCTTTGTTATATTTGTATTTCGAATGCTTCCTTCGCGAGACACTGACTAATTTTGTTGTCCAGCCTGTTTTAACTCTTAGATGTATTTATAGGTGACACAGTGTGTGCTTTCGATTAAGATGCTGCATTGAAAAATTGGGTGAATAAATATATTATCGATCGACGAGAGTAAACGATTGGTTTAGAACATCAGCGATCTCGGTTTGTCTAACGTGAAAATGTATAAATTGATCGCTAGTGAAACGTTGATTGAATGAAATTGAAAACGAAAATTGTAGATTATTAAGGAAATTATTCGAAGGAAATTGTTTTAAAAGGATTACATCGAAAGGTGGATCGAGCGTCGGTTACATGAGGTTAGATAAGTTTAGGTGAAGGATCGGTTGACGCAGTGCACGAACGTAGTCGAGGCTGGTGACACTGTTCCGGGAACACCGGCAGCGGGATCATGAAGAGCAGGACGGACAGCATGCACGATGCAACGAGGACCGCCTCGAGATCGATTCGAAGACCATGGGATCAGCTTGATTACTATAACGGAAAGCGGATAGTGACGTGGATGCCTGTCGCGCGATTTGCTCGGGCTTGATTTCTATCTGGCTTTGGTTTAAATCGTAAGACAATTGTCTATCAAAGTTGATTGTCGCTCAATTGGAAACGCTACTATTTAGAAGCTTGCAAACGAAGATTCGAAGATTTGAGAATGAGATTGCGATTGAGTTTGAGAACGTATTAATAATTAGGAAATTAAGAAAGGAAAATAAGTCCGATTTATATTAAATTAAACGAGAGGAAAATGAACGTAGGGTATAAGCTAGGTTTCGAATTAAGATTAGTCGAATTAAGATTAGTCGACGATCGACTATAAACGACGCTCATTGCTGGAGGTTCTTGTAAGTTTAGAGCGAAGATTTTGAGAGGTGTAGACGAAGTATTCTGGCAGTGCATTACGAAATCAAGAGCAAGTTGTGATTTGAAAACGATCATCGATGTCTGACTAAAAACGATCCTCCCTACTGAGAGATTTTCTCAAGATCGCTAGTTTGAAAACTAGTCGGCCAACTAGTCTGACTAGGAACGTAATAATTATTAACATTATTAACATAAACATTAGAAAGTTTGAACAGCCACAAGGTAGTTTCATAATTGTGTGTTACGAAACCAAAAATGGAGGAAAGTAAACTTGATCTCTGATTTACTTCAACCAGAATTCGAAAACGGGTGTCGATAGACGGGTGCCTATTTCAAAACGATATTTCTCACGAGTTTGAAACGAAGCTCGAAAGGTTTCAGATAGTTGGGAAATATACAAGAAAGGCAGGAAATAAGCATCATTATCTCTGATAGACTTACTCCAACTGAAATTTAAAAATGGTTATCTATTGACGTTTAATTTAAAAATCATACTTTTTACAAGTTTGAAACGAAATTTGGAAGATTTGAGATAGTTTGATAGCACATTACTACTACTACTACTACTACTACTACTACTACTACTACTACTGAAGAGAGGAATAAACAAGTTTAATTTTCAATTTAACTTAACAAGCCTCCATCGACGTTTGACTACGAAAAGATACAATCTACTAAATGTTTGTACAAGTTTGAAGTGAAGATCTGAAGATTTAGGCAGCCACAAGACGTCTGAGAACAAAGTAAGTTCCATTTCCAATTTGCCTAAACTACGATTCGGAAACGAGCATCGATCAATGTCTGACTAAAAAAAAAAAAGAAAAAAGAAAAAAGAAAAAAGAAAAAAGGTCCCCTCTACTAACGAACCTTAGAAGGTTTGAGCCGTCCACAATAAGATCTGTTACGAAATCAAGGTATAAAAGAAGTAAGTTTTCACAGAAAAATTGTGATCTAAGTACGGTGGATTGAAAATTCAAGGATAAAAGCCTGAAAAAACGTACTGTAACTGTAGATAGTTGTCCAATTAGAAATGATACTTCACAGTATTCAAGTATTTTGAATATTCGAGAGAAAGGTTAAGTTGCCATTGGAAAATAAAGATTATTCGTGGTCTAATCGAAAACATTGCTTTACGTTAATATTTTTCATTTACAGAATAAAAAGTTTCATTCTACAATAACTTTTAAAATATCAAGAAGCAAGAAACGTACTTTATAGAAGAAAGAAGCTAAAAGTAATGAAATCAAATTAAGAATCACATTTTCCGCTAAATTTTCTGAAAAATGGATCTTAAATGGACCTGTATGTTATCGTGAGTTTGTCACAAAATTAAAAATTCTGGAACAAGATCGGGATCCTAAATATTAATATAAAAGTAACAATAAAAATTAAAGATCAAGCAATGTCCGGTTAAAAGGGATCTTTTCTACTGAATCCTCGTTAATTCTCGTATTCTGGATATCAACGAAACTAAAGAAGAGGGAAGGCATCGACTCGAAGTTAACTTTGGAAGATCGTTACGTCGATTCTTCGCTAAGTTATTATTAAGGATCGAAGAAAACGGCCGGATGCACAAACGATTAATTCTCGGCCCAGTGAAGATCCAGGGATGCAGCAAAAGCCAACGGTGCATACTTAAAGGACACCGTTGAAGAGGACGAACTGTTAAAGAGACGTCGACGTTGCCTTGTCGATCTCTTTCACAGTATAATAATAATATCAACGTACTTGAATCAAACACAACAAAAAATTAGCAATTCGACTATCTACAATAATTTTATCGGGGCTCCGCGTTGATCAAGCAAAGGCGCTCTTCGATGAAACCCTACCTTTAAATGTTACATAAGGAAAATATTGTATCGAAGATAGGATTTTCTTTAAACTTTCGTCGAAGGAGGATGCAAGGATTTGAGAAGAAAATTATTGATTAAGCACCGGTGAGTTTTGGAATTTTTCTTTAAATTCTTTCAAGCTTCTTTTACGCAAAGAAAAAGTTAAGAATCAAATTAAAAACTGTGAATATAGGAGTGAATTTTAGAGTATTGTGTAAAAGTTCTCTCGAAAGTTGTTTAAAATTCTACCCTCCTTTTAAAAAATCGGGAGAATTAAGAAAAAGCGTAAATGAGAGAAATGTTGGATTTCGTCGTCTCTCAAGCGATTGTGGGAGGAGAGAGTTAAAAGAGGGTTGTATCGCGGACGAAAGTAGACGTCGATGTAACGGATGATCGCGTTGTTTTTCGCTGCAAACGGTTATTTTCGGAAAGACGTAGCATGGGGACGACGAACGGCCCGTTGAATATCAAATCGCGCAATTTCATAATTCTCCGATTAGACGTGAATTTCCCGTGAGAGTCGTTCCGTACGATCCTTGGAGGATGGAACGGGATAGGACGAGTCTCCAAGTTACACAAGGCACGTTCGCGATGAAAGATAGCACGATTCTTTTTCATAACGCTTTTCTACGTGGGAAAGCAGGTTCAGAAGATCGTTAAAAAAGTTCGTGAAAATTATTAAAATGTAACAAAATTAAATTATGCAGCATGAATCGTAAAAATGACTATACGCTGTAAATATTCTATGCATGATTCTATATATTTAAACAATCGTAAAATGTGTTCTACGTATAGAATCATATATATATAATCATATATACATTAATACGTATACACGGGCATTTCATTTCTATTATATTTATATCGTTAAAAATCGTAAAAAAATACAACAAAAGTATTCCCATCGAAATATTATTTTCTATAACTCTCTATATACTAATCTTATTGCGAGGAAACTTCTAAGAATAGTTTCCGCAAGTATACGTCTCAAATTCTCGTAACATTTTCCATGTCAAAAGAAGCTCACTAATTAAAATTCATTTAATTAACAGCGCATCAAAAAATCGAAAGACAATTTTTTCGAAAAATCTATTATTAATAATCTATCTTTTCAAAAGTTGCCCTGTGCAAATAATGAAAAGCTGTTAAAAAAATACCTCATCACGCGCAAAGGGTTAATCACGACTATTTACAACTTTACTTTTAATCGTCTGTCTCCCGCGAATTTCATAAGTTTCATGAATACAGAAACGGGGTGAGCAAAGTACAACGGTGAATTCTGTTATCAAGAATGGAGAGGGGGCGAGGGGACGGGGGCGAGCGACATTCTGAGCGAAAGGAATAACCAACTGGTTTCAGGCTTGGTGTCTCTGGGACTCGCAGCACGGTCCGAAGAGCCCGTAAAGTTTAACAAAGCGAGGGGGTTACAATGCGAAGTGTCCTCTCACCTCGTTCTCCCGAGGACTCCGCACGTTAAAGCCTTGCAGCGCAGCTATACCACCGTGCTCAATGCTAATTAATTCAGACGTAAGATGATATGGAGTCTGAAGACGAGGTGGACGAAGAGCTGCCGGACGTGAAACACACAGAGGTACGATAATCCCACCAAAAAAGATACGAGAGAAGGAGAAACGAAAGAAAATGAAGAAACAAAGGATGACAAAATTATAAATTATTTAATAATTACTATTGATTAATTGTTATGTTTATTAAGTTATCAAGGACCAAGCAGAGAAATAACGAGTGAAAACGAAGAAAATATTATTGAAAGACATGAATATTTATTAAATGGTAAAGAATTTTTAATGCAGACAATTAGTGAATATACAATAGTAATCATCAATGAACAAGTTTAAGGTGAAATGACACGGTTAATAGATTACATGCTGAAAACTAAAACTAGTAAAACTACGTACTAGGGATTCTCATGAACGATTATTGTAAACAACTAGAAGAAGTTATAAAAATGATACTATAAAGATTGTAATATGATATTAAAAAAAAATCACATAGGTGGACCGGAATGATAATTTAAAGAAGTTCGAGACAATGAAAATTTCAACGAAACCAATGTCCTCGAAGGCGGCAGAGCGAAGCAAGTGTCACCTGGTGTGCTCGCTGAATCCCGAGCAACTGGAACCACCCGTTGTCCCCTGCAATGATCCTGACAAGACGAAGACGCAGGAAGAATCAAAATTACCTTTAAGCACCAGCATCAAGACTGATACGAAGGACAGGATATGCAGGAGCAAGAGGATCACCTGCCAAGATACGATACACGAGTACGACGAGGACGATAGTCTCACTATGGAAAAAGTTGGCAGGTAAGTAAATATTTTGTTCATATAGTTGAGTATTGTTCGTTGTCGCTAACCTATACATTTATTTTATAAAATTTCATGTTGCTTTTGAATATTTTATTTCTTAACGTGGATCGGCGTATCAATAAATATCGTAGGCAGAAAGCTAAAAAAAAAAAAAAAAAAAAAAAAAAGGTACATTTTTGTTACGATATTTTTCCAAAAAGGTACCTCGAGGCGCATCCGGACGCGGCGGAGGTCTGGTTTCGCGAGAACGCGAGCCTCGAGCTTCGTCAACGGCTTCAGGGTATGACTGTGGTTCAAACCAAATCACCACTGAAGAACGTACACCAACAGGAGAACCTTCTGAGTCGAAGCAAACGGAACAGTGTCACCTCTGACCTGTTCCAGAGTTGGCTGGCCTCCAGTTCACCGGCGAAACGCAGTAGAAGTCCCAGCAGGTGACTTAACATCTTTTTAATCTTTTCTATTTTAAAAACTTCTTAATCTTTCCGACGTTGTACGTAAATATTCAAGGAAACTTGTGCCCGAGGACTATGAATATTTTTCAAATAAACAAATACGTTCTACCTCGTTCAGGTATCCATAGTACTTAGATTACAGTTAGTTATTCCCTATAATTGCGTTTATACAAATATTGCGATTTACACAAACATCTTTAATCTGCTGAGAATGAAAATTTATTAAAAAAAAAAAAAAAAAATGAATTTTTACTTTACATCACCCTTATCATCAACGGTTTGCTAAAGAGTGAAAATCTTCATTCGTACGAACGAAGAAAAAAAATCAGAATATATAAGATATGATCGTGTATGTTAAATCCAGGACTTACACCTCGTTGGTAGGACGGAGAGAAGAGCTCAACAGGTTGGATGAGAGCGATTTGTTCATGGAGTTGATCAGGGATGTGGCGAATGAGCTGGATATCAACGTTCTTTGTCATAAGATCCTTGTGAACGTCGGCCTGCTTACGCATGCTGATCGTGGAAGCCTTTTCCTGGCTAAAGGACCTCTGGAGGATAGATATTTAGTTGCGAAATTGTTCGATGTGACACAAGACACTGAATTGGAGGAAGCCATTCAAAGGGCGAAGAACGAAGAGATTAAGATTCCTTTTGGAGTTGGAATTGCTGGCTATGTAGCTCAAACTAAGGAAATCATCAACATCAAGGATGCTTACAAGGTATGCGTAAGAAATAGATCTTCGATAAAATAGTAAAGGAGATTAAATCTTCAAAGATAAGAATAATTAATTAATCAATAAGTAAGATGTTAAGGATGAGAATGGTTGACAATTTGAAAAGATAGAGGGAAAAATTCTGGATAAAAACATTTCTAGGACAAAAATAAATAGTTGATAAATGTTCCTTTCTAGGATCCAAGGTTCAATAGTTCCATCGATATGAGAACGGGTTACAAGACAACATTGATTTTATCTATGCCTATCTGCAATTACGAGGGAGACGTGATTGGTGTTGCGCAGATTATAAACAAGACTAATGGTAGTAACGAATTTACCGATAGAGACGTGGAGGTGTTCCAAAGGTTAGCGAATGTTACCACTAGTTAAAAGTAAAAAGCAACATTACGTTATGCCAAAGAATTACGCTAAACATTTTCCATCGTGGATACAAATTATAGACTATCAGACGATAATCTAATGGCAAATGAAACAAATAAAGACGAGACAAACAAGACAAGATGGAAAAAAATTAGAAAAATACAAAATACTTATCGTTGAATATTGTAGTACAATAGCTACCTATCTTTGAGATAAATTAAAAACATCGCGACATACATATTCCACGTCTGTATGAAAAAACTAATTACAGGTACCTAACATTTTGCGGAATCGGAATACAAAACGCACAGCTTTTCGAGTTATCGGTGCAAGAGTACCGAAGAAATCAAATTCTGCTGAATCTTGCTAGAAACATATTCGAAGAACAGAACAATCTGGAATGTTTGGTCACGAAAATAATGACCGAGGCGAAGGAACTTCTAAAATGTGAAAGATGCGCCGTGTATCTTCTAGATCTTGACTGCGGCGAGGCAGTAAGTTCATTCGAATAAACAACCTCAACGTGTGTCTAAAGTAATTAAAGTACGAAACAGATTTTTGACGAATTTCTAATTTTCCCTGCTCGGTTGTTGAATAGCATAGAATAAGTAAAGCTGTGAGAAAAGCGAGGATTTCTCGAGCCCTATGAAAGGGCCGGCGAGGAGCGTAATAAGAGATCCTAAGTTTCGTTTCAGGGACACCTCGAAAAGATCGTCGAACGACCGGGAAAATCGACGCAAGAGTGCCGGAAACCGCTGTCGAGGAGAGAGGTGAGTGACACCGGCAACGTGTTGCTCGAGTTCGTAAGTCTGATCATCTTTTTCTTCTTTCCTGGCGGCTCAGAGTAACAACATCGAGATGGAGGATATTTTCCAACAACACGTGAGTAAATCTCTTGGTCTTTGGCGTATCGGTAGCGTTTAATATTCATAATTTTTCATTTTCCTTTCGCGTCGAAATTTCTCTTTTTATGCCTAGGCATTGAACGATGCAAATAAATTTACTACGATCTTCGAGATGGACAACGAGACTCAGGAAGCTAAAGTCTACAGACCTAGCGGAAGCGATCTATCGAATCCTCTGGGTCAGATCGCAAGATACGTCGCTGCTACTGGCCAGATCTTGAATATCGGAGACGTGACCACATGGCTGAAGAAGGACGTCGTTCAAGCTGGCAGTGGACCCATCAAGAGTATCCTTTGTATGCCAATAGTTAATGGACAGAGAACTGTGATCGGCGTTGCTCAATTAATCAACAAGGTTGTTCATCGTCGTTTTCTTTTATATCAAATACTTTTATATTTTTTAGGTTTCATGAGTGAGAATCTTTGATAATTAGAGTGATTATGCTCTATCTTTCTATTAGAAAAATTAATAGCTTTTTTTTTTTTTTTATTAAACTTAAACAGCTTGCAATCGAAGAATCCAATATTTACGAAGCTCGCTATCGATCTACGAAATCTGAAGTAAGTTTAATTATCGATAAACTATTCTATAGGACAACGGAACATCCTTCACGGACTCGGACGTATCGATCTTCGAGGCGTTCGCCATTTTCTGCGGCCTCGGAATCCACAATACCCAAATGTACGAGTCAGCTTGTAAGCTGATGGCCAAGCAGAAAGTAGCTCTTGAATGTCTGAGCTACCATGCGACAGCCAGCAATGACGACACATTGAAATTAACTTCTGAACCGATACCGTCCGCGGAGTGCTATAATTTGTACAGTTTCACTTTCATTGACTTCGATTTGACCGACGAAGATACCTGTAGAGCTACAATTAGAATGTTCAAGCAATGCGACCTCATCCAAAAATTTCATATCCCGTACGAGGTCCTCTGCAGATGGGTTCTCAGTGTCAAGAAAAATTATAGGTAAGACAATTGTTAAATTAATTAAAGTATTGTTACATGATACTCCAGAAGTAAATGGTTTCGGAAATTTCGTCAGCAGAGTCTATACCCTACTTAACTATCGAAATTATAATTATAAAAATTGCATCGCTACTTATGAAATGCCGTAACAAGATTACGAACAATTGAATTGCGGATGTTTATGTATTTATAAAATATTTAAATATACGTATAAAGATGTACATAATGCACGCAACGTGCGAAATATTCAAGATGAAGTACTCGTTATAATGTTCATGCAGCGAATCAAATCTCTGTCTAGATCGCATTTCCTTTTATTTTATAATTTGCACAACATCCACAGTCTGATGGTAATGCCGAGACAAAAATGAATGAAAATGTATATTAAAGTAACTTGTGGAACCTGCTGTAGCATGGAAATTTCTTGACTATTTTTAGACCAGTCAAGTACCATAATTGGAGGCATGCGCTAAACGTTGCCCAGACGATGTTCGCCATGCTGAAAACCGGCAAGATGGAGCAGTTCATGACAGACCTTGAAATTCTTGGACTCCTAGTCGCTTGTTTGTGTCACGACTTAGACCATCGAGGAACCAATAACGCGTTTCAAATGAAGACAGAATCGCCATTGGCTATTCTCTATTCAACAAGTACTATGGAACATCATCATTTCGATCAATGTGTCATGATCCTGAATTCGGACAGCAATAACATCTTTCAGAGCCTGTCTATGGAAGATTATAGGAAGGTGATGAAGGTGGTTGAAAGTGCGATACTTTCTACTGATTTGGCTGTTTATTTTAAGAAGAAAAATAGATTCATGGAGCTGATCGATGAGGGAGAATTCGATTGGCAGAGTGAGGAGAAGAAAGAACGTAAGATTAATTTACCAATGATTACCGTAAAAGCTAGTAATTCGCCTATATATCATTTACGTATATCCTCTGTTTCCTCTACCGTATATCCTATAATATGGCGAAAGATAGATCTGAAGAGTGGTTTCGGTTGACTTGTGTTAATGCGATATCGTAAATAGTGAAAATGAAATTTGTAGTTGAAAATTTAATAACTGGTGTTCTGTACCGACAGGGTGAGATCAAATTTAATATTTTATTATTTCTTTATGATAGAGAGAAATCTAAGAAGTAAATCTAAGAAGCTCCATTCCCGCAATATCTCCAAACTTGACGTCTAATTATATACGATTTTCTATACTCGTGGAAAAACTAAATCTAAAAGACACCTGTTCCCCTATAACCAGTATACCAAGAGGTGATGATATCCAGTAAAATAAATTCTAGGAGCCTTAAATTCATAGTGCGCTAAATTCGATAGAAATCTCGAAGCCGTATGTACATGTACTTGGGTATATAGTACTTCGAATTGGACATCCTACTAGATTTATAATAAAATCTATCCCACCTGACAGCCAACAGTCAACCTAACTCTACGTTTCTAACATTGGCTAATCCAAATTCTATTACTCCCCACTGACGACGCTATATCAAATACCAAACTCTCATCCTTCGATTTCCATTCCCTATTTCCAGTGCTATGTGGAATGATGATGACGGCGTGCGACGTGAGCGCCATAGCAAAACCTTGGGAAGTGCAACACCGCGTAGCCAAGCTAGTCGCCGATGAATTCTTCGACCAGGGTGATCTAGAACGTCTTCAGTTAAATCAACAACCAGTGGCCATGATGGATCGTGAAAGAAAGGACGAACTTCCCCAAATGCAAGTTGGTTTCATCGACGTGATATGTCTGCCTTTATACAAGGTCCTCTCAGACACTTTTCCATGGATCATGCCTCTCTATGAAGGCACCATGGAAAATAGGCAACATTGGCAAGACCTGGCCGAAAAGGTCGAGATGGGTTTGACCTGGATTGATCGTGACACCATTGACGAGCCTGTAGAAGAATTCATTTCTTATGAACCAAAGGACATCGAGTTCACTGTCACGACCTTGAACTGTGCTCACGTAGACAGAAAAGAAGTTGCAGAAAAATCGACGTTAGGGAGATTCGCTTCTTTAAGAAAAGGAGGTCGAACATTAACCAAAGGTGTCAGACATCGAATCAGTAGGTCGCTTTATGCTAGAAGCACTCCTGAAGATGCTGCAAGATCGAAAGCTTTGATACCTGACAGAAAGAGTCGGAACAAATTATGTTTGCTCATTTGACGGCTTACGTCCACCACTCTTGAGAGCATACCGGAATGATGAAAGAAAAATAGGAAGATTTTATGAAAAATTTAAAATTTTCTTAAGATTAGCTCTGGTGGACGTTGATAGTGTCTACTGGCTAACTTATACTAGCTTGCAACTAGTTATTTACGAAGAAATAAAGATTACCTTGAGCTCTTCATGTTCATAGAAGATTTCGAAGAATCATGGTAATCAAGATTGTTAATAGAATTATGGAGATAACAGAAGACTAATGGAGAGTAATTCATTGAGAATGAAGAAGTAAATTCTAGAGAATATAATGACTGTATATATAGCGGAACAAGAAAGAAAAGTTCGTTGAAGGTTTCGGAAAATTGTAGTAATCGAAATTGTTAACAGAACGACGAAATCATTCGTTAAATAATGGACGACTGTAAAAAAAAGATGACTGTATAGCGAAGATACGAAGCAATGAATGCCTTGAAAAATCAAAAACTATCAAAGTAACATGGAACTGAGATTTCTTTGAACGAAGAAAATATTTAAGATCGCGGAGTCAAAGCTGAAAATGGGAGCTTGCAGATTTCATTCGAAGACTGTCGAGTCTTTAGGTGGGAAGTTAGACGAATAGTCGATGGCTAGGTAGTTAGACTGGTGATGAGCTAGGCAACCTTCATCGACTTTTACCATTCAGAAAAAGAAACGTGATGTAGTCGACGATGGTACGAATTCAATTTTGACAATCTTTTTTGTATTACATCTCGATACCTTATTAGGATAATTCCAGAGATATAGAATCGATGAAAAATGGAAGAATGGATCTCGCGATTTATAAAATAGAAAAGAAAAGAATAGTTGCAAGATGGGCATTTTTATATATCAATGGAAAGGAGACGAAAAATACAGAAAAAATAATGAGAAATATGTACCCAGATGATAGGCATTTTTATATTCCAAAGAAAAAGGGGAAAAATAGTGAAAATTGTAAAAGAAAAAATGAAAGCAACAGAAAATGTTGAAGTCTCGATGCATTCTCGACACATTGCATTTCGATTCCACGCGTTTCTAAGATAGCGCCGAGAATCAGTCAGCGATAAAGACATGTACAAGGCAAATTGATGCTTACGAATCGAATTAACGATTCAATTACGTCATTCAGCCACACCAAAAATTGCGTCTGTGACGCAGGAAATAAATACGCGATCTCGCATTCTGCAATTCAAGGATGTGACTCGCAATCTTATTTTTATATTTTTCTCTTTTTTTTCTTCTTCTTCTTCTTCTTCCTTTATACATATCTTTCCTGGTGTCAATAACTTATCGTTAGTCCAAGCATCTTTCCTATTTTCTATTGTTTTAATTAATATTCAGAGGATGATAAGCCAGGAGAAAGCTCAAAAACAATTCGACGAGTCTTTTGTTTCGTTAAACTATTAATTATTTATGATTGAATCGTATGAAATCCTTATCACAGATGGCGTTATGCAAAATAAATATTTTCTTGATGAAACAAAAAGACACAAGCGTGATACAAGCCTGGCCGATACGTGCTAATAGTACGTACAAGTATCAATTAATTATTCAGGATCGTTCGAGTGCGGTGTTAAAAAAAAAAAAAGAAAAAAATGCAAATATGTGAATACAGCGACAAAAGTGAGACTGGTTTCTAGTCTTTTGATATAGCCACTGTGTACGAACATGCCTGTCAGAGACTATCGCACACAACTAAATAAAATCTGAATGTGCTCAAAGTGTTTTACGCTTCTTCTATCTTTTCTTTGTCCCCTAGAAATAAATTTATTTTAAATTAAACAATTTATAGAAATTTAAAAAAATTAAGTTAAAAAAATATGAAGTATGGAAAAAATATGATAGAATCTAGCATTTATATACTTGATTCTAGGAAGAATACAATAGTATTGAATTTTCGATATTTTCAAAGGACATCTTTTTTTGATGAATGAAAACTTCACAATATTTTATCGCGCGTTATTGATTATTTATGAAATCTTCATCTTCGGTAGGTATTGTGGTTCATTGATAACCCACTACGAAAATTTCACACTTGATGACTATTATAGATTATCAATAACTCATGAAAATATTATTTATGATAAATATTAATTAATCAGTTTATCAATGCCTGAGAGAAATCTTTTTTTTTTGTAATTATCGTAAATCACCCGCAATTCGCATAGGAATTTTCATTTTCAGTGACTATCGTGACCCACTGATGACCTACGAACAAGATTTATAAGTGACCAGCGACCCACGATAACACAAAAAAGTTGTATTAAAATAATCTCATTTCAATTTCAAAGAGCAGTCCTTTGGCTCCGTGACTTTTACGCAGCTTTTATTATTAAAACATTTAGAAATTACACTCGAACGATGGTGTCCTTTACACAATAACGAATCATCAAACGTTTTCTTTTTTTCTTTTGGTCCTACGATTAAATTAAGTATAACAAACGGTTTCCCCTCATCATCTTTTTTCTCTTGATACTCCGTGTGTCGACGATTTAAATTCGCTATTTACATATTTATGCAACGTTTGATTGCATAGTAAAAGAAAGAAAGAGGAGCCTGACACGCGTAACACTACGACACTGTTCGACAATTATTTTCAGCTTTTTTATAAAACAAAAAATGTGTTCCTTATATTAGAGATTTTCATTTGTTTAATCTCATTTATAATTCATTCACTTAAGAAACGTAAGATAGATAGATAGATAAATAGATAGATAAATAGAGAAGGATAGAGATAGAGAGAGGAAGAGAGAGAGAGAGAGAGAGAGAGAGAGCGAGAGAGAGCGAGAGAGAGAGAGAGAGACAGACAGACAGACAGACAGACAGACAGACAGACAGACAGACAGACAGAGAGTATGTCGAGGCAGTGGCGCGGCTATTTGGCAAGACTCTTTCACCTTGTCGTACAATTTATGTGGAGCAGGCTCCATTTATGATCACCGTGACCAAGGACGAGACCGAGTTTTACCCTAGAAAATGAATGCTTAATCTCCTCATGACACGGGTAAGTATACATGGTCGCTGAAACAGCCATCGAAACATTTCGTAAAAAACGATATACTCGTTAGTCAATGTTATAAAGAAGAAAAGTTTCAAGGCTTGTCGATTGAGATCATATCATAACGTTCTATCGAAAAACGAGTACGAAAAATCATAAAGAATCTGTGAGAAAGTCGTGCACACGGTTTACAAGATTTAATAAGAAAAATTCATTTAAGTCTCGCGCGAGTTCGTAGAAAAATATAAAAAAAAACAATCACACATACAATGCGATTATAATTATGTATAACCAGCATCATCCAACTAAGTGCATGTGAGTTGCGGTTCATCCTTGATCACAATGCTCGCACCGTCACATTAATTCGATATAATATAATCTACTTTTTAATTAATCATCTCTTTTGTAATTCACCTCTTTTTTTTTCGTTTTCGTCTCTTCTTTTTCCTTTTTTCTCTTTTTTTTTTTTTTGTACAATTTTCTTTTTTAGCCAATCCAACGGAGATTTCTCTGAGCGCAAATACTTTGTGCCAGCAATTTCGATTTTTCGATCCGATTTGACTAATTAATTACTCTGCTAATAGAGAGGTGTCACATCCACGGTAAGTGAACACCTCTGGGCTTGTGACGTGTGTCGTGTTCACAGGTTCAATGAGTAAAACTCACGAGATATGGTCACTGAATAGAAGCATCGTGGAAGATATAACGCGAAGAATAATCAAGCTTAAACGAAGTTGAACAAAGCGTTTTAAGCTTGTAATGACGCGAATAAATGTTTCTCAGTACTTGACGATGATGCTGAATCAAATTCAAAACCAAATTGAGTTTAGAACTATTCAACTAAGAAATGGAACTCGAATTTGATTCACATACACTGTCTGTTAAATGCAGATGACGATAAAATTTTTAAACGAACGGTAAAAATCTTTTCAAACATTCACTCGATATACAAAGAAACTGGGCATGTGAGTAAAATCTGTGTAAGTTTTTCCGGTCTTATGCATTTGATGAATAAAACATGCTCCTTAGTAAATACACACCCAGATACTTTGCATCGATTGTTTACACTGGCATTGTTATATGCATAGAAAATTTAGCGCCTTGGCCTTGGTACGCATCCACGATTTGTCCAAACTCAGTGCTGAACACTAGATACAATAATTCCAATTGATCAAAAACATACATGCAAAGAAAGAGTAATTGTGTCTTTGTTTTCAAGGCAAACCCTGTGAAAGTGTACTTTTGTTACTGTTATTTCACGATCGAAAGTCTCACGAAGTGTCAATGAAATTCGTTACATTCCATCAAATGGAATAAACAAAGCTTTCCTTAAAACAAACTTACATTATACTATATCAAAGAAGTCAACTTTTGTTCGTGTTATTTAACAAAAACGTTGCATGTATGTTTACAGTATCATTCACTGGAAATGTAAACCATTTTCCTTTATTCTGTGAATCTCTGTAAAATTCACATTGCATGAACTAAATTGTACGGTACGATTGGAGTTTGAACAAAATTTATGTCCAGAGACACTCATCAGCTCATATAAGTTTTGCAATCCCAACAAAGTGGCAGAAGTGCTCGGATCACATAAAGAACTCCCTGGATCGGCTAATGTGCAGTCACGATGCAGGCCTGTCCAATACTGAAATTTCTATTAGCCTAAGACCACGCATTACAGGATCCGTTAGTAACAACCCACGTGGCTTATAGACTCTGTCATTTTGTTCACTAACAAACTTTGCCACTTTTCGTAAACACTTTTCGTAATGAGTCTCTGTGCATATATAAATTAGATAACCAGTGAGGCAAGCCAGGCAGCCTTCGCAGTATGTGGAACAACTGGCTCGTTCAGCTTCTGCGAAGTAGTTGTTCAACTGATTGATTGTATACTCGAACGACTGTCTGTCCAGCTAAATTGAAAAATAAGATAGCAAAAACATGTTCTATAAATGTGAAATAAATTGATTTGTTACTGCCTATGAATTCATTAAATTCATTCTTCAAAAATTAAATTAAAACGAAGCATATTATTATGTTTCTGCAACTGCTGAGCCTATAATAGATTTAGAATATATAAAAGATTTGAAAATAAAAAGCACAAGAAATTATTAAAAAAGCACATACATTATTGATGAAATAAATCTTATATAGAAGTAACAATTTTTAAAATATATAATTTAATAATTAAACAGACAATTACACAGCTTAAAGATTAAACAGAGATAACCAAGAAGATAACTCAAATGGTCGACATTTTATAAATAAAACACATAAATAAATTTTTTTAAATACATACTCTGCTTTCTAATTCTGTGGGAAACTGTGTTTGGAACTTAACCATAGTGCCTTCACTGTAGTCACGTTGTATAAAAACTTTCTGACAATTCGGAGGAGGCCCCCCACCTGCTTGCCCTCGACCAGCTGACATATCCTCCAGGGGTGTAAGGGCAGCGTGATTGCCCTACAAAAAATAAACCCAATAAACATTTTACCAAACTCTTCCACAAAATCAATTTAAAACTCAAAATTTCCTCTTTTATCACTCTTCTCACCTTTACTTCTGGTTCGCATGTCGAACACATTTTCGTTTGTCTAACCACAAAACCGCACCCAAACCACTTTATCGAAAATCATTCGTAATAAATCTGAAGTCTATCGACAATCAATTAAAAACGATATCGTACGGTGTTCGATATTCAAAGCAAATGGAACATGAAAGAAAGTGACGAAAGAAACATCGTACCATACAGACCAATAGTAAAAGAAAGTAAGAAAAACCGAGACAAAAGGTGGACGCACTTACCAATGGCATTTTAAGCTTCGTCTTGACGATTTGATAAAACAGATTCGTTGAAAATAATCTCGACTATTTAGTCGGACGCGAAAAAGAGAACGAGGGAATAAGGACGCAACATACAACTGATCACTGAATCATGGATTTTCGTTGGAAAACCACGGAGGACAGTACTCTGACTCTGACTGACCACGGTCGTATACACAGGTCTAGCAACTCCCGTAGGGGAAGTAAAGCTCTTAATGTCGTAAGGTGTGCTTCACAATCGACCGCTAGCCATAGAGCGCTGCAATCGCTTTGTTAAGTGAAAGGACTTTTAGCTACATTTCCAAATACTGAAATTATTGAATTGCATACAAATATTTAGTGAAATATCAAAAATGTATATATATTATTTATTTATATAATAAAGATATACTTATTATTCAATTAATGAACAATGTAAAAAATACCAAAAATTCTTTTCAAACATTACTTGCCACACACCAAGTGGACAGATATGCATTAGCTTCCTTTCTGATACTAAATAAACTAATGTTTAGTATTTCACTAGGAACAGCTAGAAATAATAAAAAAAACAGATTATTGTATGTACATAATGTGCTTTTATTGCAGCATAATATAAAATTTACACATTAAAACTGGTCTTAAAAGAATGAATATCCCTATTTTATATTTTCCGTATTTCATAAAATTAAAAATGAAAGAATGAAAATTAAGAATGCACACGAAATATATTATAAAATGAAATGCTATTAGAATTAGAAAAAGATGTTTTAATTTATATACATTCTTACGGTTTCCATAATTTTAAAAGACCATCTTCGCTATATGAACATAAGAGATTCTGATGCGGATGATGCGTTAAACCTATAACATCTTTCTCATGTATCTGAAATGTAGAAATAATAAAAAATACAATATTATATATATATTTATAAATACAATATATAAAAAATAAATTATTAGAGTTTAAGAATAAAAATACTTACATTAAGTGTCCTTTCAAGCTTTCCTGATGATGTAGAAAAACAATAAAGCACAAGATCTTCACCAACACAGTAAATAAATTCGCCACGTGGACTTACAACAGTACATACGAAGTCACCTCCTTCTCGTTTTCCACTGGAGAATGATCTTACTATTTGCCCTTGCATATTCATAATCACGACTGTGTTTGAACGATTACACACGACGAAATGTTCTGGATTTCGTGGAAGGACATGTATGCTATTAACAGTTAAATCTGCAGCTCCTAGGGACTTATATGTACCTATACATTCTGTTGTTTTTAAACTCCAAACTTTTACAGTTCCATCTGATGATGCACTGATCGATATAAATAAAAATATTTAATAACTACTTTACAAAAGAAAAGTAATTAAGAACTAATAAAATAGGTGTTATACCTTATTACGTTATGTCCATCTGGGGCAAAAACTACTTCATTTACAAAGGAAGCATGCCCTCGAAATTCTTTTAAAGTTTTTCCAGATTTAAGTCCATGTATCCTATATTAAGGTATTATACTAAATTATAATGTTAAAAACGAATTTTTCTATAATTATTGCTTTTATATACCTTATAGTAGTATCAAATGATGCAGATAAAATTTGGCTGTTATCTCTACTGAACTGAAGGCACGTAACACCTTTTGAATGTGCTTTTTCAAATCTTCTTAAGCATTGCCCACTTTGAACTCTCCACACTTTTATTTTACCATCCTGTCCACCACCAGCTAACATTTCACTATCACGACTAAAAGCCATTGATAATACAGCTTGCTCCATCATCATAAAATTGTCTTGAGCTTGATATTTTAAATCTTTCCTGATTTTACCAGTTGTGAAATTCCATACTTCAATAAATCCGTCAACAGAACCAGTAACTAAATACTGACCATCTGGTGAAAAACGTGCACATTCTACATGAGATTTTTGACCAAACTTAATCTGTTTTGAAAGTTGAGTAGGGTACTTCTCATCTTCTTGATCTCTTACTGCTGCTTTTCCTCTAAACAAATCAATCGTAGTACCAGGTGGAAGTAAACCTTGATGTTGTTGCCATTTTAATGCTTGTCCCAATAATGCAAGTAATCTACTTGATGGTACAACTGATACTTCACCAGCAAGAGCTGTAGCTATATAAGCTCTTCGTTTTTCTTTTGTACTTCCATCAGGATATGCTTCACGTGGATCGAAATATGAACGCGCAAGTAAATTTTCTGTGCCCAGAAAGGAGATATGATATTAAAGAAATATACATAAGCGAAATAAAATTGTATTTAAATAATAATACTTAATCTCTGTTAAATATATTTAATATACCTAGATGTATATATCTTTCAGGTTCTTGTTGTTTCATCATAATCATGGGATCTGTTTGCCTCAATAATGATCGAGCTGCTCCTAATTCTCTTAATTCAATTAATTCTAAGACAACCTATGAAATATTATCATAAATATGAAGTAGATATTTATTAAAAATAACACAAAAAATCTTCTTAGCCTAAAGATAAACCTGTTCGTATAAGTCAATAAGCTTCTTATCTGGCAATTTTAATGATTGTATAGCTTTTAATACAGTATCCCAATGTCCATTATTTATATCTGCTACAAAACCATCTACACTATCCACTGTATTCAATGATACACCTGTCTCTTCCTATAAACAAACAAATTTACTTTTATTTTGCACGTTTATTAACAAAATTCGTTGATATGATGCATTTGCTAAAGAGTATATTGTATAACAATGATAACTAGATACCTGTAATGTTTGTAATGTTTTGACAAGATTTGATTCTTTAAGATACTGTTGTATCAAACGAATTACACTAAAATCAAACAATAACATATAAATATTAAAAACACAAATATTCAAATTTTATTATACATAATTAATAATATAATAATTACTCTGCAGACTCAATTTCAATTGACATCTTTTACAATACTTAAAAAAAAAATGTATAGGAAAATAAATATTCCCACTTAATCACAATCAGTCAGAATTAATAAAGAACGACAATCTCATAATCTCATGTAACGTTATGTCGTCAAACCATACAATCCTACCACTATTGAGTTATAGTTATTTTTCCCATTTTTATCACTAGATTAAAACAAATTAAAAAAGAACTGAGTCATTTCTTAGATTTATTAATTTTGATCCAGTTTCATGTAAGGAATCTTTACTACGATTTAGATAATTTTATTTAATAAGTTATTTTTAAAAGTATCGATACATCTATTCTATTTTTAGAATATATATTTGATATTATATACTTGCAAATCAAAATTATTTGAATTATTATCAATTATAAATGTAATTTTTATTAATGAAATATTGTTTATTATCTTTTCTTATAAATGACAATAGTTTGCGCTATATCATTATGGAATAAATGTTTTACTATAGATATTCACTGCAACTTACTTCAAAACATTATACAGTAATCATGATAACAAGATTAAATAAATCTTTATTTTTGAGAAGTAATTTATAAAGAAATTTAATAAGAATGGTTTTAACGCATGTATTCAAATCTCGTATTTTTTACATACCAACCCACTCTTTCTTTGTTTACAGGTATGCATACATTCTTGATGAAACATTACATAGACATATAATTCGGTCATAGTATATCCGAATGAAATTTACCAATTTGTAAAACAATGGAAAGAATATATCTATTAGTTATCATTCAATAAATTCGAAGTATATATATATATTATCATAGTTATCTTAATCAAATGTAATGCATTTTAAAATATTAGACTTCATTTTTGATGTAAAGAAATTAATCTTGTGAAGTGTATAATTCTCTATTACATTGTTCGACTCTTATTCTAACCTAACAGTGTGTTTTATCTTTTTATATATTATTCTTATTTATATGAAATATTTACATTATATTATCGATCATTAAAAAGTCATATAGCATTGGAACGCATATAATAACTCGATTATTAAAAAGACAATCTTTTAATTAATCGAGGGTAAAACAGGATTATAGAACTTAAGTATTGAAAAGAGTTAGATATTACTAAGAAAAATTATAAAACAAGATTATAAAATAAAATTGTAAGTAAGATCACTACACATTTTTATATCAACAGTAAATTATGTAACAGTTACTCTTTCTTTACAAAAATCTTGACATTATGTTAATTTTTATAATGGTATCAATATTTTAAAATGATAAAATCTAATACATGGTTTACTATTACCAAACAAAAATTTGCTCACATATTGACATCCTTTGTCTTTAAATTAAATTAAGAAAGGGAGGAATAAATATTCAATTTATCTGTTTAATGTAAAAAAAATTTCATTTTTGCTTAATTGTTATTTATGATTAGGTAATACTAAAAGTTGTTTTGTATTATGTTTAATATTTTCTTTATCTGTAGGTGTAAATCGTCTAGCATAAAAGTATCAACATCTAAGATGGTTCATCATAATCATATAGAAAAGCGATACGATAACATAACTAAATCACCAAATGATAAAAGGGAATATAGAGGTCTATTGCTTTCTAATAAAATGAGAGTTTTACTCATTAGTGATCCTACAACAGATAAAAGTGCCGCTGCTTTGAATGTGAATATTGGTAAAATCAGATATATAGTTACTACTATTATTTTTTGAGTATAATATAATTACTACCTTTATAGTTTTAAGCTATGTTTAATTTAATATTATTTATCTCTGTAGGTTATTTAAGTGAACCAGATGATTTACCAGGCTTAGCACATTTTTGTGAACATATGTTGTTTCTGGGAACAGAAAAATATCCAGAGAAAAATGATTATAATAAATATTTGTCACAAAATGGTGGTACTTATAATGCATCAACTTATATGGATCATACACTTTATTATTTTGATGTACATGCAGAAAAATTGAAAGGTGCATTAGATCGTTTTGCACAATTTTTTATTGCACCGCTCTTTACAGAAGCTTTAACTGAGTTAGAATTAAATGCTATCCATATGGAATGTAAAAAAAATTTAGCAAATGATACATGGCGCCTTGATCAATTAGATAGATCATCAGCTGATCCAAATCATCCTTTCTCAAAATTTGCTACTGGGAATAAAGAAACTTTAGATATAATCCCAAAACAAAAAGGAATAAATGTACGGGAAAAATTACTTGAATTTCATAACAAATTTTATTCCTCTAACATTATGGCATTATCTGTATTTGGTAAAGGTAAGTAAAATATTTTATTTATTATTTACTCCACTAAAACATATTTAATATGGAATAAAAAATATTATCTATTTATGCTTCTTTTTATAAAATAAGTACTATTCTTATAAATTCTGTTCTATATTTAGAGAGTTTAGATGAACTTGAACAAATGGTAGTAGAGTTATTTTCTCAAGTGAAAAATAAAGATATTACCGTACCTACTTGGCCGGAACATCCTTTTAATTCAAAGCAACATTTTCAAAACAGGTGGTATGTTGTTCCAATAAAAGACATTAGGAATTTGTATATTATATTTCCTATACCTGACTTGCGAGAACATTATAAATCGGCGGTAATAAATATATTTATATTATTTCTTAATATATTAATTTATTGCTCTTAATTGTATAATAAAAATGCATCCACTTTTTAAAATTTTTTTAGCCTGCACATTATATTTCACATCTATTAGGACATGAAGGTGAAGGATCACTTTTATCTTTATTGAAAGCAAAAGGATGGTGCAATTCGCTTGGTTCGGGTAAACGATTAGGTGCTAGAGGTTTTAGCTTCTTTGCTGTTTTTGTTGATTTAACAGAAGAGGGCATTCAACATGTTGATGATATTGTCCTCTTAACGTTCCAATATATTAACATGCTAAACAAACATGGGCCAGTTGAGTGGATTTACAATGTAATTATTCATAAATCAATTATTATGCAATACAGATTTAAATATTAACACTTCGCCGTCGGAGAAGCTAATGTACTTATACCTTAGTTTGCAGCAGGAAAATCCAATTACATACACGAGTTACAATGTTAATTGTGATTTTTATATTTTAAAATATATATTTGCAGATTTGTGAAAACAATAGCCATAAAGTTACTGATATAGAGAGATAACAGATAACATAAAGTGTTTGCTAATAAAGAAAACACTATGTATTCCGTTGGTGAAGTGTTAATCATGAATATATAAATATTTAATAAATTTAATAAAATAGCTGTTTTGTTCTGAAGGAATATAGAGACATCGCAAATATAAATTTTCGATTCAAGGAAAAAGGTTATCCTTGTGATTATGTCAGTGGTATAGCACAGATATTATATGATTACCCAATGGAAGAAATTTTAATAGCAGAACATCTTTTTCCATTGTGGAAACCAGATTTAATCACATGGGTAATGGAATATTTGAAACCAGAAAATGTTAGAATTCATGTAGTTGCAAAGTTATATGAAAATATAGCTGACGAAACTGAAAAATGGTACGGTGTTAAATTTAAAAAAGAAAAGATTCCACAAAATATAATAAATAAATGGATTAATGCTGGTTTAAATTCGGATTTACAATTGCCACCAAAGAATGAGTTCATACCAGAAAAATTTGATATAAAACCAGCAGAAAGTACTGTGAGTAAACATTTGTGTAAACATTTCTATATGTAAGTACATATATGTATGTATGCATACTATAGCAAAACTATTTCATTTTTATTGTCTCTAGATATCCAAATTTCCAGTAATTATTGAAGACACTCCATTAATAAGATTATGGTTTAAACAAGATGATGAATTTCTTATACCCAGAGCTAATTTATTTATCGATTTCGTCAGGTAAAATATAAGTAAACTGTGTTGTCTACTTGATTCATATTTATATTAAGGATGTTGTTATACTTAGATATGATTACATTTTGCTTACAGTCCGCTAGCATACATGGATCCCCTTAGTTGTAATCTAACATATATATTTGTATTATTATTTCGTGATGCTCTAAATGAATATGCATACGCCGCCGACATTGTTGGTCTTAAATGGGAGCTTACTAATAGTAAATATGGAATGACAGTAAGTAAAAGTTATTATAAGTACATAATATATATAAATTTAATTTTTAATATTATACAGTATATATTTTTTAGCTGGGAATTGTTGGCTATGATGATAAACAACACGTGTTATTGAATAAAATTATTGATAAAATGATTAATTTTAAAGTTGATCCAAAAAGATTTGAGATTTGGAAAGAAAATGTATGTGTTACTTAAATTTTTATGTATACTACTATGTTATTATTAATTTTCATCTTAATTCTAGTATATTAGAAGCTTAAAAAATTATAAAGCTGAACAGCCATATCAGCATGCAGTTTATTATCTTGCTGTTTTATTATCAGAGCAAATTTGGATGAAGGATGAATTACTAAATGCTACGTCTCGTAAGTCTATGAAAAAAAAATTAGACATTTGATTAATAAATAAATAGATAAGAAATATTCATTATAAATTTTATAAAGTTTACTAATTATGTTTAATATAATTTGTATAATTTCATTTGTATGTAGATTTAACAGTTGAAAGAGTACAAAATTTCATCCCACAATTTTTGAACAAAATACATATGGAATGTTTAATACATGGTAATATAACAATGTCAGAAGCTATTGAAACTGCAAAGTCAATAGAATCAAAATTATCAAATGCAGTTCCTCATATAGTACCACTTCTATCTAGGCAGTTAATTTTACATCGTGAAATCAAATTAGAAGATGGTAAGTACATTTAACTTTTTATGTTAAAAGTTTTTAAATAATATTTGTAGAAAAAAGGAAAGAAAAATTAATATTTTTCCTATATATATTTTCTAGGTTGTCAATTTTTATTTGAAGTAAAAACTAAATTTCATAGTAATTCATGTACGCAAGTTTATTATCAAACTGGTTTACAATCAACAGAATCAAATATGCTTCTAGAACTTTTAGCACAGATTTTATCAGAACCTTGTTTTACTACGTTAAGAACTAAAGAACAATTGGGATATATAGTGTTTAGTGGAGTTCGAAGAACAAATGGTGCACAAGGTCTAAGAATTATAGTTCAAAGTGACAGACATCCTAAATATGTTGAACAGAGAATTAATGCGTTTTTAAATTCTATGTTGGTTAGTAATTAGAATTTAAATATTACTAGATATATTTGTTTTTAGAATTTGCATTTAAAGTTAATTTATTTCAGCAATATATACCATCTATGACAAAAGAAGAATTTAATGCACATAAAGAATCATTAGCAATACGACGACTTGAAAAACCTAAACAAATGACTACTTTATCTGCCATATTTTGGAGTGAAATTATATCACAACAATATAATTTCGATAGAGCAAATGTTGAAGTTGCATATTTAAAAACTATAACACAGGAACAAATACTAAAGTTCTATAAAGTATGCGTATAATATAAACTGCATCACTTAGACTAACACTAATACAAGTATATTGAATTTAAACGTTTTTCATTTGTAGGAAATATTTCAAAGTGACATTCAACGTAAATTATCAGTACATGTGCTTTCTACACTAAAAGATGTAAAATTAGAAGATGAGAATGTAATGGAATCTAATGAATACATTTCATCAGACGAAACAAATAATATTGAACCGAAAAAGATTGATGATATCATATCATTTAAAATTAGTCAGTGTTTGTATCCATTATTGAAGCCATTCAGTGATATACCAAGGAAAGGTGCACATTCATCAAAATTATGAAGTGCTTAATAATAACTGTGAATATGTGTTTTAATTATGTCATCTTGCACCTGCAGATTGTAGTAAATATCAGGTAAATAAATGATTTTAACATACTCTGTTATATAAAAAAAAAAAACAATGAAAAGTAAAAGAGTAATTGTAAAAGGTAGAAAGCAGTTGTAGTAAATGATAAGTAACTATAAACATCACATATGTAATAAAGTCTATATTCAAATGTACTCTATCAAATATACTCTCATTTAAGTGAGTACTTAATAGATTAAGAAATACAAGTAGTTGTTTTATTATACGTCAAAATTTCTGTATACTCATAAAATTTTGTAAAAATAAATACGTAACTACTTCGAAGAAGTTGTGACCTCAACTACAGGACCTTATACCGACTAGTAGATAAGCTAAATAAATATTTTTTTTTTGTCTATTATTTTCACTAAGTGTCCCTCGCCTCGACGCTTAAACAGCTCCTAAATCAGTGAAAAGCTAACAACTCAGAAAACAGTTGATAACTTTTAAGAATGCCAGAATAGTTACAGCAACAATGGCACCATATACTTGCACAGATCTCACTTAACACAGTTAAGATCAGAAAACAAATAAGATTGCTCAATGCCCGTTGTCCTAGTTCCACAGTGCAAGTGCTGCACCATGCGGTTAAATGTTGAAGATGTTCCACGCTAGCATACAAGAACGTATTTAGTTCAATCGCAAGTAGAACCTATTTCATTGTACAGTTCTATGGAAAAGTTCATACTTTTCTTTCCGAGGTAGATAGTATGAGAATAACAAAATCCAGCAATAATTAAACTTAGGTGCCGTAAAAAGTAAAATTAATTGTTTATTATACTTCTTTTTAGAAAAGAGAAGGAAATCTTTACTTTCAAACGATAATGGATCAGTGGAATGATGCAATAATTTTAATACATTCTCTATACACAAAATAATTTTAGGTTTAACATTAAATTCACTTTCCTCGTGATAATATTTTTGTTATAAAACCTGAATTTCACTTCAATAGTAATTTCAGTAATTGTTAAGCTGCGAGTAATATTTCTAGGTGATGTAACCGTTTTGCATGTGTGTTCATTCATAAAGATGATAAAAAAGAGGTATAAACTAACTACAAATAAGATTTGATGTCATGACTATGTAATTTTTGTAATCCATGATTTTTATCCATTTTATTTTTTTTATTGAGTAAAATTACTTCTCTGAATTTTATTATTATTATTATTATTGTTATTATTATTAATTCTCTGAATTTTAATCTATAGAGGTCTGGAATACATATTGACCCAATTGACTCGTGTAGGCAAGTAAAACTCGCCTGTGATTTGTAATAATAATAATAATGCGATAATAGATCCGCATGACTTCTCTTTACGGAGGCAACTAACATTGGATCCCTATTCTGTTCTGCCTCCTTTTGTACTGACAACCGGGTGCAATAGTCTTCACCCCGGCTACAACCGAGAATACGCCGCGCCATCTCATTCCTTTTCAACTACGATCGAAGGGACGGCAGTTTATGTATGCGGATACTAATTCAAAAGTGAAACCTTTTTACTTTTGACTTTTACTAAATTAATCTTTTGTTAATATATTTGTGAGATCTTTCTGAATAAAATGAGAACAAACACGATATAATTTGAATTAGATTTACTTATTGATATGTATTTAATTATCATTTATAAAGTATGCAAATATGCTCCAAATCGTATCGTATTTGGTGTAATTTTAATCGAGAAAATGTAACGAACATGTTAGTAAAAATTTCATTCATCACAAATCAAAGATAAGAAAGTTTGATTTTTTAGTTAAAAAAGGCTCAACTTCTCGCAAGCCTTTGTATATTGCTGAACGTTTCGACTCTCGGTGCCTCTTTCACTTTGACGTATATGTTGTCGCAAACGCACAACTATAACCAGAATTGATTGTAGTGGCGTCGGCAAATTTTTATAAATACAGTCACTTAAAAAATTATCTATTATTATTATAAATCGCTATTTGAACACTTACTGTCTATGTTTATATTTATTCTATTTACAACTCGGTACAGCACAGGATCATAATATATTGAAAGATTACTATAAGATTATATTGAAAGTTTACTTACAAAACTAATTACGAAGTTTACTTATAAAGTATTATAAAATTATAAAAATCTCACTTATGTACTTTCACCATTTGCTATCTAGTGTTACTTTTAGATTGTTATTACTACTTGATATCAGCGCCCTGTAGTGAACAATATAGGAGACTTTCTGTCCTCATATCTAGGCTTACCCCTACTACAAGAATGTCAGATCAAGATATATATATATATATATGCTCTGTTTTACTCTAAATATCAGGACGAATGTTAGAGAAATGGCATATACCCACGTATCAGATCCACTCATCTCTGTACATATGTACATATATCCAAATATCATATCGCTTTCTTTAATAAATATATTATTTCTTAAAATAGATGTTGTTATGTATACTTTCTTACTAGATGTCGTTACAAATTCTGTCTTCAGTATTATATTTTGAACAGTTTAGATGGCGTTAAAAACGCATTACGAAATGTAAATTCGAGTATCCTATCTTTTCCCTGTCAATTGTGGCTTCTCTTCAAGTTGATTCTCTTCGGTTTCGCTGATCTCAAGTACTCAAAATCCTCTTTGAGATATTTCGTATTGTCCTTATACGCCTGAAAAGGGGTAGTTCTACAGTTGTACGTGCATCTAAGTAAGTTAAGAAGTAAAATTCATTGAAATTTACACAATATTCGTTCGCTTTTAATATAACCTGATCTCTGTAAAAGCTTCAATTTTTTTATAAATTTCAGCCATCGTGGTTCCATCCCATGACCTTAACCTTAGGAGTAATAAACTAATTGAAAAGTAGAATTTTTTACGTATATTTTAATGCTATTAATCTTTATCATAAAGTAATTTATAAGTAGGAATTTTTGACGTAATAGAATATATTTAATGAAAGTCGCCATTTGTCAAAGAAGTGCCAACAGATTTAAAGTCAAATGCCACCTCATTATGGTCTCATTATAGTTTCTCAATCCTCAATCTTATTAAATTTTTGTCTTAATATACAAATAAAAGGTCAAAAGATTTTAAAAATTTGTCAATAGTAATACACAACATAAGGCAAACAATTCTATATATGTATATGTATATATAGGTACATATTATATACTTATATGTATATGTTATAAATATATTTTCGTCAATTTACGAAAAAGTCGAAAAATTTCGAAGCATATTTATTGAAATTTCTACCATTTCAGAAAGGTATTGTATGAGTCAAAAAATAGAAAAACCAATATTATCAGGTCAACGCATAAAGACCAGAAAAAGAGGTATGCATCAGAAAATATAAGATTTCTTAGGTAATACATTTAATGAAAATTATAACGAAGGATTTTTTTTTTAGATGAAAAAGAAAAATATGACCCTATGGGATTTCGAGATGCGATTTTACTTGGTTTGGAAAAGGCTGGTAACGACTTAGATGCAATTTCAAAGTACTTGGACGCAGCTGGCTCTAAATTAGATTACCGCAGATATGGAGAGGACCTCTTTGACATCTTAATAGCTGGTGGACTTTTAGTTCCAGGCGGTTCTATTGCTCAAGATGGTGATAAACCAGTAAAAACCACTGCTTGTGTTTTTGAACAACCAGAAGATATGGAATCTATGCGAAATTTTGAACAAGTGACGTACCCTGTTCTATGTATATTTAAGCTGTCATGATATGTACCTTAACAATGGCTTTGAAAATAACCTTATTTATAGGTTTTCATCAAACTTATGAGACGTTATAAATACTTGGAAAAAATGTTTGAAGAAGAAATGAAAAAGGTATTGGTTTTTATGAAAGGCTTCACTCCTAAGGAAAGGATAAAATTAGCTAGAATGACAGCTCTGTGGATATCCAATGGTTCTGTTCCACCTACTGTTTTATCAGTTTTAATTAATGAACATCTGGTTAAAGACAACTTAGCATTAGACTTTTTATTAGAAGTTTTTGTCACTTGGAGGCAGGAGAAAGGTCTATCCAGTTTAATGACTGCTTTGAAAAAAGGAAATATTGAAGGAAGGTATGAAAAAATTCCAAATTTTATAAAGTTCATTGTTATAGTCTATATCAGGTTTTTTGTTTTATTCTCATTATTTTTCTTTCTTTTTTTTTTTCTTTTTTTTTTAAATATTGATCAACAGGTTAATGGAATTTGTACCGCCTAATAAACGAACTGAAGAATATTTTCGATCTGTATTTGAAGCTGTTGGTCTTGCAGACATTGTAAAATTACATAAAGCTCAAGCAAGTCAAGAAGCAAAACGGGACTTGCAACAATTGTTATTGGATGATTTGGCTGATAATCGTCCTTTGAAAGATATTATACTTGATCTCAAAGAAATGGCACAGAAGAGTGGTATTCCTGAGCATGAGGTTATTGGCCTGGTAATTATAGTTTTGTGATATTATTATGCTACATTATAATTAATTATTACATTACATTAGAATTAAATAAAATTCTTAACTATTGTTTGCAGATTTGGGTCGTAGTAATGGGTCAGGCTGAATGGAATAAAAAAGAAGAATTAGTGGCTGATCAAGCACTGAAACACTTAAAAATATATACTCCACTGTTTGATGTTTTTACAACCACTGCCAGATCTGAGCTTGCACTTCTTCTCAAGGTTCAGGAATTTTGTTATGAGAATATGAACTTTATGAAAGTCTTCCAGAAAATTGTTTTACTATTTTATAAAAGTACGTTTATAATGCTGGCACGTACATTTATTAGTAATTTCTCTGTTTGTGTCCATTTTCTGTTCAACATATTTTATTTTAGCGGATGTAATATCAGAAGAAGTGATTTTGAAATGGTATAAGGAAGGCCATTCTGTTAAAGGAAAAATGATGTTCTTAGATCAAATGAAAAAATTCGTTGAATGGTTACAGAATGCTGAAGAAGAATCTGAATCAGGAGAAGAAGAAGATTAAAAATACAGAAGTATGTTTAATCAAGGTTTTACAGCTTTGTTTTTGACTTTATATTATTTTTATATTTCAGAATAATATAAGCTTCATTATCAAAAAATAATATATTTGGACTACATCCAAAATTTTTAAAATGGATCAAAATATGAACTGCAATTGGACTGTATTGATAAATGGAAATTTTGATAAAATAAAGTTTGTATCATTCTGCGATACACAATATCAATACACAAATACATACAATTTTTTAATCGTTAATGAATAAAAAAAACAATACATTACCATCTGATTAGAGGGGGAGACAAAATTGTAAAATTTACAGTGTCTTTAAATTGTATTACTTTAAGAAAAAATATTTTGTGTTACATTTTTATAACACCGCTGCAAAATATATACAGAATAACAAGTTAATGAAGAAAAGATCTTTATCCCTGTGTATGTATAATTTTCAAACCCACATTCTTTGTATGATAATATTGTACTAGTTTCTAGAAAATATATTGTCAGGTGGTGTTTAATATTTGAATTTTTTATGAATCCTGTTTAATTTCCTATAATATCAATTAATTTAAATAAGTAAAAGCAATCAACTAGAAACAAGTAATTTCTTAATATATATAATTGGAAATCATCTTTTATTTCTTTAAAAATTTTATTTTTGTATATTACAAATATAAGAATTATATCAATTATTATTGTTCATTGCATTTAGGCTTATGCACGATAAAATTCTATATACATTGATAAATAGATAATTTATTTTAATGTAAATTGCAAGTATATAAAAAGTAATTATTATTTGTTTTTAACTGTTTTCAGAGAAGATTAAATGTTGCATATACAGTTACAGTTACATATCAGATTTGTGATTTGTATTTATAGAGTTTCATGTTAGCAATTGGTTGTTTTTTAATAAGTGTCTTTCCTACCATATGAGGTATTAAAATTTCGGGAATTCGAATATGCGCATGTTTTGTTTGATTTGTTTCACAAAGTGCTATCAACATGCGAGGTATAGCACATGCAGTTCCATTCAAAGTATGAACATGTAAAACTTCTCCATTTTTTGCCTTATATTTTATATGAAGTCGTCGCGACTGATAATCTGTACAATTACTACAACTAGATAATTCTCCAAATAATTTTCTTCCAGGCATCCATCCCTCCATATCTACTTTCCTAAATATATAAATTGATAATGTGTGACATTAAGAAATTTAAAATCTAAATAGTTCAGTATATAATGTAATATTATACTACTGTATACCTATATGCTGGAGACCCTAAATCATGAGCTGGCATATCAATTATTCGAAAATATAAATTTAATGAAGAAAATAAATCTTCTTGAATATTCAGAAGTTCTTGAAACTGATCTTCTGATTCTTCATGTTTTGAACATACAAACATTTCGACTTTTGTAAATTGATGAACCCTTATATGAATAGATAAAATTATTTATTAGAAATAATATTTATGTAACTGTTATATTATCAATACTGAAACAGTTGTTAGATATATTATTATATTAATGAAATATATGTAACATAATTTTTTTACCTGTATATACTTCTCTCATGTATAAGATTAGATATTTCGGCCCTAAAACACCTGCTTACAGCAGCCATTTTTAGTGGTAAATCTTCTGAACTAAATACGGTATTCATTATTTTATAAGCTAAGGACATTTCTGCTGTTCCAGATAAACTATAGTTCCCTCCATAAAAAGGACTTAAATTATATACAAGCTGTCTTTCATTATCTATTATCAATCCACATCTTTCTATAACTTTAGTAGGGATAATATCAGGTACGGAAACAAGTTTAAAGCCATGTTTCATTAACTTTCTGACTGTAAAATGAACTAATGCTTCTTCTAATTCTGCTAGATCTCCTAAGAACAAGTAACCTCGTGTTCCTATTAAGGGCCCCAAATATTTACTTTTTAATGCTTTTAAATTTGTGACTAATGTTGAAAATTCTTGTGGTTCGAAATCAAATTCTGGATTATGCCCGCATTCTTTTAAAATTTGTGGTTCTTTGCCATAAGATAATACTCTTGGATCTGTTTGATTTGGTATCTTACTTAACTCATGCAAAAGAGGTATCTTTAACTCTGGATTTTTTGAAAGTTCAAGAATTTTATCAATATCTCCAATACTTTTCCTTGCTGTTATATTATTAAAAATCACATCCCGATTACGTGGATTACATAGAAAATCAATATTATATTCAGGTTCTGGGATATGCGTTATTGTGTCTACATTATATTGCGTTGACTGTGTCCTATGCTATAAAGAATATATATGTTAATCATATAATTTAATATGCAACTGGAAAGAAAAATAAGCCAAATACTTTTTACATTATATACATATGTAAACAAAAATAATAACATACCAAAGTCCTTGCATGAAACATCGGATATTTAAGAAATCGACTAAATTGCTTCTTGAACCACATTTTAAAGGTAAAATAATATTAATCATAAAATATATATATATATATATATATATATGCATCAAGTATACACGAATATATCCCTATGTTGGTAGTTAACCTATGATACACATCTCTCTTTTTTGATGCATACGCTATTTATAAATGTTTATTAGGTTTGGAAATTACTTTAAGACAACTTGCTATATAGATGATTACGTTATTATCAACATTTATGACATTGTTCAAAAAATAATTTATTTCCCATTTTCACACAACGTAATTATATATTTGCTGTTTTGCAATTCGGTAAGAGACACATCTGTTATTCTTCAAGCCTGAAAAACTGTAAGTAATAATATTACTACAATATTTTATAATACTTTATGATTTAATCTTTTACTTCATTTATGATTAATAATAAATTATCAAAATCCGATAATCAATATTCATCATTTATAATAATGTCAAATTTGTTTAAAATAAAACCGAAAATAAATTCTTTTATTTATTATATTGTAAAATTTGCACAGTTTATTTTAACATTTTCTGAATGACGTTTTCTTCAATAAAAAGCATAACTTAATTTTCTCAGTTGCTAATTTGTTAACATGCAATTAAAAATATTCTAATTCACTAATTACAGATAACTATGATTCCACGAACATTAATAAAAAATTGGATTTCTTTACGTCATTTTTTTCATAAACATTATACAATCCAATATAAGGCCAAAAACATCAAGTACATTGGTTTTGGTATATTCACAAGTATTTTGGCTTATAGTACTTCAGGAATCACAATATTCGCAGCACAAGATGAGTTGGATATTAAAAGATTTATGGCACAACCTATTACTGACCTAAAGAAATTAAAGAAGAAGGATGATATGAAAACAAAAATGGAATTGTTAGTGATGAAAACTCAAGCAGACTTTTGTAAAGCCCTGGAATCCTTAGAAGAACCAGGCCATTCTTTTAAAGTTGACAGATGGGTTAGGAAGGAAGGTGGTGGAGGAATTACCTGTGTTTTGCAAGATGGAGTTGTTTTTGAAAAAGCTGGAGTAAATGTATCTGTCGTTACTGGTATGTTACCACCAGGTGCAGTGCAGCAAATGAGAGCACGTGGGAAAAAGATGGGAGAGGGATCTGTACCATTCTTTGCAGCTGGTGTAAGTGCTGTAATTCATCCCCGAAATCCCATGGTCCCAACAATACATTTCAACTATCGTTACTTTGAAGTAGAAAATTCAGATGGTTCAGTTCAGTGGTGGTTTGGAGGTGGCACAGATCTTACACCTTATTACTTAAATAAGGATGACGTAAAACATTTTCATAGTACTTTAAAAGCTGCATGTGATCAATATGATCCTTCGTATTATTCAAAATACAAAAAATGGTGTGATGATTATTTTTTTATTAGACATAGAGAAGAACGTAGAGGAGTAGGTGGTATCTTTTTTGATGACATTGATACTCCTAGCCAAGAAGAAGCATTTCAATTCGTAAAATCTTGTGCAGAGGCTGTTATTCCCTCTTACATTCCGTTAGTTGACAAACATAAAGATGATGGATATGGATATAGTGAAAGACAATGGCAATTATTACGTAGAGGAAGATATGTTGAATTTAACTTAATATACGATCGTGGTACAAAATTTGGTTTATATACACCTGGTGCAAGATATGAAAGTATATTAATGTCTTTGCCTTTGTCTGCAAACTGGCAATATATGCATGAACCAAAACCTGGTTCAAAAGAAGCAGAGCTTGTTGATGTATTGAGAAACCCTAAGGAATGGTTGAACTGATATAAATAATATACTTTAATGAAACTATCATTTCTTAACTTAAAGCTGTAATTTGTAGCAATAATTTTAAATGATGCAGTTAATTATCTTTTTCCTATTTTGTTTACAAGTATTTTGTACAATTTTGTACAAGTGGAATGTTAATGAAAAAGATGAAAATTAAAATATAGAACAAGGCCATATTTTTAAACCATTTAAATATATTTTCAAATATAAGAAAAGACTTACATAGATATAAACTTTATATTTAAGGAATTAAATACTGTATAAACTATAAATTATGTATAAAAATTGTACCTATTATTTTGACATACTTTATATGAAAGTAATATTCTTATATATTATAACTCTATACAGTCTAGGTGCTTATATGTGCACGCATTATATCTTTTAATATTATTTTAAACATTGTATACCTTAAATATAATAATATGGATCTTCTCAAATTATTTTAGATGTATAAAATGATAAATGATGACAAATTCGATGTATTCTCAAATTTATTTAGTAAAATATTCAGTCTTAGAGTATATATTATAAATTACATATGTAATGTCATGAAAATAATAACAAAAATTTATTGTACAAAAAATCATTGGTAGAAATTCAATTAAATTAAATATAAAATATTCTTTAAACCTAAATGATATATGAAGGAAGCAGATTTCAATAGATGTAATGATTTCATTTATGTAATTCTTGATCACTCTTTTTACAGAACAATATATATACAAAGCAAGAAAAGAAAGAGTATTTTAAAATTCACAAAAATATGGAGTTGTTTGTATTAATTATGTACAATTTTCTCTGAATAAATACATATCCAACAAACAATTTAATGTCTCACATATATACACATATATACACGCGCGCGCGTGTGTGTGCGCGTGTGTGTATATGCATGAATAAAAATGAATGAAAGATATTCGACAATTTAAAAGTAAAAAGATTTGTAGAGATGTAGAAACGGATGAAACATTTTTGTAAAACATTTTTATGTATAGGAACTATGTTTTGTAGATAAATTAATAAAGCAGAGTAAGATAAGTATTTCTTTGAATACTATAAAAATGTAAATATTAGCAAAAAATTATTTTACTCTATTAGACGAAATTCCTATATGATATAAATATGTTACGTGTTTTATGTAAGCAAAACTAGATTAAACACTTGTTTCCTTTTTTACTATTTGTAGATAAGTATTCGGATTATTTAAGTGTGTTTTACTAGTTTCAATATTCTGTATATTTTGTTGTCTGTTTAAGCTCTCTACTTCATTGTTTGAATCTAAATTTTTTACAATATTACAAGAACTGTGCATAAGTGATGTCATATCAATCATAGAACTGATTAATTTTTGTTTAGATTTCAATTCATCAGTGCACACATTAGAGGCACATTCAGTATTTCTTGTAGGAGTAATATATGTAGTCTGCATTAATTTATGTAAATTATCTTTAACTGCACTATTTACTTTAGGGAAAGGTGATTCTAATTTGCTAAATGATTTTTGAGATAGGCGACTTTTATCACATAAATTTGAATTTGTAATATTTTGTAAGCCTGTAAATGATTTCAGATATTCACATTTTTTTAAACTGGTAAGGGATGTGATGTCATTTAATGAATTACAAAAGTTATTTCTTAATGGTTTCACAGTCTCTATCGGAAGACAGTGCATGCTATTAGAATGAGTTAACCATTTTGAAGCGGCATTAGACCGCCGTTCTTCTACACCATGAAATTCGTTCATACTTTGACAGTCTTTTTTTAACCATTTTGGGTCCATAATGGTATCTACAGTTTCATAAACTTCTGGTAAATTATGGTCGCTTTTTTCACTAGTCATCTGAGTAACAGATTCTATTTCCGAGCTATATTCTAAACTACATTGTTGTGAAACACTTTGCAGATGTTTTTCTTCATCAGTTTTGATGTCCATGTCCGAGTCATGTAAAGTTATACTCAGTAATTCTACTTTTTGGCAATTATTCCTCGCGGGGTTTGATACTGTGTTTAAAGAATCGTGTAATCTACAGTTATTATTAACTTTTCTTACATTTCCAAAAAGACCTTCTTGACCAATAACAAATCGCACTGGAACATTTCTTTCCTCTGAGATACTACCACCACTATCTGAGAGTATATTAACGTTTTTAATGTCATTTATCGGATTTAACTCAACATGGATATTCGTATTATTTACTTTTGCACTGCTACTTAAGATAGTTTGGTCTATGTTACTATCTAATTTTGTAGCAGATCGTGGTACAGAAATGCAACTGCCAGCATCGCTCATAGTACCGCCATCACCTTGTTTTCGAGGACCAAGATTATTATTTTTTGTATGACGACGTTGTTTCCTAAAAAATTTTCTAGCAACTCCACTTTGATGAGGATTGTAAAACATTTCAACACAAGTTGGCTCAATATATGTTGTTACAGAATTATCAGATCTGTATTGCTGTCGATGTAATACAACTAAGTTCACATTGGTCATTTTTCTACCAACAGGTGAAACCTCTTGGCTGGTTATAATATCTGTAACTTTAAACGCATTATAAGTTTGCGACCTATTGGTGTATCTGGATGAACCAATGGAATTTGAATCAGATGTAACTTGAGTAGCCTGAGAATTAGACATTGGAGGTACCAAATTTTGTACCAATGATTGCGTTGCTATTACAGGATTTGCGTCAGAGATACTTCTTGTACGACAACACTGATTCTTTCGTTTTTGAAACCAGCAACCCATTTTTAACCATTGTGATCTAACATCATTTCGTGCAATCCCATAAAAAAAGAGGATGAAAATTCCAAGTGAACTAGAGAAAAGGGAATATAAAGTAGCAAATATAGTTTCATCAAACGAAATGTATGCACTTAATGGCTTTGTTATAGCTGCTGCTGCAGTAATCCATGATATTAAATATAAAATTAAAATAATAATTTGTCCCTTCAGTTGAGTTATTTGAGAATGTTCTGAGTCGTCAATATCGGATAAAACAGTCTGTGCACTGCGTGCACTATTCCTGCCTACAGAAAGATTTGTATTTGGTTCCAGTAATTCTAAATCCATATTTTCCGTTGCTTGTGTACCTTCAGACAACTGAGCATTCATATCAACATTTTGAATTGAACATTTAATGAGTAAATGAAAAATGGATAAATATACAATTAGAAATCCAGCTGGAACAAACAATGCAACAAGAGCAGGAGCAGTTGTGAGAAAACAATATGAATATCCAGCGTATTCTCGTAAATTTATTGCGCCAGATATACCACAAATGATCATAGCTATACCCCAGCCAACTAGATACAGTCCTAATAATGGTTTCGGTATTGGTGGATCTTGAAGTTCATTATCTGGAATATCTTCGAGATCTGATTTAGATAACTTTTTATACATATTGCTGTAAACAAATTGATCTTTTAACATTTATTCATTGTATAGTTCTTATAAAATGTAAAAATTGATTATATACCTCGCAAATACTGCCATCCATAATAAACAACATAAAGACAAGTAATGCAGAATAAGACCAACACCTTGACAAATTGGTATGTTTTCTGTTTGGTAAATACCAATACTATAAAAAAATGACAATAATGCCATAGCAAACCAAGTATTAATAACACAATGTTTTGCTTTTTTAGGCATAGCAATTGATGTGTAACAGATAATGTATGTAACAGACATAATAACTAAACATGTTACTGTTGCAATACTTCCAATATATATTGCTGGATTTGAATACCTAAATTTGGCGCCGCTTATGCTGAAAATAGAAGTATTACAAATTAATTCATAAATATAAAAATTTATTAACTTTATTAAATACGTACCTGTTACCATTGTAATCAAACGTAGAAGTATCTTGTAAAAGGCCATAATATCCCAATCTATTGCAATGAAATACTATTAAGTTGTTTAATACATTTCTTAAATAGCAACCGTCACTTGTCCAGCCTCCTGATTTATTTAATGTTTCATCCCAAACTACGGGTAATAATTTTTTTCCGGCGTAGTAGTACAAAGGTGCCTTTAACATAATGTATACAGGTTCAGTTAAATTTTGTATTGACATTCCATCTGAAAAAAGATTCATATTATTATATTATTTTTACGTTTTATATAAGTATTTTTGACATTTAATTTTCAATTACATACATAACTTGCTTCCAATAACACATGATGGAATATCCATATTATCATCGTTAATTATTTTAGGAAATAATCTACTATTGCTATATACAGAAATCATTAATTGATGAGCAGTAACCTCTTGCGAATATTGTAACAAAGATGCAGGTAGATGTATTGATGCTTCAATTATTCTATCTTTTATATTAATTGGGGATGTTCTATTGTTTGTTGTACATTGTAAAAATCGTATTTCTGGATTATTATTGGAATACCATGTACATATTAATCCTGTAAAACTATCACGTTTCACTCGGAATTCTTCTAGCGCCATGTTCCTCTTGTAAAATTGTATGGATGGAGTAAGCTGTATAATTTTTTCTACAGCTTTTATTAGTCGCGTGCAAGATTTAAAGGAAATTTCAGCCTTTTTTAAAATATTCTTTGGTACATTAATCAGAGTACTAATGACATCAATTAACATAGAACCAAGTTCTTTTTCTTCAGTTACAAAATTTAAGTAATTTTCTATAGTTTGAGTTATGAAATCAACTTCAATAGGATCGGTTATTTTTATGGTATTTCCTGTATAATTTTTGAATTTCTTCGCGCTTTCTAATAAACTGATCCTTGTAAGTGAAAGATTAACTTTAGAAAATTGTTCTAAACTTTTTGTTATATGTGATATGTAAGGACATAATTCTGTGTTTAAATTCTCCCAATATCCTGTAATGTTACATTGATAAGAAGCTTTTAAAGGCATCTGCATTAAACCTGATAAGTGGTTGCCTTCGCATGGCAATTCTGCCCTCCATCCCACTATAGTTTTTGGCCATGTATAAATACCTTTATTATTTTTAGTTACTGTAACATAATAACTTATTAGACTTATATTAAAATTTGTAGTATACATTTTATTTTATTACCTGCTAGAGGACAGTAACGAGTTTCTTCAGAGATAACTATCACACTGATTGCTTTTGTTCTATTACCATTTACAGAAACTAACAAACAGTTCCATTGGCCATTGTGTTCTTCTTTAACAGGAACAATACTAAGAGAACTATAAAAATTATAATTTTACTATGCATATATATAAATGCTTTGATTTACGCTACATGTGTTAAATGCTAAAATACCTGTCCACAATGCCACTATCTGCAAGATATCTGTTATCCACTTTAATATTAGATAAACTCTTTTGTGGATCTAGAAATGTATTTAAATCTACAGTTTCAGAAGTAGTATTAGGATACCACAACCAACTTAGTCTTGCATTTCTATCTTCTGTTATACTAGGTGCTCTGCATTTTAAAGTTATAGAATCTCCAGCAAATACTACTTGATTATGAACCGGACGAAGTTCAATTGTGGGAGGTAACCACTGACATTGAATATTTTCTGAATACTTCAATTTTTTTACAAATTCACCTTTGATATTTACAGGTGATACACATTTTGGGGCAGGACTGAAATATTTCAAAAGCTTATTATACTATGATACACATTATACCCTATATAATTGCTAAATCTCTATTTTTGTATTTAAAAAATGTGTTACTTTAATTTAATGGAACTGTTATGAATCCAATTACTAAACCAGTATAATTCACAGTCACATCTCCATGGATTGTTAGATAAATCTCTGAAATATAAATTAAAATTTGAGTAACTTTGTTCAATTTATATGAATTCATATATTGTATTTAACTTACTTACAACTGTTTTAAAGATTTCAGACCATAAAAAGTACCCTCCATTAAAGTTGTTAATTTATTTTCGTTTAATTTCCTACAATATATTTTTATAGATCAGTGCTTTCTTTTTTTGTTTTTTCTTTTTAAATACTCATGAGTATAATTATACGTATATATGTGCACGCATGTACGCACGCACGCACGCACGCACGCACGCACGCACGCACGCACGCACGCACGCACGCACGCACGCACACACACACATAACCGGTAAAACAAATATAAAGAGAGTAAATAAAAATTGAAACTAGAGACTCACTTACAAGCGCTCTAAAGCCAGTAAATTATGAAATAATGATGGTTTCACCGCACTTATGTTGTTGCCAGACAAATCACTAATAATCAGGTAAATAATATGTAAGATAAAAGAATATACATAAAAATATACGTCAATATATTTTACAAAATCTATAAACTTACAGCCTTTTCAAATTTGGCAACTCGCTAAATGTACGAGCATCTATAGTTGAAATTTGATTTTTGCTTAAATCCCTGAATAAAAATTGAATATATTTGTAGCATTAATATATTCAATAATAAATAATGTATGATTCATAATAATAGCAAATATATTAATATTCTTACAATCTCTCTAAATTTCCAAGACCATCAAAAGAATTTTCGCCAATAAAAGTTATATCATTTTGCGATAAGTTCAAACGTTTCAAATTTGTCAAATTCTTAAATATATTAGCTTCAATAGCATAAATATCATTCTTGCTCAAATCTCTGAAATACATTAAGTACAATAAAAATATTACAACTAAAAAATAAGTATTACTCTGTGCGCTATCAAATAATTGACAATAGTACAATTAGTATTATAACCTTACAATTGAACTAATTCCACGCTGACACTATCAAGATTAATATCCCTAATGTTCTGCAATTCATTATTACATTTAATACGTAGCCATTCTGCTTGTGCACCAAGTTTACATGTGCAGTACTTTGGGCATGTCTGGATTGTTTCTCCTCTTGTTTGAATTAAAATTAAGAACAATAAAATAGCTCTCATTTTAAAAAAGGCAGATTTTTACCTAAACAATATCAATTTTAATTAATAAGAAAATCGAAATTAGTAACTTAACAAATTAACGTTTACAAGTTAATTATAAAAGCAAATATTCCAAGTATAAATATTAAAAATATATAAAACATTGATACAATTATTATATATTTGAGCAGAATTCAAAATTTCAAGCAAAATTCTTGTAAAACTTGAAAACATATAATTTTCATTCATAATTTACGATATTTTAATATAAAAATGAGAACACATAATAGAATGATCTTATGTAAAGTATAAACAATGAATTTATATGTAAATGTTAAATACTTACGACTATGAAAGGAATTTTATTTATCATATTGTTTTAATGTTATATGCCATATATTATGATTATTTGATAACTGTAAACATAATTACAAGAGAACAAGATTACGGATATTTGTACACACTTCCCATAACAATAAAAGACAACCTACGAATTGTCATAGTCATAAACTATTGACTATATACATGCATATCTGTATCTAGAACTAATTATAGGCTGATTTTCACATATTACGTATATATTTTAAGAAAGAGTTATTTTTGTTTTATTTGTTATAATACAGCTTTAAAAGATCACTGTTGAGATGTAAATTACAAGGGTGGATATGTGAAATATCGCAGTAATGTTTATATAATAACAGATATTCATAAAGATTTCAGTTGTTCTGAAAAATAACAATTTTCATAAGGATTCGTCATAATAGTTGAATCTAACCTGTAATTGCTCTTTAAATATTGTTGATGAAGTAAAGTATTTAATCATTAAATATCAAATATATATATAAATATATATATGTAAAAGTCTGTTGAACATCAAGTAAAAAGGTGAAAATATACAATTGGAAACATATTTTGTAAAGAAAATGTCTGCCTTTTTGTTTTATACTTTGTTTTATATTTTAATGTCAGGATGTATCATATATCCACCTACAGAATTTGTGTCAGCCGGTCTAACCATAAAAGATATATTTTCGAATTTGTTAGGCAGTGAAAATGAATTTTTCGTGCAATATCACATAAGAAAGAGTGTCGTTACATTACTTATATATTCTATGCTCCCGTTTGGTAAATATATTTATTTTCCTCTTATTCTAAATGTTGTACTATTTGTTAAAATAAGTTTTTCTTTTAATTAGGTTATGCGTTTGGTTCAGTTCTGTTTGGACACATAGACGCTGTCAATGTATTATTAAGTCATGTCAATTTATGGTCAATATTTGTTACTTGTTCTATATTGATACCACTATATACTTTATCTAAAATTTTAATATGGTCAATGAATAATTGGAGCAAGCATCCTATAGCAAAAAATCTCGCAGTTTACTGTAACAGCAATAACAATAATAACAGTATACCGTGGACTACAGTAGCTTCTGATATTAATTTAGAATATCAAAGGTTATATATTAAACTGAGAAGATTATTCTTGTAATATATTACTCCTGAAGATGATTGAATCATTAATATTTTATTTTAGAATAGATAAGATAATACTTGCTACAAATAGTATAACATGCGTAATAGCTACTGATAATTGGATAATTAAAGTTCTACCTTATACAATAATGGTTGCCCATCAGAGTGATACAGCTTTGATAGTTAACAGAAGTGACACTCATGAAATGTCACCCGTAACAAGAGGAGAAGTTCAGTTTATTAATATTGAGGTATATTTTGTTATTCTAAATTAGTCTTTACCTTAAGAATTTTTGATTTCTCATTAGAACTTTACCTCTCATTAATTGAAGTTCCATTGATGTGTAGGTAAAACCTACTAGAACAGGATCACAGCCTTTTGACATACGATTAAATGTGTTTGATTTTAAGAATCTGCAAGACAAAGTCTCTCGTCCCATCACTATATTGCAAAACATTACATTTCATAAAACTTTACTTGATAAATTCATTGATAATTTTAAAGAACATGTACAAGAAAATCCACATTATGGATATGCAGAGGTATGTGTATTTTATTTATCTTTTCACAGATTTAATATTTTATTTGAATAAATAAAACCTAATTATATTATAAAAATGTTTGAAGGAATTAAGTCAATGTATAGGATGTATGCAAGCTTTATCAAATGTAAAATTACATAAACAATGTAGTAGTGGTATAGGAAGTGGAAATCCTGAAGACTGCATGGTATGTTACTGTCGTCCAATGTGGTGCATAGAATGTATGGCAAAATGGTTAGTATGTGATATATATATATATATATATATATATATATATTATGTAAGTATATTATTAAAAATATTTATTATAGGTTTGCATCAAGGCAAGATGAAAATGCACCTGAGACATGGTTATCTTCTAAATGTACTTGTCCAGTATGCAGAGCACGATTTTGTATTTTAGATGTATGTCTTATACAGTCAATTTAAATATAAAACCAATATTTTAATACATGATTGTATTTTTAAAGTTATCTTCGTTACATAACATATTTTACCTAGTAACAGCAATGAATAATAATAATATAACTATATTGGAATAAATGGGTAGAAAAAGTAAGCAGTGAAACAATATAATGGCTAAATCATATCTTTTACGATTCATTGTGATATGTGATATAAGGAATATTAGTTTTATTTACTAAAGTTTTTTATTACGTCCATATATTGATATCTCAAAACATGATATCATATTAGGAAATCAATAATTACGTAATCTTAAATATTTTAGCGAAGTATACAAAATTACTGACAATAAAAGGTACGTTTGATACTTATTGGAAATAGCTTGAAATTAACTATGTCTCGTATTATTACATCTTCATTATGATGTTAAAGTGTATGGCTAATAGAGGTGTGCAAGATTCGGCAACTAAAACTTCAGGATGGGTTAGAAAAATTCAGGTCAGGTCATGATCAGTTCGAGAATTGGAGATCAAACTATTAAGCGAAGGCGGAAGCGTCTGTTTACTGCCAATGCGATTCGATTTCAAATCGTCGATTTGCCCGAGTCTGCCTGAATTTTCCCGACCCATTTTCGGTATCGGTATTTTGAGATTTCGCACACTCCTGGTATTAGGTTTAGGCATGTCAATATTTATGCGACCATTAATCGAGGAGCAATATTCATAGCCATAAGTTCTTGGAAAAGTAACTTTGCCGCATACGGTAGTCTAATTTGAGAAATTTGCGTTTTGTTTTTACATCCTTTGCATTCAAATGTATTATTCCTCAAGTTGGCTATTGCGATTAAACCACAAAAGTTACATATATGTATCCGATATGGATCTGATACTTCGAATAAACGTTCTCTTAGAAATTGTGCAGCTCCATGGGAAATTTGACAATCACGTTCCATTTCACCAAATCGTAAACCTCCATCTCTGAACATTACATATCAACATATGAATATTGATATGAATAAATAAATATGAAGAACAAAAGAAGTATGTATAATTTACCTTGCCCTTCCTTCCATAGGCTGTCTAACTAAAATTTGTACAGGTCCCCGAGCTCTACTATGAATTTTATCATCCACCATGTGTTTCAAACGTTGATAATAAGTTGGCCCTAAAAACACTTGAGCATTTATCTTGCGGCCTGTGTGACCATTGTACATGACTTCATTTCCTCTCAGTTGATAACCATATTCTTGTAAAAGTGTAGAAATTTTCTGTACATTTACAGCGTCGTTAAATGGAGTAGCATCGCCAATTTCACCTACAAAAGGATATATTATAATTAGCTTATTGTATATACTACTCATTTTATATAATACCTATGTTGATAAGGATAAAGGCAAATAGATACCTTTATTAGCAGACACTTTCCCCTGTATACACTCAATTAAGTGACCAATAGTCATACGCGATGGGATAGCATGGGGATTAATTATAATGTCTGGCGTCAGGCCTTCGCAAGAAAATGGCATATCTTCTTGTCTGTATTGAATTCCGCAGGTACCTTTTTGTCCGTGTCGAGAAGCAAATTTATCACCAATTTGTGGAATACGAACGCTGCGTACGCGTATTTTACAAAATTTATATCCTTCACTGTTCAATGTTAACATTACTTGATCTACTATCCCAGTTTCACTATTACGTAAAAAGGTTGATGCATCTCGTTTCGTAAAACGTTTTGTTGTACTATCTAACTGTAAATATTAATAGGATATGAGGAGATATAAATAAATTTGATTAATATAATTCCTATATGATTACATACCTCATCGTCTGCTTCTGGAAGAGTAATAGTTTTACCTATAACTACATCATCTCCGGATACGCGAATTCCGGGAGCAATAATTCCGTCGTCATCTAATTTATCGTAAATAGCATTACGCATCCCTTGACAGGTTTGGCGTGTAGGTTTTTCAAATTGCTCTTCTTGGTCTCCGATTCTCTTGGATTCTGAATCTTTATAGGATCTATAGAATACAGATCTAAAGAAACCTCTCTCGACAGCACTAGCATTTAAAATAACACTGTCTTCTTGATTATAACCAGTATAACATAATATAGCGACTATACTGTTAATTCCAGCTGGAAGTTCACGAAACCTAAGGTATTCCATAGATCTGGTAGTCACTAAAGGTTTATGAGGATAATATAGTACATGTGCCAAAGTATCCATTCGAACATGAAAGTTTGTAATATATACTCCCATAGCTTGTTTACCCATAGCGCTTTGATAAGTATTTCTTGGACTTTGATTGTGATCAGGGAATGGAATAATAGAGGCACATACTCCCAGTATCATCGCTGGATGAATTTCACAATGTGTATATGTTGTACAATATGCATATTCCTTTTCTTGTCTCAAATCTTCAGGGGACATAGCAATCATAACAGTTTCCTCTTCTAAAGTATCAATATATTCAACAACTCCGCTACCAACTAATTCTTGCCAGCCATCATTATTGTAATCTCTTTCTTTTAACATGTCAATATGTCTTTTCTTTAATAGTAGGGTTTGTCCTTCAACGATTAATAGAGGCCTACTGATCCTTCCTGCATCTGTATATATTCTGATTTCACGATCTCTAATATCTCTTATCATAGATACTTCCGATACAATAATGTCCATTTGTCTTCTTAATTTACGTAAAGTAGCCATTAATTGATCCGGGTCTCTGTGAATACCAACCCAACAACCATTTACGAATATTTTTGTTGCATCAGCTATCGCACTTGGTGCGATTTCTTCTAAATTTTCCATAGACCATTCCTCTAAGAATTCAAGGATTGGCGAAGGTTGAGATCCAACGCTAATATAAGCCATCAATGCTAAATTTTTTACTAGGCCAACCGCAGCACCTTCGGGGGTTTCTGCGGGACATAACATACCCCATAGCGTATTATGTAATTGACGCGGCTTGGCCAATTTTCCATCTCTTCCAATTGGAGAATTCACTCTTCTTAAATGTGACAGTGTTGACGCAAACGTTAACCTGTTCAATACTTGTGATACACCGGCCCTAGCTTGATGGGCCTTTTTTTGATCTCCCCAATTTCCCGTAGCAAGTGAGTATCTCAAGCCATCAGTAATAATTTTAGTTTTTATGGCAAGTTCAAGGTTGAAATCTTTTCCCCTATCTATGAACTTCTGTGCATACAATCGCACTTCTTTCATTAAATTTTTAAATAGCCCTCTAAATAAGAATGCCAATAACGGACCAGCTAGGTCTAATCTTTTATTACCGTAGTGATCTCGATCGTCTAATTCTCTTCGACCTAAAGAGGCTGATAATAAACGGTGCACCATGTACCCAAGGAAGTAAGCCTTTTTGGTTTCACAAAAATCGCTTATGCCGACATGCGGGAGCATCTCCTTTTGTAAAATTTCTCTGGCGTATTTAATACGCTTTTCTTTAGTTACACCAGGTCTTGCACCTCTAGTACCAATAAAATTTAGAGCCACGTTTTGTTCTTGTATTACAAACGCCTCGTCTAAGGAAGGTTTTACCATTTCCATCATCTCAGGATCATCAAAATCATATATGATATGTTCTAAAATATCGCGATCAGCTACAAATCCAAGCGCGCGGAATACAATCATAATAGGAATTTCTTGTTTAATGTATGGGATAATTGCAATAATACGTTGACCTATAGCAGACTTTTTAATACTAGCTCCACTCTTTGCCATCATATTAATCCACAATGTAGATGTAGGACGTGAACTATGTTCCAAACAAGAACGAATCTCTGATTTATATGCATATTTACCGTCCTTCATGCTAAAGACATAAACTGTATTTGTTGCCATTTTCTCTTGTGCAATCAGCACTTTCTCTGAGCCATTAATAATAAAATAACCTCCAGGATCTAATGGACATTCATTCAATTCTGTTAAATCACGATCAGATAAGCCAGCAAGTAAACAATACTTTGATCTCAACATAATTGGTATCTTTCCTATAAATGTCTTTTGATGTTGAGTTTCAATAGGATCTTCTCCGTCTTTTACAATTGTTTTAGTTATGTCTACATACAGCGGCGCAGAATATGTCAAATTTCTTAGTCTTGCCTCATTAGGCATCATAGGAGATGGTGCCCCATCTTTTTCCCAATGCGTTGGCTTGGATAAATAAATTTGTTCAAATTTCAATAAGTGCCTAACTGGATTTTCTATTTCGCCCGAAGTATGTTGCGCTTCTGCTTGTAAATCAATTTGCGGCGAGTCTTCAACAATTCGTTGAACTGACATTTCAATAAATTCATCAAAACTGTCAAGCTGTTGTCTCACAAGACCTTTCTCATCAAAATAGGCATTAATAACAATCCAACAGGCTTCTTGCCAAAGTTTTGACGAAATTTCTTCTGCATCTTCGTCATCGTATTGATCTAAAGAAAAAGTTATTAAGAAGTTAATAATTTCATAATTTATATAACATTGAACATGCGCATAAATTACGAAAAGCAGGAAAATAATGCACTTTCCTATAAACAGGTAAAAAATGAAAAATGTGTTTGTAGGTTAGGTATAATGTTATATCATATTTTTGAATGTTAATACAAATATTAACAATTTCGATATTTTTACATATTGACATCAGTATAAATTCTTACCATCTTCAAGAGAATACATGTTGCGGTTATGATAATTTTATATAATGTTAACAAATGCGGAGTATTATAAACTTTATACTTGTTCGGTGTTATCCGTGGTGCAATATAAATATTTTTAGACGATTGTAAACCAATCACCAAAGCGGCCCCTACTGCCACGTTCTTCATTCCATGGAAATAGTTTCACCCGCTCACCCCCCCTTCCCACCCCCCACGGGCGACAGTTATTGTTCGCTCGGCGTCACGGTCCGTGATAGGGAGGAAATTTTCTTTCTGTCCGTGGTCCCTATATTCCCTATGTCCGCGATCCAATAAAACGAGAGACTAGGCAGTAAATGTAACTGAAATTTGATTGCTGCGTTCGCAACTATTGGCTGCCGACTAGTGATAATCGAGTGTCACTAGTCGGGTATTTACTGCCTCGTCTCGTTTACATACCACGGTTACATATACGACGATGCGTTGGACAGATAGTTTCCAGCGATCGCTACATGTAAAGCTACCGATAGAACGCGACTATGACGTGCTCTATATCCATCGCACGCTCGAGTTTACATATTTTCGCATAAGGTTAATAACAATAATAATAATAATTTCGCATATCGTGTAAATAAAATATTCATTTTATAAAATCTTTATTATATATATATATAGAATCTTTTCGGTGCTTAAATTTATAAGACTCAATTTAATACTGTATTAATTTATTAATTTAATATTATAATAACTTAGTAATAATACACATAGCAACAATTAAAGTAAGTTTCGAACACTGTGATGAAGATATATTTGGTAGGGAAAATTTGGATCCTGAAAACAGTGTAAAATTTGTCATTTTAAAAAGTAAACCTGTATGCTTATTTTGATATAGGATACGAGTTATTACTTTTATCATTTGGATCTTGATTTCCACATTGGCGATAACCTAATGTTGCTTTTCGTTTTGTTGGAACATATCCTGGAATATACAAACTAGGTGTGTCTAATCGTCCAGTTGATATAAGTTTATTAAAATCTTGTTCTAACGTGCTAGCAATTGGACCTAGATATGTAATTATAAAACATTATTATATATATATATATATATATATTTTCAAGAAATTCCTATAAACTGTATATTTTTTTGATTACCCCTAAAATGCATTAAAAACTGAATGCATGCACCACTATGTAAAATCTTTGTTTTTCTAGTATCTATGGATAACATCCAATCCGGAACACCCATAATCTTTCTTACATCTTCTAGAAATTGTGCCCTATAGTAAGAAAGTTGTAAAGATATTTGTACGTGATATTTATGATAAAATAATATGTCGCATGTATACTTACACTACGAAGCGAGGTGGTTTTCTTATATTTGTATACTTCACAATGTCGTTATCAGGTTCAATGTTAGCGCATGCAAATCTGTCGGTGCCAAAATTTTTGTCGAAAATAACGATGGATCTTCCCATTGCAGATACTGTTCCTCCTAATGGGAAATTTGAGTCTGTGAAAACTTGTCTTTGAAGCCCTATATCGATAGGACCCAAACGGCCTGATATATCTCCTACGTAACATCTAAGCGGTAAATCAGGACCACATTCTTGCCTGTACAGATCATCCTGTGAAATAAAGTTACTTTTATGAAAGTAAACAATGGCATGTTAAAACAGAAACTTTATACTTTATACGGTTCTGATTAATATTACATTTAAAGGATCCGCTAGCTGTGTGAAGTAGGGATTCCATATATATCCACCAGCTACACATCTGGTATCCTTTACTTGAACAGCTGCATCTACTCCAACAGGATTTACGTATATCGCCCAATTGTGGTTTCTTGTCTACGGTGATATATCTTTATATAATATATCATCAAAGTATATTAAATCCCTTTAATTGCTTTTATTAAGCATTTTACGTACTCACAATATTACGATCGTGTTTTCCAGGATGTCGTAATTTTATTTCAATTACCGTTTCACTTTGGCTACCGTCATGGTGAATAAGTTGTGTCTGTAATTATTAGTGTTAAATCATATTTTATATTTTGATATCATTTAAATTTATAATACCATTCTTATATAGCCATATGCAAAACCTTGTGGATGATGAAAAGATGCGATTGCTCTTAATTCTATAGCCTCAGATGGCGAATATCCCCTTTCTATAGTTGAACAAGCCCATCTTAAAGAAAGGAATTGTTAGAGGATATATACACACACACACACACACACACACACACATACATATATATATATATATATATATTTGTGTCTGCGTACAATTTGAATAGTAATATCGATACCTTAAATTTTTTTGCTTTTTGTGAATCACTATACTTCGACCTAGTATACTGTTTGGCCCAAATAAAGGAAGCATTGTATCATTAAAAGTTTTCATATATCTTTTTCTATTTTCTAAAGTGCCAAACTTTCCACTGAGATCACCCATTTCATACTGATCAGTTGTTCCTTCTCCTGCGGATAGCGTGTTACTTACATTGATACTAAATGGATTCCAATGCCCGTACAGGGATGTACTTTCACATGGAAATTCTAAATCTTGCTCGATTGGAGTCTAAAGTGCGTAAACTTTCGTAAATTTCGTACTAATAAGCTAATAAATGAAAAATATAAACGAATTTTATTATATTTCTGTTACCATATGTACGTGATATCCGCTCATTTTCCCATCTAGACCATCAAGATTTAGTTCTATATTTGTGATATCATATTCATTTTGCTGTAAGAATTCTAATCTTCCTCTTAGCGAAATTGTTTCTCCATTTCCAAACCAGTCTCTTGCTACCGCTTTGCGATGGTACGTTTCACTAATTCTATATAGAATAATTGGTATTTTAGTTCATGTTCGTAATACAATTTATTAGAGATATTTCATATGAAGTTTCTTCTACAAAATTACATTGAACATGCTAGTCTTTCTCCTCTTGCACGAGGTCCATGGTCATCATATATCACTAAACTTTTACCTAATATGCTATGGGGACCTGACAGAGGTAACATCGTATCCGTGAAGAGTCTTCGTGTTAATAGACTTGCATAAAGCTTCTTGCCAGCGATGTCGACTGTACTATGCCTTGTTAGGTCACCCACACGACACAATGATGCTTCTGACATTGAACAATATTCACTAGGACTCGAATTCCATTCTACCTGGTAAATTTAAGAGTAAAATTTTTAAGAGGGAGAGAGAGCAATCGTATTATAAATAGAAAACAAGCGTATCAGTGTTATTTTATTAATTACTGTACCTTGTAAGGATTATAAGGTTCACCAGCGCTTAAACATCTGCCTGTCCAGTTATAATAATCTTTGCCTGGTGGATTATCATGAACCATCCATCTAAATATTTAATATTAAATTAGACGGTATTATATATAATGGTTTTTTCTAGGAAAAAATCTGGTAAACATTATACCTGTGTAATTCTGAATTATTTAAAGCGTTACCATCTGCATGAACTAAATTTTCAATTACAATGGTAGTATCCATTTGAGGGTCACTTTTAGGTTGACGGAAAATTATTTTCCCAACAATGGGATATCTGTATATTACTTGTGCAGTTACCATTGGTATTTGTCCAATATTATCTGGCAAATAAAGATTCAAGGTACCGCAGATCCATGGTACGATGCTCTTATTGTCAGTTTCATTATATCTGAGGAGCAACGTGTAATCGTTTTTAATACGAAAGGAACGAAAATAAAGCGGTAATTATAAAAAGTGAGCGTAAACGAGTACTTGTGAAGAACGAGGCTTCTGTGAATTACACTATGCGTTCCTGAGAGTGGAAGGTACGTATCCCAATAAATTCCATTAAGTTTGGCACTCCCTGGTAAGATGTCATAATGGTACGATCCTTCTTTACGGCCTTGAAGTTTCCCAGAAAGATCACCAATAGCGTATTGATCTTGGGTTCCAAGCCCTGAGTTACATAATTATTTAGGCATTGTTGAACGAACAAACTAGGCTAATTTAACTTGTTTACCTGCCGGTGGTACATCCGTTATATTGATATTACTTGGATTATACATTTTCTTGGTTGTTTCGCATACTCTGGCAAAGTTATTCGAAGCTTTTATTGGATCTGGAGGTAGTTCATGAATATTATATGACTTTATCTTAGTGGCATAGCGTAATCTCGTTCCTAAATCATTGATTGGTGTCAATGATACGTTAACCCATGTTGGATCGAACGGAGTCACTTGAGATAGGGATACGTCCCCTTTGATGCCGTGAGAATTGATTAAGGTTCTAAATAGTTAAAAAGATACAGGGAAAGGTAGCTCGATTAAACGCGTATAAATAAAATTGGCAAAAGTTTTTCGTAATGATAAGTTTCACTTACTTGGCAAGGATAGGTCTCCTATGATTGATCTTACTGCAATGTAAAATGGAATCATCGTGTTTCGGATGAAATATGACTAGATATAATTGACGATGCGGTCCGAGTAAATCAGTAGAAGGTAGCAGAGACAGCTTTGAATCTTTGTATACGGTCTTATATTCGTTACGATGATCTACAGCTACTTTTATCTTGCCTAAACGTGCATCGATATCACCGATCGCTTTGCCGTTGCCCGCGTTGTCAGGATCGAAGACGGTTTGTAAAATGTTGCAACTCGATTTGTCTGAATGATAAACATTGAATAGATATATTTATTAATGGAAGTGAATCAGTGTCTTGCAAATCCCATATATCTTATGAAAACGTTTGTACCTTTACTGATGTCAAAAATGTCCGTCACATAAATTTTCCAATAATGTTCTGTGTATTCTGTACCTTGCAATCTTTTGTTATTAACATGATACAAATTTACATAAATTATTGTGTCGCTAATATTATCACCGCCGTGACCACCCAGCCATCGAAACCATACGCTTCCCGCTATAGTATCGAGGAAACGCGCTTCCGCAAATTTCTCTACATTCTTTTCCAATACCTAAGAACGTTCGAAACGAGAATTGCAATATCTTCGAAACAAACTTTACATTTTATATTTTAAAAGTCACCGTTATCGAAGCACAAATGGTCCTGGATGAATACGTGTCTTGGAGTATTAGACCTTTGCCCCATAAACCCATTTCTCCGGTTAAACTTATGTCCGAGATTTCCACTGATCCTGTTTCATTTCCTGGCATATCGATCGGTCCGACGAGCTCCGTTAAGTCGATAATGCTACATGTTTATAGTAGTGATTTTTAAATAAAACGTGTGCAAACAGCGATATATGGAAAACAAATTTTTCCAAACAAGAAAAACACCTCTCTCCAATATGTTGTCTACTGCATCTATCGTTTATACGTGTGTAATCAACAGGAAACTGAGTAACTGACCAAAGCCATTGTTGGTCTGGATATTGAAGAGTAGTTTGAAGTGAAAATCGGATTCTTACGGATGTTTCTGTGACTTTTTCGAATCGGATTTCTCCGTGAAGACCGCCAGAAGAAATATATGCGGCAAGGCGCAGTGACAAGCCGATGGTAACTGTAGAGAAATAATAATACATAATTTATTATTAAAATTTAAATCGATTAATGATAAATTAGTTTATTTTCCGATTGTTCTACTCCGACCATTTATACATATATGTATATTTAACAGCATTGAACGCATCTCTTAAAGCTTTAAGAGAGACTCAACGACGATTAACAATGTTAAATGCTGAAAATACGTATTTCCTTTTTTATATGGACAAGCTTCACTCACCATGATTCAGTAAGAAGATCCACCACATTTTGTTAGATCGCGAGATAACACTTAAAATACGTTTTTCGTTTTCTAGAGTAATTGAAATCTTAATATTGTTTTAACATACAAATTTTTGACGTAGACCATACTACGGCAAGCTGTTACCTTACAATGGAAACCAGTCAAGGCAAGGTTGTCTGTACTTTCTTATTTCTCCGAGCGGTTGTGGTGGGGGTGTTGTGCGGTCGTGAATAAGAAAAATGGTACGTAACTTTCATATCGAGCAGGTATACAAAGTCATAGTCCGATTTGTACGGATACTTAATAAAAGATTATTACGATGTATACATGTTGCATTATAATCATGATTGATTAACAAATTTAAGTATCTATTGTATAAAATAAATGAAACAGAAAAATAATTCTAATCCTATTATTCGTGCAGCTGAGTAGAAAAGATATGATCTTTTATGACCAAAAAATAAATTAATATAAATATATCTAGAGGGTTTTATTACGCAATTATATCGTGGTAGGTGTTGGTAATGCGTGTCCGGGAACGCCCCAAAAATATAACGATCGGCATAATCTCACATTGGACATAATTCGGCACATTGAAATGAGAGAAACAAATTCTAGCAATATATTTTTAATACGACTATGTGTCCAAGTAACTAATAGCTGTATTTCTAGTGTATCGATCGTTCATCAGTCTTCGTGGAACGTCTTATCATACGTTGACTAGTCGTTCAAAATTGCCAGATATTTACTGTCAATCCCCTCGAATACATTGGATTACCCGATCAGTAGTGTATCGGTGCGTTACGAACTAAAGATTTTAAATATCTTTCAAAAATAAGAGTATAGAGTTTCGATACAGAGGTGATTAGTTGAATAATACTTTTAGGTTTAAGCTATCCTCCTCGTTGACTTTTGATCCGTCAATATTTCGTTAAATACTGAATTTGGCGGAAGCGAGCTTCGTTATACGACATTTATAGCGATCTTAAGCCAGGCTCTAATATTCGAAGTCGAGCCATATAAATAATTAACAATTAATCCTGTCCTATTACTTTGTTATCGAGAGTACGACGGTCGTAAATAATCTTTTGCACAGCAGATATCTGTTGTTCTTAATTTCCTTTAAAGACAATTCAGTTTCATGAATTTCAATTGAGATAAACTAAACAGGATAAATATCAAAGATACAGGGTTTGTTAACCATTCGAATTCCTGTAATACGTATATAAGAAAGGGGAATAACGAAATGTACGGTATACCTTAATGTTTTCTGATCTCAAATATCGGACAGTTATTTTTAGTAACCACGTGCGTTGATCATCCCGGTGCACAAACCGGAAATTCGTGTTACTTCTGAAATGGATAATCCTTAAACGTTTTCTCTTACTATCGTATTTCATTTGTTGCTGTGATTTTTCCTTAGACAAATTTCATCTCACGATTTTTACAACCTTCGCCGATACGCGATAGACGTATTTGCTATTATATTGCGCATAATACGAGTTAAATATAACTGCGAGCATACGAATCCTGCAGATATTTAGCGGAACTTCGAAATATTAACATCAGAATTTTTAATCAGCGAGTCAGAAATATTTCAGAAATCATAACTCGTAAGCGTTGTATCGTGTGTAATAATCGAATATATAATAAGAGTTAATAACTGAGTTTAAACAATGGCGATAATTTGTTTGATTCGCGACGATGGAATCACCGGCCAGCGCTTTTGTACGATCGATGACCGCAATAATGGTGACAGAAGATCTGCTCGATGCTCGATGTACGCAGGGCTAATCAGGGTTACGGAAGGCGCAAGGCCGGGGCACCGTCATAATCACTTTCCGAAGATCCTTGACTCACATTCTCGCTCGGTGAAGCGAATCTCAGCTGCGAAAAAGGGCTGTAAGGTGTTGGTCGTCGGTAAAATCATCGGCAAACTGTTTTAGTCGAAACATCGAAAGGGTTGCTATTTTGAGGCAGCTCGCACTAAATATGGTCAGATAGGCGTTGGCGTTATACCCGGGCAAAGCACCCCTGCTCAAGCACCAGCCATGTAGTGGGGGAGATCCACCAAAGTTACTTAGACAAGTTCACTTCTATGATTCGGACAGTTGGTTCGTTGTGACCATCTCGTACCATCCTCTTACAAACCAACTGTAGCCATGGTAAGTAAGCGCCGAGTACACCGTGATGTACCATCGTGATTTCGGATTCAGGCTATCAGGAAATACGAGAGAAGTTCTGTTCTGTTGAATTTCTTCTATACAGTGGGATATATAGAAAGGAACGGAACGCCGAATTATCGTACACGTGACTAGTGGTGGAAACATGTTCGACCTGTTGTACGAGGGCAAATTTCGATGAGAGATCGATGAATTAAATAAATTGTGCCTAAATTGTACGCCTGGTGAATGAATTGGTCAAAGTGCAGAGCTTGCACCAAACGTCGCGTATTTGTGTTAATGAAGTGTAAACAGTGATCTTCGTTAGATTTTTGGCCGTTAGCCATTCCGCGCTTGGACCTTATTATTTGCTTTCCATCCTGTGTGTTCGAGTTGTTACATGTACTTTTGGATTTCAATAAACCTTTCCGATCTTCTAATCTATGAAATTCCTAATCGGATTCTTAATTTTTGGATCTCTTAATAATTGGAATTTAATCGTGCGTCTAAGTTAACGGACTTTAGATTTAATTGGACTTTGTTTATGCAAAAATCTGTACTATCGAATTTCATTTAATGTCCATGTACGACGCCTTCCTGTACTCGTTGGATATATATATATATATAAAAGTAAAAATAAAGATAAAAGAATTACGTAACCAAATAGTAATTCGAGAGGCTGTACGGGATAAACGGTCTATATTTGTCCTGGCTTCTTTTCAACTATACCGTACGTGATAGAAGGACTCTATTTTTAACTCTTATGAGTAACGCCCTCCGAATTTTCTTCGATGTTATCCAAGCTAGCAGCTTACCGCCAGCTAAATATAGCGATAACGATAATTCTTTATTTCCGTACATCTTACGGCTTTACGGTGATCTCCAGTCAATTAATTATTAGTAGATAATAGTTGGCAGAATTTTTGTTTATTTACACCACACCTTGGTATGTTTCCGTTCTTTGCGAGTAATATATGTATTAAATATTTTACTCGCAAACCCACTCTTTTGAGTTTGTTACATACTTTCGATAAATCGTAACACGAGTAAAGTACTTTTCTACGATTTACCGCCGACCAGGCGCTTTCATTCGGCATATTAATTCGACGTTTACGTTTATAATAATTAAATATTGGAGAGCACTTAATTTTTTGGCGGAACGAGTATTTTGACAAACGAGGAGCCGCGAGTTACAACGACTCGTGGAGACGTTGAACGGTGCGGTACAGTAAGCGGAAGTTTGGCTGAAATCTTTATATTTTTGTATTCTCGTTTCGTTTCGATCAAAATTACGCCGGATTATCGTAGGCGGATAAAGAGAAGAAGAAGAAGACGAAAAAGAAGGAGGAGGCAGCGCCGGCTCCTGCACCAGAACCAGAACCAGCACCTGCACCAGCAGAAGAAAAGCCACCGACTCCTACCGGTACCCCTAAGGAATCTGGCTCGACTAGAGCAAGCAGCCGGGGTAGCCGCAAAGCTAAACGCACCGGATCCAGCGTGTTTTCTATGTTTACTCAGAAACAAGTTGCCGAATTTAAGGAGGTACGTTCAAATGCAAACGTTTCAACGATATACGAGTGGTTATCCAAAAATTTGCCATCGTACGGCGAACTATACAGCGAACTATCCGTCGTCAAATGCATTTACAGTTACCGCAGTTTCTGCGTAGAGAAACGAGATAACCTCGCTGTATATCGTAAGATATAAGGTATATCGTAAAGGTAAATGAAACGTATTGTTTAATAAGTCGATCGAATCATTTTCGAGTAAATAAGATTAAAATTAAAGCGTCGAAGGGTACGAGTTGCAATTACCGTTTCGATGTACTTACGTGTATTTCATTTTGTTCCACCAGGCGTTCCAGCTTATGGATCATGATAAGGATGGTGTGATTGGGAAGAACGACCTTCGTGCCACTTTTGACAATGTCGGTCGTTTGGTTACCGATAAAGAGCTTGACGATATGCTAAATGAAGCCCCTGGTCCTATCAACTTTACCCAGTTACTCAACTTGTTCGCAACTCGCATGTCGGGATCAGGTATCAACATATAAATTTACCAGATGATACGATTGGCCCCTATTTGCCAGTTTATATATACGTATATTAAATTAATCGCAATTTCTTCTATTTCAGGTTCCGACGACGACGAAACCGTAGTTGCTGCGTTCAATACCTTCGACGTAAACGGAAAGATCGATGGTGAAAGGTAAGCGATAAGAGCTATTGGTGTTGTAAGATTGTTCATTTCTCGGAAGGGAAGGGATGGAGAAAGGGGGAGGATAGAGAGAATTAAAAAATCCCGTGAAATATGTCTCGTGAGATATCTCGGAAAAGAAGTTGAACGACTTTCTAAGGAAATATGAAAATTATTCGTTTTCCTCCCGTCATAGATTGAGGCACGCTTTGATGACATATGGTGACAAATTCACCGCGAAGGAGGTCAATGATGCTTATGATAATATGTACATTGATGACAAGGGATTCATCGATACGCAAAGCCTTATCGCAATGTTAACTGGCGCGGGAGACGAAGAGGAGGAGTAACTTTAAGCGATCTTCAGCATTAAAAATGTCTGTTAAAAACTCTGTTCATTGAATACAAAGTCTCGTATTAGCGTTAGGTCTGCTTCATCCATTTCCAAGTGACGAAATTTGATTGAAAAGCGTACACGTATTACTTACTTTTCATTGTTTATCGACGATGTAGCTTATCAAAGGAAACACTTTTAAAGGTGCAAGTTGCAAAGATCGTGAGAAATGGCAGATTAGGCCCTTGGAAGTGGAAATAGCCCTCCTGCCGGAAAACGAGGCTTTGACTCTCCATATTATTGTTCATATAATAAAATTACTTTAAAACTTTACAATGATCTTCCTAATTTTGATCCGTCACAAATATCAACAGCAGGAATAGGTAAAAATGGTAGAAATTTGCAATATCATTTGTCTGTTAAACGTTATAAATCTTCTTCTTCCAAAGTTTCTCAAAGATTTTAAAGGAAATTTTAAAGGAAATTTTTAAGGCGATTTTATATAACTCACCGAATTAGAGAATAATTCTAAGATCTATATATATATATATATATATATCAAGTATTATTGCGTTCTTTGCATTTTGTATACATGTAAAAAGAATAAAACGATGTTTATTAGTAACATATATCGAATAAGATGTAATTATTCATAACTCTGCACATAAAAATATGTCGTATTAAATTGTGAATTTTGTTTAATACTGCCTGAATATTATAATTTCACCAGATGAAATTGCGAGTTGTGCGACGCCGTGATTTGGCCTAAAATTAATCCCTTTATCTGAAAGAAGATAATGGTTTCGTTCGTACGATGTTCTTCTGCTTTAAGTTTGGCACTGTATCAAATTCCGTACGTGCCGATGACAATATAGCGAACTAAATTTAACTTATAAACACGTTCGCGATTATATCGAATACAAGGAATGGAATCTATCGTTGTATAATTCGCAATGAATAATCGATCTATCGTAGTGCTGTTGTTCAATTTGAAGTTCCAAGGTTACGGAGAATCTCGGCGATTCGCAGATATCCGCGAATGTTTATTAAAATTACTCACACTTGTCCTTTCTATTTAACTTTATTACTATCTTGTTGCAAATCCTGTGGACGCATTATAATTTACGTGTCGTATAATATATAATCAAATTTCTTCTAACCATTTATTTTGATATTTTATAAGTCTCATAGACTTGTGATAATAACATATTTAGATCAGAACGAACAGATTTTTTCGCTTATCGACATTGCTTAAACGCGTACGTGTATAAAACGAATAATCCCTGGTGGGATTATTCTATTGTGTCCGCGGTTCGCTGTTTTAGTATAGTGAAATATGACATTGCGGAGCTCATGATCTGTGACACGAAGAAAATATGCTGTTATTTTAATTAAATAGATAGAAAGCGACGAGAATCGTTGACAAATACCTTGGTGAAAGTTTCCAGGGATATAGGAAAGAAGCCACAAGCGGTGAGATAACAGGCTCGTCCCGACCTCATGAGTACGAGCTGCAAATCCTTTCGTGCCATTCCACCGAACTTGTCCATTGGTAGATATATCCATGGTGCGGCGTACGCAGCACTAGCGGTGTTCATGCTTTCTTGCGCTAGGGCATTACAACTGTACGTGAAGATCCATAGCTGACATATGTTAGTCGTTAAGAAAGATACGAGGGAAATGCGCCATGAAAGTGACAGCTTCACCTGCGCATCATGATGCATTACGAGCGTAAATTTTAGCAACAGCAACGATTACGACGAGATATTTCATTTGTTCAAATCGAATATCTCGTTTTAAACGGGATGTAGAAAACCAGTAACGCTGAATTTCTAATATAATACTAACCAGAAGCGCTTGATATCCGACGAAACAGATCAATATGCTAAACGTTAACACTTGTCCGAGAATAATTACTGTAAATATCTCTTCGAGCGCTGTACAGAATCCAATGAGAGTTTGATGCTGTTGAATGCATTTTCTAAATATGGCGTAGAATTCATCCGATGAATCCGGCCTTGTATCTCGATCAAATTTAGCTTTGTCTTTCAGGCTTAGCACATTGGCTATTCTGTATTGTAATATGCGAAACTGACTAGCTACGTGTAAGCACATGATGCAAAATATGTTGTCGACGCAAAGATAACACACGCCAACCTGATACAAAGTCAAAGCCTGTACGCACGTGATAATTACAACATTATTTACAAATACATGAAATCGGCGAAAGATTTTTATGTAAAACAGGGATAATATTGTACCTGTATCAAGTACGTCATTTCATAATATGGCGAGACATTCAATGGTAGGTCCAAGTGCATATGAAATATAGGTACCCTATCTGACTCGTTCCTCCCGATATTCGCTAAAATCAGATCGTCGACGAATTAATTTTTTTTTCTCAGAAATAAACCCATTTAAACCAGGAAATTGATAGACTGACATATTAGTGGCCTGAAGATGTAACTAAAGATAGTAGATTGAGAGAGGAATGAGAAGACGCAGACGAAGTAGATGCACATTCGTTTCGCATCCGCTAGGACCGATTTTTCATATTGATTGTAGTTGAAATGCCAGAAATTCTTCTGCATATACACGATTAAATAAAGGAACTTTTTCTTATGTACGAATATAATTAACAATTTAAATAGATCCATGAATAGTCCCAAACTATTGCACGCGATATAGGTGCTGACCTGAAACGTTAAAATTAAGAAAGTTACAGGCATTATGTAAAACCCTCGATACACTTACGCTAAAATCTCCCCAAGAGAAGTAAAGACCCCTCAATTGCATCCACATGTTAAAGATAATTGCGAGAACGGTATACGTCACTAAGGCATTCCTGAACCATTTCTCAACGAGGCTGGTGCTTAACCACAAGCCGACGATCTTTAGATAGAAAACTGCTACGCTGAAAGAAACGTCTTTATGATATTTCAGGCTCATATTGGATTTCAAACGATCAGGCGCACCGATTCGCAATTTATAGGGGAGTCGGTCTATTAATTATCGAAAAGTTTCGAAAGCAATTGCATCGATATATCGTGCCTTTGATCTACCGATCGTCCTCCATTCTCGTACCTACGTCTTATATTTTGCGTAATGCATGCGAACAACCACTTATGCATAATTTAAAACTCACCGTGGGGCTGAGTGGTGGGAGTTGGATGTGACGACCGGAAAGCAGAAGATTAATACATGTATGTAGTCCGACGAAGAACGTTGACGTCTCGTGCGTTGTTTTAAGAAAGGAAGATTCGATTTTGAAAGAGTTCATCGATTTGGTGATAGTGAAAAATCTGCGAATACCTTTATTGCCAATTGTGGGATACGAATGCGTATACAAACAGATACCGGTTTTATTTATTCATTGGAGATTCACGTATAATGTACAGCAACCTGAATTCCTGTATCTATCCACGACTGTACGCTATGTACGCCGTTACATTTATTTAAGAATTAACACGTGCTATGGAATGGCTTCTATATATAGTGTTTTAAATGCGATGCTTAAAATCTGCACTACGATACCTTTTACTCGCTTTATGATAGTGAAAGAACTTTTAGTGTCAGTGTCTGGTATTGTACGGTATCTTCTATAAAGGTATCCTTACGCCTTCTTTACTCCGTATCGCGCCAGATTCGTTTGCCTACGAATGTCAAAGATAATATAAGTCTACCTATCCAAGAACCAACATACGTATATATGTGCTATTGTAATATATTTTATTATCCTTTTAAGTTTAACTTTTTTCTTTTTCTTTTTTTTTTTTGTTAAAAAGTTCGCGCCCGTTTACTTCTACGTTCTCATGTTCTTTTTCTTCACACGTTCTCTAGTTTTACATATTTGATGGTTAACGTTGGCGTACTATTATACGTAATACGCGGTACATGAACAGGATTGATGAATTATACACGATTCCTGGATTAAGAGACCCCTCTGTGAAATCGAACCACTGTCAACAGCTGTGCTGCTTTGGGAAAGGGAAACTTTGCTCGTTAAACGTAGCATGTAAGACAAGGTAGTTGTAATTTTCATCAAATTTTTAGGAAGGCAGGGAATAAGATCTATAGCGAAAGAACGGTGATCTTTTGATAGATTGGTAACGCAGCGTACCGATTGAGAACGAAGGAAAAGGGAGGGGGGAGGGGTAACGGATCGACTGGTGCCGTGATCTCTGTCTGTGATACGACCAATTTTAAATTCGATCACTTTGTCGATTAACGACGATAAATTCCTGAAATTTATCGGGAGAATCCGGAATTGAATCTTGGCCGAGTTTATCCTTCCTGTCTTCTAAAGTCGGCGTATTGATTATTCTGTACCGTAATACACGAAATTGGGTGGCCACATGCACGTATATAGTGCGAAATAAGTTACCAAGGCAAAAATAGCAATGATATAAACGCAGAGCCTGCAGAAATCCAACGAGAATACGCATATCGTCGTATCGGTACGCATTGTCTTAAAAAATTTTATATGCATACACTTACACTTCGAAATGCGTACGCTTTAATACAGTAGTATATTGTTAAAACGAAATGAACTTTTTCTTTATATCGTGACGCAACCGTGAGACGTCACAATATAGATACAGGTATTCTTTTCATGGGCGAGAAAAACATTTAACATGTAGTGTATCTAATGGAAGCTGGTAGGTAATATCGATATTTGATTGATCACGAAATGATTAATAAAATGAATCGTTAAATGAATATTGTTACAGAGCTCCAATCCTTTTCGATCAATTTAATTCATAATTTATAGGGGGCGAACACTGATCTCTATACAAGGCTATGTACGACGCTATTTACACTATGTACACTGTCGCGATTAACATATGTCACGGAGTCTCATGCTGTCTCAACAGTGTAAAATATGATGCGGCTGTACTTAGTACCTGCAAAAGAAAAAAAAGAAAAAAAAATAAATGAAATGCATTTATGTGATTTTAGTTTCACGATATTTTTCATAGAAAATGGGGCACGGACGATGTATTCAAGAAATTCAATCGCTTTTTAATCTTTAAAGCGTAGACGTTGCGTATACCGATAGACATAATATTATTTAAGTTTTCAGTTTAATATGATTTAAGTTACAGCGTTACTTACGTTCGTGTATGTTTCTAGAGACACGACGAAGAAACCTTTGCCTGTTAAGCAACAAGGTATGTGCGATCGCAGGATGATCAGAGTCAAATCTTTTCGTATCATTCTTCCGCTCGTGGACATTGGCAATACCAGCCAAGGTCCTTTGTACGCTGCGATGGCTATGCTCGCGCTTTCTCGTATGATACAGTCGCAGCTGTAAGTGAACATCAACAATTGGCATAGGCATGCCATTATATGACAAATGAAGATCACTCGTATCGAGGTAGATGCGTCTGCCTGTAAAAAGATATTATAATACGTTCGTAGATTATTGTAACAACGTTATCCTCTATTGACAAAACGTAAACATAAGCAATAATGGTAACTGTAAATGATGCTGACAGTAGGAAATATTGCAGGTAGTAACAATATTAGAAATTCAAAACTCGTTACCTCGGATTTTTGTATCGATCGTAGAAATCTTCTATCTAAAAGATATAAACCCGTATAAAAATTAGTCGTTCGTATTAACGCGCTATACTAACCATAAGCACCTGATATCCATCGAGGCAGATTAACAAGCTGAACATCAATACTTGCTCCAGAATAATGAAACTGAATACTTCCTCTAATTTCCCGCAGTACGCTATAAGCGCCTGATGTTGCCGTATATACTTTTTGAAAATGCTATAACACTGGTTCGCAAGGCACGACGATCCCGTATTTAATATTTTATCTCCACTTTCTTTCACCTTGTCCATTAAATCTGGCATGTTTGCGATTTTATACTGCAATACTCGAAATTGGCAAGCCACGTGTAAATTCATGATGCACAAGAAGTTATCGAAACAAAAGTAACTTATACCAATATGGTATAAGGATAAGACCTACGAGTTTCGATCAAAGTAATATTATTCGATGCGATGGGAGCTTTTTGGAGTTAAGATTATACGATAACACAATATATCGATAACGTGGCAATACCTGTAGAACGAATATTATTTCGTAGTACGGTGTCACGGTGAGCGGCAAGTCAATCCACATGTTGAATGGAAGCACCCTGTCCGACTCGTTCCTCCCAATATTTGCTGAAGAAGATTTGTTTATGTAATTTGTTGCTCCTTAATATACGTATGCATGCACGCGTACATATGCGTGTAATAACGGTAAAATTTCCAGTAACTTTGTAAAAAAAAAGAAAAAAAGAAAAGAAAAAGGAACGTGTACGATAAGGTAAATTTTTATCTAACCGTAATCGTACGGACGCTTCGTATTTTAATAATAAGGATAAGGATTTTCAAATTAGATTATACTTTTATCCGTCTTGATTAGTCGACTTACCGATGAGTGGGTTAATAATGTAAGATGCAATAGTGGCCTGAGTGAGAAATGTAAAGAAACAAATGAAAAATGCACATTTTCGTTTACAATTGATTACGATTTTTCTTTCGTAGTCGTTGTAATCTCCATGCAAAAATTTTCGTTGCAGGTGAAATATCAAACGAAAGAAGTCTTCTTTATGCGAAAGCAGAACGAGTATCTTGATAAACGGCATCGTTAACGACAATATATTGCACGCATCGAAAAGGCAGGCCTATGAAAAGTCGATGTAAGATGTTAGAAATAGGATCGCTCAAAGATCGAAGCGCCTATTATTCCTAGCGAGTATACGTTTGTTCGTTACGACAAATAATGCATGCATTTACTACAGTAACGTAAACACGGAAGTTTACACTGTATTTTCAGATTACACTGTATTTATATTATACAATGCAATTTAAATGTACTTACAGCGATACACGATTTATTTATATAAAGGAAATGGCATTAACTTATTATCGATACACTTACGCTAAAATTGCCCCACGAGTAATAGATATCCGTGGTTTGCAACCACATGGCGAAGGAGATCGCGACCAACGTGTAACCCACCGTAATATCCCTAATGCGTTGCTCGGTTCGTTCGGTCGCCATCCATAATCCTACGAGCTTCATAAAAATCGACGTCAATCTGACAGATATATCGTCAGTCTTGATAAAACTCATCGTATCCCTAATAACCGGCTGCTATTGTACGTTCGGATATTGAACTCGCGCACTCGTACACACTCCGCATTGATTGTTCCGGTGTATCGGGGACGATCAATCGCTTTGATCTAGTCGCGTCTTTATTAAGCGATTGCTCGCTTCATATTTATTTCATATTACCATCCATAGCCGATAATTTAGCAGAATGATGATAGAACGAAGAAAAATAGGAAGAGAAGAGAAGAGAAGAGAAGAAGAAAAAGAAGAAGACGGGGGGGGGGGCGGGGTAAAGGATATCGATGATACACGAGGCGAATAATGTATGGATTGGACTGATGCGTTATGCATGATTACGAGAACCGTTCGGCATACAGCTGCGTCGCTTTACAAAAGGAAAATTTAATAACAGCCTGCAGTGAATTATAGCGTGCAATTTAAGAAAATTGCAATTTACTTTGACTTTGTCGAAAAGGTGGAGGATATAGCGAAAGGGGAATAACTCTTTTGCGAGTTGAAGTTACATTAGTAATAGATTGGTCCGTGATGCGATAAAATGAATCGAAATATGATTTTTCTCGTATTTCTGAATACTTTGCGAATGAATGAAATTTTACGATCACGTTACAAGGTATTTAGTAATTGTACGACTGAGATTCTGTACGTGAAAAGATAATCTTTATTTCTGTCTTCTTTTTTTTTTAGAAAAAGAAAAAAAACCTATACGTACGATTTCCTATAATCATCCAGACAATCTAAGCGCTCTGTGCCCGCTGAATTAATTGGAAACGTTTTTTTTATTAATTATGTTTCATTTTTGGTTACGTTGTTTCTTAACAATGTAAAATATGACATTGCGGTACTCAAAATCTGTAAAACGTACACATGCATATTAAACATCGTGGATCGTTCTCACGCGCGTATAGTACTCGTTACCAATCGTACGAAAGAAAAAGAAAAAAATAACAAAAAAAAAAAAAAAAAAAAAAAAAAAAAAAAAAAAAAAAAAAAAAAAAAAAAAAAAAAGAGGAAAAGAAAAGATCGACGTTGGGTAATCGAGGAAGACCATACTGGCGTACCGTGTTTCCCATAGGTATTGTACCGACCTTAGTATAAGTTTCCAGCGACACAGGAAAAAATCCATTTGCGGTCAAACAACAGACTCGCCTCGAGCGCTTTATCGTCAATATCAAATCGTTACGAAGCATCTTCCCATGTTTGTTCATTGGCATGATAGTCCACAGCGCTGAATATGCTCCTATAGCAACGTTATCACTGTGTTCTATTACATCATCGCAGCTATAGGTGAACATAAACAATAAGGACAACGCGCCGATTAGGAGAAAGACGAAAATGGAACGTCTTGCGGAGTTAGTATTAGCCTAAGAAAAAGTAACATTTGAAAGAGAAAGTATGCTTTCATCGGAACATTGAGATTCTTTTCTAGGAGGAGAAGAATTCTATGTACGATAGAACTCTTCTATATACATAATATTATGATTATCTTTATATTTTATAACAATGAATGATAATAAAGAAACTTGATTTCTGAATTATGCACAAGCATTCGCAATGAACGCGTTTTAAACACGTGAAATACTAACCAATAACACTTGATAACCGAACAGGCAAATTAACACGCTAAATACCAGCACCTGTATAAGTATAATCACCGTGTACACGTTCTCTAGCGTATTGTAATAATTGATCAGTGCTTGATGCTGTTGAACGTACTTTCTAAATGTCTCGTAAGTTCTGTGTACATGGTTCGTCAGTATCGATATTTTATCTTGCTCGCTCATCTCATATTTTATGTTACACAGTTCTGAAAATCTATATCGAAGTATGCGAAATTGACCGCCTAAGTGTATGGCCATGACGCAGAAAACGTTATCGAAGCAGAAGTAGCAGATTCCTATATAAGACAGACTCATAATCTGCAAGAGAGAGAAATCATTTCCTTTCGTATGAGGGAAATTGTTGTAGAAATTTACCAACCGCTTATCGAATATTCGGTAATTTCGATATATAGTATTTATGTCGTAGTAACGAGATGAATCCCATGTTTCTCTCTCTTTTTTCTCTTTCTTTTCTTTTTTTTTTTTTTTTTTCGGTTGGTCGCAAAATATATCAAACTGTTAGAGTATTTGTTTCGGTACGAATAAAATTTATTATACAGCGAATAGGTACGGATATTAAATTGCCAGTTACTAGGAAAATGCGATAATTTAAAATACCTGTGCAAAGAATATCAGTTCGTAGTAAGGAGATTGTGACAAAAAACCTATCCACATATTAAATGGAAGTTCCCTTGTTGATTCATTGTTTCCAATTTGTGCTGCAATAAACGCAATGAACGAAAGTTGATGATTCTTTGCTTTGCCGTATACGTTATACGTCTCAAATATCGTTTACTCTTTAAATAAAAATGTTCCTGTTTCTTGCATGTTTCAACCTACCAATAAACGGCGTGGTTATATAAGATAGTATAGCGCATATTCCAATGGTGGTAACGCTAGAGATGAAAAGGACGCAAATCTTTTTGCAGTTATTCAAAATTTCTTTCTCGTGAAAATCGTATTTAACGGCCAAGAAATGTTGTTTCATGTACACGACGAGATTCATAAATTCCTTTTTGTGCATCACTATAACGCATACCTTGACTAAAGTCAGTATCAAACTCATAGTATTGGCAAGAGCATAAAGCGTATCCTGAAATTAATAATTTCGAGTAACAAGATTTGAAGTAAAATGTATCGTTGGTCCAGTGAATAATTTCTGCAGTTTAATCTATAGGAAAATGGAATTACGATATTAGCCTATAAAAGAAAAAAGGTAATTATTTTAAAGTAAATATTAGCCATGGATCAGTGATTAAAATATTGATTAATTAGAATTCCCTGCGAATTCCAATTGTTAATCGTTGATCTCTTGGAATATTGCCATTGTCTGTAGAGTCGATCGATCGATCATACGATAAACGCGTAACGACCGAATGTACTCACGCCATTGTAGAACCAAGTAAAGTACAAATCTCTGCTCAAGACGATCATGCCAAATATCAAGTTCCAAATTGTGTAGGTGAATATAATTTTCATCCGGCGTTCATCCGCGGAATCATTAGCTATCCATAGGCCAATGTGCCTTAAGAAGAAAGCCGACAATCTCATCGATATGTCCAACTCTTGTTCCGTTCGCATGTCCCTGCCGTTTGCTCGTCAACCGTGTAAAGCTGTCACTTACATATCATATGAAACTCTGTAACGATAGTCGCTTCGCCTTCTTATTCTCAATTTCTCGCTGTTTGTTTATTCTCTCTTCTTATTTTTTGCTTTTAATCTATTTGTCAGGGAGATGTTACGAATGACGCGAAACGCTGGAACGATCACAATCTTTTTACTGGAGATCGAAAAAGAAAATAACAGGTTCACCATGTATTTGATCGGCGATGGACGTCCGTTGCATTATTTATGGGGGCCGGCGCGTATTATGGATCATTACTTTCTGGACTGAAGGTGCGAGCGAGGTATTATAATGCGGCGGGGCTAGACGTCGCTCGCTTTTTATGATATTAGTGGCAAGATGGAGAATGCTTTGTTTTTGTGTTTCGTCGTTACAAAAAAAAAAAAAAAAAGAAAGAAAAGGAAGAATGATAATGGTGAAATCGGAATTGTTTGATGTTATTGCACCTGTGGTTATTATGAAAAACTCCTTCTTCTCTTCGTGTCGCCAACGTGCTATACGGCTGTGTAGCTAATGCGCGTGTAAGGTTGCGTGAAGTCTTCTCTTGTAATACAAAATACTTGCCTCAATTTCGTACGATTACAATACGAAACGTTATTAACTACAATATACAGTAGTAGTAGTAGTAGTAGTAATGTACATTGTACAATGCACATACAATACCATTTATTTGGCAATGAAATATCTCTTTAATTTCGCTCTCGGTTTTAACAAAAACGTATGCAACTATCGTCTGAAATTAAATTCTTTCGCACATATTTTATGCCTATCGGAAACTGGTGGTCGGTAGTTATGTATCGCCCGCGTGATTTCTCAACAACGTGAAGTATGACACCGCGGAACTCAGAATCTGTAAAAACAAAGGAACTATTAAGATATTGTTGTGTCCTTTTAATAAAATCTGATATAATAATAATAATTGTATTTTCGTGTGGAAAAATCAATTGTTATTTACGAACCTCGTCATTAGGATAATTTATACGTGTGTGCGGGCTATTTCCTCGAATATATGCCGCGGTATATCCCATATTATCGTTCTGCGTATATAGAAAAAACTGATATCTTACAAAGAACTGCTATACGGTTTGTGATTAATCGTTGCTTTAAAAGTTTACTTACTTTAGGGGTAACGCGATTTATTCGGAAGAATGAAAGGCCGCGTTACATATTCCCGTCTCTATTTCAGTAAATTAACTTTTTCGTATCGTTTTTGAGAAATTGATTCGTGATATGCATGAACCGCAACGGTTCCTTTTCGTAACGTCTCAATAAGGGGAAGCACGATACCGCGATGCTCAAAATCTACAATTAACGTTAATTTAATCGAACTATCGTAACTATCTCGGGTAGAGAGAAATTTCCTGGAAATAAAATTACTCGGTAGAAGGCATTAACGATCGATATTATTATATCAGATTTGGGAATTTACATTTCGTCACGCCATTAACGAAATGTATTATTGTATACAACACAAAATTAATTGATTTCTTTCCAAAACTACATATACATATGTAGTTTCTCTGATGTAGAATGATTTCTATTCGTGTATGTTACGTGGTTATTAACGAAATGAAGCGCCTAAATGTTTATAGGATAATCTAGCAATACGTCTAGACGGGCAACGTTCTCCTTTCGTGTTTTCCGCGACAAAAGGACTAGATCGATAGCTGTAAGATGTGCGCAATATTGCTTACTCCTGTATATGTTTCCAGCGATACAGCGAAGAATCCACAGGCAGTCAAGCAACAGGGTGCTCTGGATCTCATCATGACGAACATTAAATCTTTGCGTAACATTTTTCCATATTTGTCCATCGGCAGGACCGACCATGAACTCGTGTAAGTGGCGTTCATCACGTATTCGCTGTCTTCTATCAAGCAATTACAACTGTACGTGAACATTAATAATTGACACATACAACCCATTACATGAAATATGAAAGTAAGACGTTTTATTCGAGCAATCTCTTCCTGCGGAAGAGATAATTAAATTAAAAGCAACGAATAAAGAAAAAGCTATTGCTAGTGTGATCTCTCTTCTTTTCGTGAGAATTTTGTTCAATTTTTTAAGAAATAGAAAGATAATTATCGTATGTTATGTCGCGGTGGAAGGAACGAGGTTGATATATATATATAAAAAAAAAAAAAAAATCTAATAAAGGTAAACGGAATACGACGATGAAACGCGATTGCTACTAACCATAAGTATCAAATATCCATCGAGGCAAATTAATAAACTGAAGAGCGTCACCTGCACCAGTGCTATTACGCTGAACACATTCTCGAGTTTATTACAATATTCAATGAGCATTTGATGTTGTTTGACGTAAGTTTTAAACGTTGCGTATTTATCTACAGTGTACGATGATGTTTCCAAAGTTGTATAACAATGTCCGCGATCATTTACATCGCACATATTTGAAAATCTGTATTGCAAAATACGAAATTGACTAGCAGTGTGCAGATTTATAACGAATAAAAGATTGTCGAAGCAATGGTAGCACGTACCGACTAGGTACGCGCTAAAAATCTGTAAAAACGAGCATAATGATTAAACGATCCAATATATCGCACGATTTCTAGATCAAAATACAAGTTAGCTAAAAAGGTATATCTTTACAATGATCTTATATGAATAATTCTTTTTACCTGTATTACGAAGACTATTTCAAAATACGGTGACAACATCAATGAATCGTCGAGCCACATATTAAACGGATGTATTCTATCTGATTCGTTCTTACCGTAGTTCACTGAAAAACATATGGAAACAGGTCTCTTTGTTAGCTGTTGTAATCCCAATTTGATATAACGACGATATCGACAAAATGATTCCTTAAGAATATGTTTCGCGTTGTCAGCGTTTTAATTCGTACTGAAAAATTTCCGTATATCTCGCGGATGATGATTACGCAAATGTCTCACCCAAAATAGGTCTTAGTATGAAGCTGGCGACCGTTCCCTGAGCAAAAAAGGCGAAGGAGCAAACGAGAAAAGTGCAAACACGTTTAGAGGTATTTATAATCATTTGCTCGTGGGAGTCATAATTCGAATGCCAAAAGTTTGCTTTCGCGTAACTAATTAAATAAAGCAGTTCGTCGTTATGTATGAATATGACGAAGGTCTTGAGTAGAACTAGAATGATAGTTACGACGTTGCACGCGGTGTAGATAGTATCCTGTGATAAAAGTATTCAGCGATCAAACTTAGGAGCCATTCTTCAACTAGCTTTAGTCTGTGTTCGTTTCATTGCTCACCTCAAAATTTCCCCAAGTAAAGTACAGATCCCTCAACTCGATCGTGATGGCAAGGAAGATAAAAAATACTGTGTTCGACATGGCGATGTTCCTCCAACGTTTATCGACATAATTATTCGCCAGCCAAAAACCAACGAATTTCATGTAGAAACTCGTCACGGTGATGGACAGATCTTTGACTTCCTTCGAGCTCATTCCGAGTCTTCGACGATGGAGTGCTCGTTCTTCGATTCTATCGAAAGCCTCTAATTTGCTTATCATCGATATCTATAGCGACTGATACGGTGATACGATATCACTTTGATCCCTTGATCGCTTTTGACTCGATTGTCTGGCTCGTTTTGCATATTATACTTGGCGGACAACTAGTTATTCCGAACGTCATTGCAACTGTTGTTCCATCGTGTGAAAAGAAAAAGCAGCGTCGGATCGATAAATTGTGTATTATTACACGGAGATGCCGAATGTTCGGACGCGTATTACAATACACGTGCGACTGTTTACGTGATTCATTTCATACATTCCTTTCGAGGCACGTTGTGTAATTGTGTAGCTTGAATCATCCTTTGAATTCGTTTTATTCGTGTTCTAGCTATGTTAATTGTAAACGATATATGACAGTGTCTTGAAGCTTGTAACGCATGTTTTCCTTCATCAGCAGAACTAATTGGCAAGTACTTTTTCTCATTTTTTCACTTTTCACCCATTAATTAATTATATATTCTCGGTCACGTGTCACGTTTCAATAACAATTGCGCTACAGATTAGTACTGACTCGCGGAAGTTACGCGAAGACATATTTATGAAATGAAATAGAGAGCGGTGGAGGTAATATCGATCGTATTATCGTATCAAATAAAAGTATTTTTAAAATCCTTCCGTTTATTTCTGTTATTTACTATCAAAATGTATAGAATAGCATCGCGGTTAGGCTTCGTCGCTGGTATTGCAAATTCGCGCGAAGGAATCGATCTTCCTTTAAAATAGATAAAACGATCAAGTTGTTCCGTAATGTTGAAATTTAAATGCAAAATCGTTTGTCATTGGTATCTTTGATATGAAGCCTTGAAGCCTTTTGAAGGCTTAAGTTTTTAAGTTAAGAAATTAGTAAAAATTATTATTTTCGTTCGACCAATCGTAAAAGTTTTTCAAAATTTTCACCCGCGTCGTCCGGTGAATTAACCCTTCCAACTGAAAGAAAAAGAAGGAGAAGAAAAAAAAAAAGAAAAATTCAAATCGTTCGGCTCAACTTTAAAAAAGCTATTCCGTTTCGAAGGGTGTCCGAGCATTGATCGGAGTAACTGCGGCGTTTCCTGCGTTAAAACACAGTCAACGAACGAAGGTCAGGCAAAGCGACTGATATTTTCGTGTAATGTCAAGTAAAAAATACGTAAATGCTTTTGAACATTCAAATTTCTTGCAACTTTATTCGAAAAAATGTCGGTGGTACTTGCGTTTAAGGCGTATCGCTTGCATGATTTCTCAACAACGTAAAGTACGATGCCGCGGTACTTAGAATCTGTAAACAGCGAAGGAACGCGATAGATTAAATTTTCATCGTGATTTTAGAACTCATGATTAAAGGGTATCTGACATAATAATAATAATAATAATAATAATAATAATAATAATAATAATAATAATAATAATAATAATAATAATAATAATAATAATAATAATAATAGGCATTACGTTTGTTAAGATAAAGTTATTTTACAAGTAATTAAAGGAAATGTTTGTCAGGGAAATAAGAACAATTATAGAACAACTGTTACGTACCAATTGCTCGTTTAATAATTTATGACGCGTGATATTCCAGTTGTAAATGTTGGAAAATATGTTGCGCGTACGTAGGAGATGCGAGATGAGGGAGAGGAGAAGGAAAGCTGATAATGCTGAATTCTGTTAATAACTTGTAATCTTACGATACTATTCGGGTATCGTGTATTGCGCAATGACGCGATTGTCATATAGTCGATGTACATTCAATTGACAAATTTGTATCGCGTCAACAATAATTTTTATGAAACTTTTCAGTTATTACTTATAAATACGGGTAGAAAATAATGTAGGATATGGAACGTGGCATGGATCTTTATATTCTATGGGATACGATGCTATTATATTTTTGTCTGCTGCATGTAAGAATGATATGTGCCGTAGGTTGATCGCGGAGGAAATCTCACCTCGTTCACACACGTCAGTCTCTTTGGGTAATTCCACTCTTTTGAAACAAATAAAAGCGTAACGATCGACAGAAGTTTCCTTCTCGCAAGTATTCGAATGATCATAATGGCGAGATGCAGGTTCGATGTCGGTCGTGCGAATTACCAATCCACAACGAATGCGCTGGATATAAATGCTGTGTTTGCAATTTTCGCAAGTAATATTGTCCTACATACGATAAGAGCAATAATGAATTTACTAAGGATATTCCATTAAATACGGTCGTATTGATTATAAGGGGCCAAAGTTTCACATATTGGATTCTTCAGGCAAAGTTAAATACCATCTCCTCTGCTATTTCAATGAAGTGAAACGTAACACTGCGTCGCCCAAAATTTACAACGAAATCATATTGAAACGACAATGAAGGAATCGATATAAGCGTAACGTTGTAACGAGCGAGTGTCGTGAAAGTAAAATAAATATTCGCTAGAAATTGTAAGGATTAGTACTATTATATCAGGTCGGATGAAAGGGTTCGATTATTAGCGGTATTTCTTTATTTCAGCTTGCACGAAGAAACGGGGCCCGTTCCACGCATGGTTGAACCAGTGTAGTTACAGCGAGTAGACGTACTTACCCCGGTATACGTTTCCAGCGATACGACGAAGAATCCACTGGCGGTCAGGCAACATGGTATATTAGATCTCATGATAATTAACATCAAGCCTCTCCGTAATATTTTCCCATATTTGTCCATTGGCAGAAACGACCATAAGCTTTTGTAGGCGGCATTAGCCACGTTCGTGCTGTCTCGTATCAGACAATCGCAACTGTAGGTGAACATCAGCAGTTGACACATGCAACCCGTTATATGAAATAGGAAAATAAGGCGTCTCGTAAGAGGAGCGTCTTCCTGTAAAAGATTGCATTGTTCTAGCCTAAACCGCTGCTAACTGAAACGAACTAAGAACACGTTGCCTTCTTCTACGAGAATTTTTTTCCCAACTTCGCGATAAACGAAGGAGATTGGAATCGCTGGCACGTCGCAATATCAAAACTTATTACTACCACGAACCAGGCTGGAATTCGTCCAACATTAAATTTCTATTTTTACGGAACAGTTTTCCTTTTTTCTTCTTTTTTAATATAGATACTGCTATGCATACCGTAAGTACTAAATATCCATCGAGGCACATTAACAAGCTGAAGAGCGATACTTGTCCAAGCACGATCAAGTTGAACACTTGCTCGAGTTTTTTACAATATTCAATGAGCATCTGATGTTGCTGAATGTAAGTTCTAAGTTTCATATATTTACATACGCTGTAGGACAATTTTTCGTTGTTATTTACACCGCACATATTTTCGAGCCTATATTGTAAGATACGAAACTGTCCAGCGGTATGTAGGTTTATAATGCATAAAATATTGTCGAAACAAAGGTAGCATACGCCAACATGATACAGGCACAAAACCTGTAGAAACGCAAGATGTAATTTTATTTTTATCATATGCGTATACGTGATTTTATTCAATTTATTGCGACCTTGGAACATACACGTTCGAAATTAACTTTGATAAATATAGGTCGTGGCGAATTAAAACATTTGTTCTTTTAATTGTTTTTAGCAACTAATAAAAACTCTTGGTACCTGTACGATAAACTCGACCTCAAAGTATGGCGTCATGTAGTATATTGGTGCGTTCAACCATACGTTGAATGGAAGTATCCGATTTGTTTCGTTTCTTCCAATATTTGCTGAATAATATAAACACGTTAACAATGCTGGTTTAATTAATTTCGTTTAATCGAGAAAGCTAGTTAACAATATATATATATATATATATGTATCGTTGTTTGTACGACGATTATATAAATGTCTCACCTTGTATTGGTCCTATCACGTAAGAGATAACCGTTCCTTGAGCGAAGAAAGTGAAGACGCAAACGAGTACCGTACAAGTACGTTTACACCTATCCACAATCATCCGTTCGTGTGAATTGTAATTCGAGTGCCAAAAATTCGTTTTCGCGTATCGTATCAAACTAAGCAACTCCTTTTTGTATACGAAACAAACCAAAATTTTGAACAAAACTAGAATAATAGTTACGAGGTTGCACACGATGTATACAGTACCCTATAATCAAATAAGATGTACACGTACACGGTGGATATTTCGCAGACTAGCGCGAGAGCAAGAACTGCTTTGATCCGATAGATCTTTTCTTGAAATCCGTAAAATTATTCTCCGTGTTACTGTAACAGAATTGAATTGTTCACTTACGCTAAAATCTCCCCAAGTGAAGTACAGATCCCTCGTTTCGACCACGATGGCGACGAGAATCGCGAAAATTGTATAAATCGTAGCAAAGTTCCTCCAACGTTCTTCGCCATGGTTGTTCACCGGCCAGAAGCCAACGATTTTCATGTAGAAGGACACGAAGGTGATCGACAGATCTCTGTCTTTCCTCGAGCTCATTCCGAGTCTTCGACGGTGGTCGTTGTGCTCCAAGCTCCGAGAGAAAAGTTTTACAAGAGAATCTTTAGGTTTTTTATTAACCATGCCCGAGTCTCTCCGTACTTACCTCGATTATCCCGTTCGTTTTGCGTGTCCGCTACGTTTCACCGACAACTGGTTATTTTACACGTCACTATAATTGCTCTCTTGTGGTGTAGAACGGAAAGGGGAAGAAGCATCGGATTGATAAATTATGCACGATTTCAGAGGGATGGAGGTATTCGATAACGCGTACGCGGCACATCGTTAATTTCGTTGTCCGGGAACGTTCGAAGAAGAACACAGTGGTTGTTAACCTAACATTCTTTTATTGCTGTTTGCGAACGAAGGAATGAAATTTACCAAGACCATTTGTCCATTCTTTCGTAAGCACCTTCGTCGTAATTTTTCACTTTTTAGCGTTATGTTTTTACTGTTATCGCGTACGATGCACATTTGCAATTTGTTTTGCAAATATAATAGTAACGTAATATAACGCGTATAGGATCTGTTGTTTGTATCGCGAACGAAGAACATACTCGACACGATCGACCTTTCGATTGTGTTAACTAAAGATGTATACAATTTAATTTGTGAGTACAGCCAAGGTACGTGCATCTTCTACGTATTAGCACATACATTTTGTAACATGAAAATACATTTCGCCATTTGCTGGCAACAATACGTAAATTATACCATCGTAAACTATTCAAGGCTAATCTATATGTGATCTCAAATATATGATCCAACGTATATGACTCAAAATAGTAGAAATAGCAATAAATGATATTTACCGATATTTTATACGGAAAAATTAAACGACTCTGATCGTTAGAGCGGCGAATGAAATTATGACGTCGAATTAATTTAAGATTTACTATAAATGTTAAAAAAAAGCAGCGTATGTTGTCGACGATTGGCTGGTATATTAAGTACTGTAGGAGAAGCTCCGCGCCGATTATTCACTACAGATTACTACGTATTAAATCATCAATGATTTTCCTAAAATTCATTTATTTTTGTCAACAGATGTAAATATAGAATTCGCCTGAACAGTACAATATGTGTCCTTATATGGTAATTTCCTTAGAACGAACTATCGAATCGATTGGAGATTCGTTTTTACCAATCAATTTACAATTTCGTCTCCTACACGATTTCTTAACAAAGTGAAATACGACACTGCGGTAGATAAAATCTGCGAAATGTTAATAAACGAATTATTTCGCGATATCGAGAATTACAATTTCCTGGTGTTTAAACATTTTTCCTACGCTTGAAATTTCATAGATCGTAACGTGTATTTATTATAGATTCGATACTATATGTACCGTGGTGTAAGTTTCCAATGACACAGGGAAAAATTTGTTCGCGGTGAGACAACAAACTCGTCTCGATCGCTTAATCACCATTATTAGATCGTTTCGTAGCATCTTTCCAGATTTGTTCATCGGCATGATCGTCCACAGCGCTGAATATGCTCCTATAGCAACTTTCTCGCTGTGTTCTATCACACCGTCGCAGCTATAGGTGAACATGAACAGTAGAGCCATTGAGCCGACCAGAAGAAAGACGAAGATCGAGCGTCTCGCGGGAGGAGCACCAGCCTAAGAGAGAACCCGTTCGTTTAGAAACTGTCAAACGTATAAATCAAAATTTCATAATAAAGATACTCCGGACGTATTGTACTAACCAATAATCCCTGATAAGCGAACAGGCAAATCAGTACACTAAATACCAACACTTGTCCAAATATCAACATGGTATACACGTTTTCAAGCTTGTCGCAGAAAGTGATGAGTGTCTGATGGTGTCGAATGCACGTCTTCAATTTCTCGTAAAACATATTCACGTGCTTTGTTAACACCGGCTCCATATCATTTTTCTTCGTCCGACGTTCCATGTTACACAGTTTTGCAAACCTGTATCGAAGTATGCGAAACTGACCAGCCAAGTGTATGGCCAAGATGCAGAAAACATTATCGAAGCAAAAATAGCTTACCGATACGTAATACATACTTATCGTCTGCGAAAAGTAAAAATGATTTCCCCTGTTACGGTCCGTGGAAAATATCTATTGGTTTTTGCAAAATCGCAGAAATTGATTAGTCAGTTTGGCAAAGAAGGGACACGTAGATTTATAGAAAAAATGGAGGATTCACGGGTTGTAGTTCCGCGTAAATATAAAGCACGCAATGCAACTAGCTACAACAACGATCGTTAGAAAATTGCGAGAATCTAAAATACCTGTAGAATAAATATGATTTCGTAATAAGGCGACACAGACAATGGTAAATTCAGCCACATGTTGAAAGGAAATGCTCTTTCGGTTTTATTTTTTCCAATATTTGCTGCAACAAACGCTAAGATGATACACTGTCTTCCGTATTGAATGGTTCGCTTATACTATTAATCGCGTATTATTATTGCACCTATCGAACTTTTAGCTTATCACAGCGGACAGATATTTGTTGGTACACACGATCGTTAACAAATTTTCATGTTGTATCGCCGAATCGAGGTTCTCTTTTGAAAAAAGATTGTTTTTAGTCATACGACGTTATAGTATATCGATGTACACGTATTTGGTGTGCACGTATGGTACGAGAAATTTGTGAAAGGAGCATATTATTATCTATATATATATATATATATACACATATATATATCGGGTCAATATTACGTATATTCACACGAATTTGGATAAAAAAAAAAAAAGAAAAGAAAAAATGCGACACACCGTAAACAAATAGAATATTTCTGACCTACCGATAAGCGGTGCTGTCAGATAAGCCAGTATAGCACATGTACCCATGATGGTGACGGAACAGACGAAGAAGGTGCAAGTTTTCTTGCAATTATCCAAAATTTCTTTCTCGCGAAAATCGTACTTAACGTTCCAAAAATTTTGTTGAACGTACATAATCAGTTTCATAAATTCCTCTTTATGCTTCATTATGATACATATCTTGGTTAAACCCATTGTCACGGTTAATATGTTGGTAATAACGTAAAGAATATCCTGTAATGAATTTTTTCTTCTAACTGTAGCCGTACGTATCATAGAGTTTTAGTCGAAATACGCGTATTATCTTGGATTAAATTAGAAAATATAAACCGGTATAAACGAACAACAAAGATAGGTGCCGATTAAAAACAATCGCCGTGGATGGCGCCGAGAAATCGATACATACGTTTTGCTTAAAATAATAATAATAATAATAATAATAATAATAATAATAATAATAATAATAATAATAATAATAATAATAATAATAATATACTCACGCCTTTGTACAGCACAGTGAAATATAAATCTCTGGTAATAACGACCGTGGCAAATATAGAATTCCATATTGTGTAAATGATCATTATTTTCATCCGTCGTTCTTCCGTGGGATAGTCGGTTATCCATAGACCGATGTTCCTCAAGAAAAACGTCGACAGGACCATCGATATGTCCAAGTCTCGTTGTATTTGCATGGTGTCTGATCAGCATCTAAAGCTGTCACTCGCGTGCCACGTTCCGCGTATGCCCCAATACATATGAATTATCGTAATAACAGGTGGACGCGCTTCTTTGATTTATTAATTTTTTCTGTCATTCTCGCAGGCGAAGAGAAGTTGAAGAGGAGTGGAAGGAAAGTAGAAGCGAAAGGAGGAGTGAAACTAATGTTTGATTGTTACCTTTGTATGGATAAACGAAGAAAGCTTGGAAGTAGCAGGTTATCATACATTTGTTCGTTGATTGATCTCTTTCATTATTTCCAGAGAGCCGTGCGTATTAGACTACAGTCGCTTTTTGATCTACGAATGTGACTTTTCAATCTGCAACTGAGTTTAAACGTTGCTCTTACGAGAAATTGCTGTTAAAATGGGAACGTGTAGTGATCGTTAAGAAGAGACAAAATTTATTTGTTCCCGTGTTCATGTTACGGAAGAAGTCCTAACGACAGTTTCCTGCCGAATTGATTTTTGGATACGGCCACGGATAAGGATTCGATCATGGTTGCTGCGTTTAGAGAAGAGAGAATAGAATTCGCGAAGATTTATTCTACTAACTATTTCGTAAGTATCTCTTTGTATAGGTTTTCGCGTTTTAGCGGCATATAGATTTATCGTGCACGATGTACGCGTGTGTTTCGCTGTTCATAGCGTTAGGTAGCTGTTCATCGTTGGTTTTCAAGGAGAACAAATGACCAGTTATTCCTTGTATTTAGCCGACAGCAACGAGCCAAATTGAATCGAGCAAATTTTACAACAATATCATGTTCGGTCTCGCTAAAATCAGAAGAGTCTCACCAATGTTGGCGATAATTTTATTAGCAATAGAAGAAAACGTATATATTGGATTATCGCTATATCGATGCGGATGCGCGACTATTCGCTGGGTGTTAAAACTTTCGTTCCCGGCGTAAAATTTTCATTAACTTTATCTTTATTATTAGCCAAACATATATTTCAAGTACATGTTAAAGTATATTCATATATATTGAAATATTTTCACGATATAGGTACTTGTATATATATATATATATATATATATATATATGATTGATTATTTATCCGCATTTTTCACAGATGATTCCCTCATGAGCGTAAAGTATGACATTGTTGTACTCATCAGCTGTAACATAAAATTTTAGCGTGATCGTAGCGTATTCGGTCGAAAAATTTATATGTTTCTGGTAATGCGTGGCAAAAAGCGACATTTCCAGGACGAATGGGGTCAAGTACGGAACGGATTACGTACCGCGGTAGACGTTTCCAAAGATATAGGAAAGAATCCGCCAGCGGTCAGATAGCATGGTCGCATCGATTTCATTATCATCACCTTCACGTCTTCTCGTAACATTCTGCCAGTTTCGGTCATTGGCAAAGTCGTCCACCAGCCTGAGTACGTTGCCAAGCTAATATTCGAGCTTTCCTCTATCAAGCCGTGGCAGGTGTACGTGAAGAAAATGATATGGATAAAGCTACCGACCATGTGGAACACGAAGATCAGTCGTGTACCAGCGGATATATTTGCCTGCGTGCACAATACAATGCTCGTTTATTCATATAGAAATCGTTCTCACGCAATTGGTATATAACTGTCTTAATATACTTGAAACGAGCATTTCGTTTCTAGGTGAACAGATAAGTTTATGAAATTTGGAGGTGGACGTGAAACAAAGTTACATTGATCACGCCATTCAATTCGATTGCTACGTAACGTAAAGTGGAATAATAAGACTTGCGATAAATCGTATTTAAGTAAGTGAATCGAACGTACCAAGAGTATCTCGTACGTGTCGAAGCACATTAGCAAGCTAAAGACCACTACATGGCCGAAGATCGGTAACGTATTAACATACTCGAGCTTCTCGCAGAACTTGATCAACGACTGATGCTGCCGAATGCATTTTTTCAACGCCGCGTAGCACTTGTCGGCGTAATCGATCTTGCCCGTTTGCTGGTCGATGATCTTCCATAGATTCAAAAGCCTGTTATGGAGTATGCGGAATTGACAGATCACGTGCATATTCAGTATGCATAGGAAGTTGTCGTTGCATATATACGTTACACCGATTTGTTGCACGGTCGCTAGCTGGGTAAACAACGATCTTCCATAGTAAAACTATCGTTTTGTTCGCCGAGTTCGCTGTTTAAATATATTCGGAAACGGGGGAGATATACGATACCTGAATAACGAACATTATTTCGTAATACGGTGTGACGCTTAGCGGCAGATCGATCCACATTTTGAACGGAAGTACCCTATCCGATTTGTTTTTTCCGATATTCGCTGAAACACGATCGACCATGAATCCTGAATCAATACCGTTTCGTATGTTCTGTTAATTAGTTCGCGTACGTTTGCGATTTCTTTCGGAATCAGGCTTGACTCGATGCAGATTTTGTAAAGCACGTATTTTGTTTGTTAATATCGTTGGATCGTAAAGCTATGGAATTGTTCTTATTCGAGACTAATTTAAAGATCTTTAAATATGCATGCTTACCGCAGATCGGCGTGATTATGTAAAATGCCAAGGAGGCTTGCGTGAAAGAGCACGCCGTTATGGTCCACAGTTTGCACAATTTTCGGCACTTCATGAAAAGTATTTTCTCATCATGGTCGTACTTGAAATGCCAAAAATTTTCTTGCGCGAATAAAACTAAATCCTTAAATTCCGTTCTGCGAAAATTTAATATCAAAAGCTTGAACATCGTCAATACGATGCACAATGTGTTAGAGAGCAAGAAGATACAATGCTGAAAAAGTTAATTCATTTTATATATAGTAAACCGGTCGGAACATAGATAAAATTTGTTTCTCTCTATAAATCTTTTAGACATTTTCCTAACACGATCGCCGTATTGATACATTTCTTGCAGTTCTCTATTAAATTTTATAGAAACAACTAGACTAGAGATAGACTCGGTATTCGACTTGATCATTTTCTTCGTAATGAAATTTATAACGCATTCGTATAAAAATTTAAGTGGATTTCTAAATGAAAAATATATTCTACGACTTTCGAAGAATAACGATCTTAAAACAGCGACCGATCCTTATACTCACGCTCAAATCGTTCCACGTGTAATAAGCGTCGCCGAGATTTAGATATAATCCGTAAACATGTATGACGGCAGTAAACGCCATGGTGAGTCTTCTTCGACGTTCTTCGTCGTTATTCATTGTCATCCAGACACCCGCGAGTTTTAATAGAAACTGCGACAATGTGATTGAGATATCCGTGTATCGTGTCGTACGCATGACGATCGTTTTTCTCGATCTTGATCTTTAAATCATGCGACAGCTAGAAAATTTAGCGAGAAGAGGTTCCTAGCGAAAAGGTGACTTGAAGTGACATCGCTTTGATCTATCGAGACGTTCGATCCTTTGATAATAGATACGTATCTCACTGAAAGCGAACTTTTCCGCGTAGAGTGGAAACGATATCGTGGCGGAAACAAATAAGAAATTGACAAACATGAAAAATATATGAATTGGTGTATCACGTGTGCTTGGGAGGGGGCGTGTGCGATTATTACCCCCTATGGTGCATGTGCAACTAGCAATTTCTCACGTATCGATTACTTGGTCGCCAGAAGTGAAAATCGTGCTATAACGTACGGTTACTTAGAAGAAGAAGAAGCAAGGTTGGAAAACGTGACACCACGTCGTTGTCTCTGAATGTAGAATCACGACGCGGTGTATAAAGATGACTTCCTTTGAGAATGACTAAGCTGTTATCTTGATTGCAAAACGAATATCAAGTAATTCTACAGCGATATACTATACCGGGTACGTAGTTTCATATATCCTTTGTATCAGCAAACGTACGTTTTTTAAACACGAACGCGCGTCTCATTATATGCACGCTATAATATGTATAAACTATACTATCTTTAAGTACCTACAACTAAAATTACAAAAATAAAATTAACACGTCGTTTCGATTTTCATTTCAAAATTCGTCATTTTCACGTAGAATGAATTTACGCCGAGAACCTTACGAACGAGTCAGCAAACGAGTTAAAGAAAGACTTGAAAGAATTCGTTATCCATCGACTCGATCGAAAGACGTTCGAAGCGAAGTTTATTGTATTTAAGGAGCCTGGTCGGACGAGTATACGAGTTGATTATCTAATATCCTATGTTCTGGGATATCAAGTTAACTTCGAAACTTTTAATAGCCGATCTAGCTGGACATTTTTTATCTAAAGGTAACCTAATCTACGTATTTATACACGCAGATATCACGCCAGTCTATCGGATATTTTAACTGTAATTCGTTAAATTTAACGTATGAAAGGGACGAGAAGAGAGGCGAAGCGGTATTCTTTCGTCTTTACCTTTCGTACGTTGAATTGGACAAATTAATAGTATAAATTAGTTAATACTGTTTCCCAGAGAATGTCCAACTGAATCGTCTTAACGTCTCAAAAAATATAAGATACCAGAGAATGTGCTTAAACGCCATACTTTGATACCATACTTTGACAAAGTCGATAGATAATTGCTTCAAGTGGTAGTTTTTAATGACTCACCGTGTATTCTTTTATGACGTGGGCGCGGAATAAGAAAGGATCTTTGGATACGGATGATAAAGGGCAAAAAAAAAATGGGATAACATTTAATTTAAGGATATATTTCACGAATTGCTAGTCGGGGGGTTCTCTTTAAAGATGAACAGACACCTGTCCGAATGGTGTACAAACACAGGATAATAAAAATAAATTCAAATAGGTAATGTGCCAGCACAAAGTCGCAAAGAGAGCGACTCTAGTTTATTATACGTACGTTTAGTTATCGGTTACTCTTTATTCAACGATTCATCTCTTTTCAATAGATGCACCTATACAATTCTCTCGAATACTATTACAGATAATTTTCTACGAATATTTTACCGAATTGATCGGATGATTTGCCTTTACCAATCAGTTTTCAATTTTGTTTTCTAAATTATTTCTTAGTAACGTGAAATACGATGCCGCGGTAGATAAAATCTGCAAAACGTTGATAAACGAATTATCACACGATATCGAAAATTCCAATTTCCTGGTGTTTCGAAATTTCTCCCACACGTTAAGTTTCATGGATCGTAACGCGTGTTTGTCGTAGTCTTTGTACTGTACGTACCTTGTTGTAAGTTTCTAACGATACAGGGAAAAATCTGTTCGCGGTGAGACAACAGACTCGTCTCGATCGTTCAATCACCATTATTAGATCGTTTCGAAGCATCTTTCCAGATCTGTTCATCGGCATGATCGTCCACATCGCTGAATATGCTCCTATAGCAACTTTCTCGCTGTGTTCTATCACACCGTCGCAGCTATAGGTGAACATAAACAGTAGAGCCATTGATCCGATTAAATGAAAGATGAAAATCGAGCGTCTCGCGAGGGGGGCGGCAGCCTAAGAGCAAACCGAGCATTTAGAAAGTTGTAAATGGGTAGCAAAATCTGATAACGGGAATGTTTATAGCATGTAAATGCTAACCAATATTCCTTGATAAGCGAACAGGCAAATCAACACACTAAATACCAACACTTGTCCAAGTATCAACGTCGTATACACGTTTTCAAGCCTGTCGCAAAAGTTGATCAGTGCCTGGTGGTGTCGAACGTACATCTTCAATTTTTCATAGAACGTATGCGCATAGTTTGTTATCATCGATTCCATATCCTTCTCGTTTATCCGATGTTCTATATCGCACAGTTTTGAAAACCTGTATCGAAGTATGCGAAACTGACCAGCCAAATGTATGGCCAGAATGCAGAAAATATTATCGAAGCAAAAGTAAGTGACAGCTATCTGATACATATTTATCGTCTGTAAAAAGTAGAAAAATTATTTCCCCTGCTACAGCCGACGGAAGAGATCTATTGGTTTTTGCAGAATCGTGTCAGAGATATCGCATCATTTCTGTAGTGATCTACAGCGTAGTGACTAGCGTCGTATTTCGACTAATTGTCGCGCGTTCCAGTTCCAGTTTGTGTCATTGCGTTGTAAGTGTAATATAGTAAATCTAAGCATGCGACGCAACCAGCTACGATAACGATCGTTAGAAAAATTGCGAGAGCGTAAAATACCTGCAGAATAAATATCATTTCGTAGTAAGGCGACACAGATACCGGCAAATTTAGCCATACGTTGAATGGCAATACTCTTTCGGAATTATTTTTCCCGGCATTTTCTGCAACAAACGCTTGGATGATATACTTTTCTCTCTATCAAATGTTTCGCTTATTTATTTTTAGTTTTTCCCCAGTAGAGAAATATTTGACGGTATACAGAATCGTGGAACATTTTAATGTAGCAATGCCGAATCGAAGTCGTTTAAGGAAAAAAGAAAAGAATTGCTTGTAAAATAGTATGAAAATTTCTATGGGAGGTATCCTATTATCTCTACATACAGAGAGTCTCTAAGATCTTGGTACAAGCGATCTGGTAGTAACTCTACAGGCAAAAATTAACCGAAAACAAGGAACAATATTTCTTCGTTTAAGGCCTCGTTTTCGATAAAAATGTGTTTGAGGATCCGTCAGATGTCCGCGTGCTAATTGCAAGTTTCGAGATATCCGCTCGTGTTGACTCCTCTTTCGCGACCTATTTCCGCATAAAGAGTCCCGATAGCTCGTACTACGATTCCTACGTACGACATCCTGCGCATATATGGCACGTCGATATTACGTACATCCACGTAAAGCATTCGCGACTTGAGTCAAAGATCTACGGCACGCTATTAACGAATAGGATAACAAGATGATAATAGAACAATAGAACCAATTACCAATAACCGGTGTTGTTAGATAAGCTACTATAGCACATGCACCCATGATGGTGACGGAACAGACGAAGAAGGTGCAAGTTTTCTTGCAATTATCCAAAATTTCTTTCTCGCGAAAATCGTACTTAACGTTCCAAAAATGTCGTTGCATGTACACGATCAGATTTATAAATTCCTCCTTATGCATCATTATGATACATATCTTGAGTAAACCCATTGTCACGGTTAATATGTTGGTAGTAACGTAAAGAATATCCTGAAACGAATTCCTTTATAACTATAGCTGTTTCGTAGAGGTTTTAACTGAATGAATAACTCGTGTCATAAACTATCATCCAATGTTATATGTCGCGAACGATCTTAAGTATTGAATTAAATTAGCTAATATCGCGTATATCGCGACTTTTTTCTATATCAAATATAAACGGACGACGAAGATACGCGACAATTAGAAACAATCCACTATAAACGGCATCGAGAGATCGGTATGTATTTTTTGTCTATATGATTTAATAATAGATAGAAGGATGGTCGTATATAACTTGCTTATATATATTTTCCAGAACCTGACGCTACCCGTCATTTCGTTTCTATATACATGAATTGTTGATTCTATGTGATGAATCATTATCGTTAATACGATAATAATATAGCACGTACAGAATTTTATTTAACGCAACTAAACCAGTTGAATATACTCACGCCTTTGTACAATATAGTGAAGTAGAAATCTCTGGTAATTTCGACTGTGGCAAATATCGAATGCCATACCGTATAAACGATCATTATCTTCATCCGACGTTCCTCCGCGGAATTTTCCGATATCCACAAGCCGATGCTCCTCAAGAAAAACTTCGACAACACCATCGATATGTCCAAGTCTAAATCCGTTTGCATGGTGCCGGCTGGACAGTGTCTAAAGCTGTCGCTCGCGTGTGCTCTAGTACATATGAATCATCGTAATAACAGGTGTTGCGTTGATTGGAAATCGTTCTTTCTTCTTGTCATCCTTACACCATTCTGACACGAAGGGCGCAAAAAGGAAAACGTTGATTGCTACTCTACGGTGTAGACGGAAAACATGCATAAAAGATGCATTCGTCAATTACGCATTTGTTCGTTGATCAATTTTTCTTTTATTATTTACAATTTGTGCGTATTACTCCGTCATCGTGTTCTACTATAGCGGTGCGATACTTTCAACTACTTTTAACTCTCGAAAGATCATTTGATAAGACGGTTGATAAAAGGATACGAAGGCAAACGGTGGATGTGACAGTACCAATCGAAATTACCGAATAGCGGTTGTTATAAAAATAATAAAAAATTGACACGCACTCGTTCGATCATCGAATACGAATGTAACTCGACTTTCAAGCGTCAACGTTTCACGAACCAAACTTCAAACGTAATCTTTTTTATTTCTCATTGTAGTTTTATTTCGCTTTGCGCCAGCACCTTCTAGATACTCCATTATCTGTTACTATTTTACATTCTATATACATTCCGTATTCTTGCAAGTGAAATATGTATATTACGAATGGAGGGTCTCCTGTGTAGTTTGTCTTAACAGCGTGAAATACGATACCGCAGTACTTAAAACCTGTAACGATAAGTAACGTAATAAGCAACAGATATCAGGGCCTGTGTTTTTTTTTTTTTTTTTTTTGTACTTTTCACATTCTCGTACGCCGTACGGTTTCTGCGCAGCCGAATTTATCATTTCGCTGCAATTCCGACGAATGGCGCAACAATTCAATTACCCGAGTGTATGTTTCCAGAGACACGACGAAGAATCCATAGGCTGTTACGCAACAAGGTACGCCAGATCTTATGGCGACGAGTATCAAGTCTTTTCGCACCGTCATACCGCTTTCCGTCGGTGGCAAGAATGACCAAGGCCCTTTATACACCGCCAAAGCTATGCTCGCGCTTTCTTGCATGATGCAGTCACAGCTGTAGGTGAACATCAGCAGTTGGCATAGACAGGCTATTAATTGGAAGCTGAAGATGAAACGCGTTCTGCTAGGCGCTCCTGGCTGCGAAACGATGGGTCATTTAGCGCGAAGGAGCTCGTCCGAAGCTCGTAACGCTTAAAACGTTCGACACTGAGTAAGATACACGACGATCTATTACCGGACCGCAGATATTTACGTAAATATGATATTTGCACGAATAAAATTAAAAAGACGGAACTAGGGTACACCAGTACGCCGATACAGTTTTGTATATTCTCGCGCGTTCTCGTATATGGCACGTGTTCTGTACTTTGAGCATACGCAAAGGTTCGCTCTCTGAGACGCGCGAGAATGTAAAAATGAATAATCGATACGAATGCGTGCGTTGCACTCACCATGAGTATCTGATAGCCATCGAGACACATTACCAGGCTGAACGTCAGCATTTGCGCCAAAACAGGCAAATTGAATACCGATTCCAGTTTTCCACAATAAGCTATGAGAGCTTGATGTTGTTGAACGTACATCTTAAAGACGGTGTAATATTTTTTTGCCGATGATCCTGAGAACAATTGTGGATTTGTTTCTGCCTTCCCTTTATTCGTTAAATCGGTCATGCGGGACATTTTATATTGCAGTATTTGAAATTGAGTAGCCAGGTGTAGATTCATGACGCATAATAGATTGTCGAAACAGAAATAGCCGACTCCAATATGGTACAATGTCATGAGCTGTGGGTGTACAAAGATTTCCATTAAGTTTGATAAAAATAAATACGTCGAGCATTGGGAAAAAGAAGCGATCCGGTACCTGTAACATGAACGTTATTTCATAGTACGGCGACATTGTCAGTGGTAGATCAATCCACATATTAAATAGAAATTCTCTGGCTGACTCGTTCCTTCCAATATTTTCTGGAATAAATATAGAATGGCGTAAACGTTAAGCAGAAAATATACGGTATCAACACAGTATCATGCAGTAAGAAAGTTCAACAACGATTCAATCAACCTTGCGAATAGATTGCACTTAGATGTTATTGCGCTCTTTTGAACGCTCCAAAAAGCAAGAAAAACATAGAAATTCCAATTATAAGATTCAGCGACTTACCTAGAATCGGACTAAGGGCGTAACAAATGAGGGTCGCTTTAGTGGTGAATATAACGAAACAAACAAAGACGGTACATTTGCGTTTGCAGTCCGTATAAATCTTCTTCTCGTGCTCGTCGTAATTCTCGTGCCAAAATCTTCGTTGCGTGTATGCGATTAAACGAAAAAGTTCTTGTTTATGCGCAATCAACACGCTCATCTTCAGAAGGGGCATTAGGACCGCCAAAATGTTGCACACGTTGTAAAGGCAGGTCTGTAGGCAGGGAGAATGTATCGAAAATATAGTACTACGGATGGATCCTATATTTCACTGGTTCGTTATATAAATCTCTTGTTAATCGAAATTAGGCACGCCTAACGAGACGATCGTCTCGAACGATAATCAAAAATTCTGTTACAAATTTTATCACTGTGTTACCGAATTTTAAATCGCACGGTTCCTTCTATCGCACTGTCTTGCGTTTTGTTCCACGAACAACCAATGCATTTTGTTTATGCATATTCACTCATTAGCTTCTGTAACTCTAATACTTGAAACGAAGCTGTTGCAGAAATTTAGTCAGCAAACTGTACGCTGCTTCATCGCGATTTATCTCTGTTGAAATATCTCGGTGGTGATAATTGTTGGAATACTTACGCTCAGATCGCCGAAAGAATAGTAAATATCCGTAAACTCTAGCCAGAGAGCAAAGAGGATAATGGCGAACGTGTAGATCTGTGTGATAAGTCTGACGCGTCGTTCCATTTGGTTTTTCGACGTCCATAGTCCAACGAGTTTCATAAAAGTCGTCGTCAAGCTGATAGATATGTCGTGGCTCTTCAGAAATCTCATGTCGTACCGCTAATAAGTGCTAGGACATTGAACTGGTACACCTGTAGACGATCTACGTCGAGTATCGCGACGTATTAGAGACGATCAGTCGCTTTGATGTATTGGCATCCTTTCATTCACCGATAGCGTACTTTGCGTCTGTTTCGTTATTATCGTCGATGTTACCGTTATTTGATGTTCCGGAAAAGAAACGACGAGAAAGAACGAAAGAAAAGAAAGGAGCGAACGTTCGATCGCGATAGCCCAGGATTACTATTCTTTGTTCCGAATGAACAACGAGTGGATAGGATCGATCGAGTTATACATTATTCCGGGGTTGCGAGACCCTCTGTGAAATCAAAGCGTTGTTCGACAGCTGTTTCGTTTCGCCAAAGGAAAATTTATCTTGCTAAACGAGGTATGCGATTTAAGAAAGTCGTCTATAATTTCCTTATGTAGAATCTACGGGAAAAGAGCGTAGATCGCTTGGCGCAGCGGCTGCGCGTTGAATTTACGAAGATGATAAATGTCCTTTTTTATTTTGTTTCTATGATTCGTGAAAGCGTGCTGTGCGGATTCGGTGGACATTTTAGCTATGAAACGAACAGAGAAATTTCGTGCGTGCGTGTGTGTGCGTGTGTGTATGATGTCAGGTGCTTGGAGTACGCGATGGAATATTATTGTCTACCTACTTGAGTTCTTTCCCAATATATTTCATTGGGACAAAGGGGTCTTTTTTATTTTGTCTTTCTATAACATACAAATACATGACTTTGATGCGAAACTATGTATTTGAAATTCCTTACTTTATGCGAAATTTCACTCGTATTTCAATTATCGTTCGACTGATTCCTCAACAATGTAAAGTACGACACCGCGGAGCTCAAAATCTGTGAAAAGCGAATAACCAGTTTAGGCGTGTGATGATTTTAAACGATGATTTTAATAAAATCTGATATAACGATGGCAATTATAGCGTTTGTCATTAGCGATGACGTTACTTACCAATTCGCCTTTACATAATTCCTAAATACTTACCGGAAGTGGTTCGTTAAACAAGTTTGTCAGTATAGGAGAAAGAAATATCTTACTATCATAGGATCTCTGATTGATCGTGATTGAAATATTCGCTCGTTTCGGTGATTATCGAGTGGAGCTTACATTTAGGAGCTTGCAAAAAATTTCTGAAACATTACAGCGTTTAACCAGATGGGAAGCTACATGTTAATACGATTATCACTTTGGCGACAGAAGATTCATTTCTATATCGTTTTCGTGAGTTTGATTTACAATATGCGTAAACTGTCACACTTTTTGTAGATAATGTTTCAGAATGGAGAAAAATGCCACTGTTGTGTTCAAAACTAAAAATAATGGACTAGATAAAGGTGATTATGTTAAAGATAAAATTAATTATTCAGAATTGAATCCTAAGTATTTTAAAGCGTGAGAGTGACAACGAGATAGAGAGATAGATAGATATATATATATATATATAGAGAGAGAGAGAGGGAGCGAGTGCAATTAATATTATTATATCAGATTTGAAAAGTTATGTGCGAGCATTTCTTTTTTTTTGACTGTAGCGATTAATTAACTTTCGCCGAGAAAGGCACATATCTACAGGATGTCCGACTATAGGCGTTAGGTCTGCGCTTACCCCGGTGTAAGTCTCCAATGACACAGTGAAGAATCCGCAAGCGGTCAAGCAAGAGGGTGTCGCGGACCTCATGATAACCAGTATTAAGTCCTTGCGTAATATCTTTCCAAATTGGTCCATCGGTAAGCGCGACCATAAGCTTTTATACGCGGCATTAGCCACGTTCGTACTATCTCGTATCAGGCAATCGCAGCTGTAAGTGAACATCAGCAGTTGACACATGCAACCCGTTATGTGAAAGGCGAAAGTAAAGCGTCTCGTAGCGGGGGCGTCATCCTACAGACAGAGAACTAGTGAAATCGTTCTTTTATAAAAGTGAAAGATAAGCAATAGCTTAGAATTATTCTACCAGAGGCAGGAAAACGAAATACGGATACTACACTGACCATAAGTATCAAGTACCCATCGAGGCAGATTAATAAGCTGAACAGAGACACCTGTCCGAGTATGATCAAGTTGAATACGTCTTCGAGCTTTTTACAAAAATCAGTGAGTGCTTGGTGTTGTTGAATGTAAGTCCTAAGCTTCCTATATCGATGTGTACTGTACGACGACTTTTCCGAAACTTCATAGAATTCTGCACAGTCGTTCGTGTTGCACATATTCGTAAGTCTATATTGCAAGATACGAAACTGTGCAGCAGTGTGCAGATTTAAGATGCATAGAACATTGTCGAAGCAATGGTAGCACACGCCAACGTGATACGAGCATACAACCTGCGAAGATATCGATCGATTAAACGTTAATTTCAAGGGGCCTACTAACATCGTGTTAACATGGATAAAGTAATCGTTCACGAGGTACTTGTATCTTCACATTTTTACAAACGATTGTCGTAATGTAAAATAATGTAAAACCTGTAGCATGAACATTAGTTCGAAATACGGTGTCATGGATAGATGACATTCGGGGAGCCACATGTTAAACGGAAGTATTCGCTCGGACTCGTTTTTTCCATAGTTTACTGAAAAGTGTGTCAAACAGATCTTTTATTCGATCATCGTATCGTCAGCCCTTCTTGTCAGGCTACGGGCGATTACGATGCTGATAAAGTAATTCTAATCAAGTGTCTAATCGTTCTTTGCGCGTAGCGTCATTACTCGAGTCTGCATCGATCGTTTAGATAGAGCTACGGCGATGCGGTGAGATTTATGACACGGTATTTAACTGTTAAGGCAAGGGAGACGGAAATAAAGAAGTTAAGAGTGATTTTAACGTCAATTATTTCGTCAATGTTTGGTTCGAATCGCGTGCCGCTCGATCGTTGCTGGAAAAACATCTGCCTCTCGAAAATAGCGATCGTTTCTGACCGTGTCGTAAACCTCGCGTCACGTTGAATCTCTGCCGGGATTTGGCAGACCGAACATATTTTTACCGTGCTCTGCCGTTATTAAAGCGTAAAGCTGGAAACGTACCTAGCAAAATTTATTATTCGAATCAACAAGGGATCAAGACTACGAGTAACGAGTCGAGATTTCTATTTATGGAGCGCCATTTATAGATACACTCTATGTTAGTAATTATTTTATTGTCGAATATCTCACTTAGAATTGGCCTCGCTATGAAACCGATAACCGTTCCCTGAGCGAAGAAAGTGAAGACGCAAACGAAAATGGTACACGTACGTCTGCAATTATCCACGATCATTTGCTCGTGCGAGTCGTAATTCAAGTGCCAAAAATTTATTTTCGCATAATCGATTATGTCGAGCAGCTCTTCGTTATATATTAACAAGATGAAGATTTTCACCACAACTAGAACGATAGTCGTAACGTTGCATATGACGTAAATAGAGTCCTGTAACCAAAATATCGAGTCGGTTTACGCTGCGAAGAAAATAATCGGTCGATCGATTTAATCGGTGAAAAAGTTAGAAAAAGGAAAAATTAGATTCTTCGCTTACGCCAAGATTTCCCCAACTGAAGTACAAATCCCTCGCCTCGGTCGATAGGGAGAGGAGGGTGGCGAATAACGTGTAACTCAACGCGACGTTCCTGCGACGTTTCTCCACGTAATTATTCGCCAGCCAAAAGCCAACGAATTTCATGTAGAAACTCGTGATGACGATAGAGAGATCTTCGACTTGCCTAGACCTCATACCGAGTCTTCTATAATGGTAGTATGCTTCGATCTTCGATTCTATCGAATGTTTCCAGCTTGCCTATTATCCATCCCGAAGGACATTGACGCGATATTCCCGATTCCCTGATCTCTTTTCGCTTTGTCGTCTGGCTCGTTCCTCCTTTTCTACTTCGTGGACAACTGCTTATTCCGAACGTCATTGTAATTGCGCGCGAATGGTAGAAGCGGTGCCGGATCGATAAATTATGTATCATTCCAGGTAGACGATGAACGGTTCGGACGTGACGGCGTGATGTATTATATATGCGACAGTTCGGAAGATTTGTTTCGCGGAGGTCACTGAAGAGCGTCGCGCGCTCGAATTCGATCATGGCTGCTGCTGCCGGCTGTCGAGCACAACGATGGAATTTCCGCGGATCGTTCGTACATCGTTTCGTGAGTATCCGTTTGTTTCATTTTTTCGTGTTTCGACGGTGCGCGTGTCAGGTGTAAACGATACGCGGCTGTATTTCGCGGATACGAGTAATATCGAACGTGCCGATAACCGATTACCGATGTCGCGAGGTTAGAAATGGAAATAGGCTATACTTGTATCAGTATCAGCGTTTTTAATTCTGCATTGCCTTGGAAAATCGTTCGTAATATGTTCAATACGCTGTGCGTAGAACGGAGGGAAAGGATGGACGGATCGGTGAAGGAGTGTATTCCAATCGTATTCGCTCTCGTAACGTACGAGACGGTACGAGATCGGCGGTGACAGATCGACGATCGATCGATCAAGCATCAGAGTTTGTTTGTTGCGACCATTAAAATACTTTTATTATCTATGTCCGTGTTTATACTGTGAATTATTTATTCTTCATTTCCATGGACGATTCCCTCATGAGCGTAAAGTATGACATTGTAGTACTCATCAGCTGTAACATAAAATTTTAGCGTGGCCGTAGCGTATTCGGTCGGAAAATTGATATGTTTCTGGTAATGCGTGGCAAAAAGCGACATTTCCAGGACGAATGGGGTCAAGTACGGAACGGATTACGTACAGCGGTAGACGTTTCCAAAGATACGGGAAAGAATCCGCCAGCGGTCAGATAGCATGGTCGCGTCGATTTCATTATCATCATCTTCACGTCTTCTCGTAACATTCTGCCAGTTTCGGTCATTGGCAAAGTCGTCCACCAGCCTGAGTACGTTGCCAAGCTAATATTCGAGCTTTCCTCTATCAAGCCGTGGCAGGTGTACGTGAAGAAAAGGATATGGATAAAGCTACCGACAATATGGAACACGAAGATCAGTCGTGTACCGGGGGATACGTCTGCCTGTGTACACAGTGAAATACGTTCGTATTTAAATCAGATGATATTCCGATACAGCTATTAAATATATTTAAAACGAACGAATATTTGTTTTTTTCTTTTTTTTTTTTTTTTTTTTTTCGTAAAACGAGACGGACTTACACGCTAGTCGATTACAATTAATTAATCTGTCAAATAAGCGAAGATTTGCGGTAATCGCGTTTCTACGTGTTTTAAAAAGGTAGAAAAAGAAATCCGATGTTCGCGCGTACCAAAAGTATCTCGTACGTGTCGAAACACATCAGCAAGCTAAAGATGACTAAATGGCCGAAGATCGGCAAGCTGTAAACATTTTCGAGCTTCTCGCAGAACTTGATCAACGACTGATGCTGCCGAATGCATTTTTTCAACGCCGCGTAGCACTCGTCGGCGTAATCGATCTTGTCCGTTTGCTGGTCGACGATCTTCCATAGATTCAGAAGCCTGTTATGGAGCATGCGGAATTGGCAGATCACGTGCATGTTCAGTATGCATAAGAAGCTGTCGCAGGCCATATAGGCTACACAGATTTGTTGCACAGACGCTAGCTGTGTAAATAGTGATTTTCCATAGTGAAATCGTAATTGCGTTCGCTAGGTCTTACACCTTCTTCAGCGAACACTAAAGCGCTATTTACTTAATTCCTAATTATTATCGAATACGCTCGCTAAATTAGACGCTGTCGCGTTTCGTGAACTTAAATGGAGATACCTGAATGACGAACATTATTTCGTAATACGGTGTCACGTATATCGGCAGATCGACCCACATCGCCACCGGAAGCGTCCTCTCTGAACTATTGCTTCTAATGTTCGCTGAAATACAGCGAAACACGAGTTTCTGTTTTACAGCATCTTTCTGATCGTTAGAAATGTTTGCTTTAAAATCAGCTTCCGCTAGAACGAGTTTAGATCTCTGTCCAAACGAGACGGTTATCTCTCGCTTGGATCGTTAATTGGTCCCTTCGATTTTCGTAAGTTAGGAACAGACAACAACTTATCGTGACTTGGGCAAATTTCTTCTCTTATCTTATTTTACAATTTATAGCTTGTTCTGCTATGTTTCGATGAGAAGTAAATGCGAAAAAATAAAGTATTATAGTGCAAAATATTCGCGTTTGTCCCATTATTTAGGAAAATTATTGCTTTCTTTCTGCGGAGAAGAAGCTTTATTTAATCTTTCGATCGATGAATCAACTTACCGCAGATTGGTGCAACCGCGTAGAAGGAGACAATAATTTGTACAACAAAGAGCACGAATATCGACCACAGTTTGCAGACTTTCTTGCATTCCGCGAAAAGTATCTTCTCGTCGAGATCGTAATTCAAGTGCCAAAAATGCTTTTGGGCGTATACGATTATGTAGGAGAATTCCGTTTTATAAAAGTTCATTATCGAAATTTTATATATCGCCAATATCGTGTTCAATACGTTGGCCGCCAGAAAGATGCAACGCTGAAAAAATAATCGTTACGACCTGCTATGCGATATCATGACTTAGTAGTTAGTAGTTTCGCAGTTAGTTAGAATTTAAGTTGAAGGAACATTTGGAATAACATTCGCAATAACGCTTCTAAATGACGCGATCTGCAATGAAAAAATGTCTTCAAAGTTCTGTAACGATATTTAATTCCGTATAATATATATTTCATCCAAATAACTGTACTATCGTTTTACCAACGTAAAAACGCGGTGCAAGTAACTACCTGTACCCGGTTTAACGGTAACGTTAAAATTTGTAGAATTTTCTTACTCACGTCCAAATCGTTCAAATTGTGACAAATGTCCGCCACGTTCACGTACATGCTATAAGCGCTCGTAATCATGGTATAGAACACCCCGAATTTTCTTTGCCTATCTTCGGTTTTGTTCGCCGATTTCCAAATGCCCGAGATTTTCAGCAGCAACCGCGATATCTTGATGGATACATCCGTGTATCGTTCGGCATGCATGACGATCCTTTCCTCTAAATTCTGCTTCTAAAATCACGCAAGTAGATAGTGAACTTTTGATCTGCCTATATCCCGTGCTAGATACGTGTCTTACCTAAGCAAACTTTCGACGACCAGGAAACGAATATGAACGTTCTATTCTTGTCGTGATGAGAGCATAAAGTAACAGAGCTGTCGATCAGAGCGAAACGGTCGCGCGATTACGCTTAAATTTCCCCAACGGAGAGCGCTCCGAACGCGTGGATCAGCGCGAAATCTCTGCGACCTTGTTCACTTCGGATCGTCGCTGGCCACGCGTCTACGATTTATATGCGAAAGCTTGTTCAAACTATCGAGATGTCGCGATTCATTCGCGCGGTGAACGTCGAATAATCGAAGCAACGGCGACGTGGTATCGCGTCGATTATAACCGATCGATCTTTAACGAGACGTTAGACGCTGGGTCTCTAATCGCGACGACACTTCGACGATTTGCGTCTACGCCAATAAAAAATTCGCGTAGCTGCCTGTAACAAAGTCCCGTTCCCGTGTCAAGCGTAGGCGTCGCAACGTAATCGAAGATGCATTATTCACGATTCGAGGGTGTTCGAACGGAGAATGGTGACGATAGAAGAGACGATGGTCGATCGTGTCCGTGCATAAGATGGCCTGCGATTCGTTTCACTCGTTTCGAGCGATGGAGGAGTACTTTGTCTCCGTGTGGCTCCGTGGTATTCTTACGATCGTCGTAACGTCGAACGTAATATGGCAGACGAAGTTGCTGCAGACGGACAACGGACGGCTAAAGTCGGTGCCTGAATTTATTCTGAAAACTTTTCGTTAATTTTTCGAACGCGAGGGAAATTACGTGTAGATTTAGTACGCGTAAGAAGCTGTCGGCACATGTATAGCTCGCGCCAATTTCTTGCACGGCCACTAACCGTGTATGTAAATACGCGATTTGTCATGGAATTATCGATGACAAGTTATTGCGATTAGAAGCAGAAAGAAGCGGACAGCCTCGTACTTCTGCGAAGGGGTCGATCTCTCGCCTATGACGTGACAGTGGTGACAGATGGTAGCCTCGCGTCCGATCTTCGTCAGGTACTCGCCGAACACGCCGTGTAGGCACGGTGTTTTACCTGGCCAGCGTTCAAGGCTGTCTCGCTCGCGTACGCTCCAGTAGGTATGAATCATCGCAAATAACAGGCGTTGCGTTGATTAATTCGTTCTTTCCTATTGTTGTTCGCACACCATCCCGGTACGAAGAACGCGAAGAGGAAAAGGTTGATTGCTACTCTTTGGTATGAACGGAATACGTACACGAAACATGCATCTGTTCGTTGACCATTATTTCTCTTTCATTATTGATAGAAATTTGTGCGTGTCACACCGTTAGTATCTTCTATTCTACCGATGCGACGCTTTTAACCACATTTAACTCTCGAAAAGATATACTATAGTTGGATTATTCGATAAGATGCTTGTTAAAATGATACGAAGGCAGGCAACCGGTGCGGAAGTTCCAATCGAGATTACCGAATAGCGGTTGTTACGAATGCATTTACGAATATCGATCGTTTCGATCATCGAATACGAATGTAACTCGACTTTCAAGCGTCAACGTTTCACGAATCAAACTTCAAACGCAATTTCTATTATCTTTCATTGTAGTTTTATTTCGCTTTGTAGCAGCACCCCTTACATACTCGATCATCTGTTACTAGTCATTCTGTATATTTGCAACTGAAATACGTATGCTACGAATCGATGGTCTCCTGTGTAGTTTGTCTTAACAGTGTGAAATACGATACCGCAGTACTTAAAACCTGTAACGATAAGTAACGTAATAAGCAACAGATATCAGGGCCTGTGTGTTTTTTTTTTTTTTTTTTGTACTTTTCACATTCTCGTACGCCGTACGGTTTCTGCGCAGCCGAATTTATCATTCCGCTGCAATTCCGACGAATGGCGCAACAATTCAATTACCCGAGTGTATGTTTCCAGAGACACGACGAAGAATCCATAGGCTGTTACGCAACAAGGTACGCCAGATCTTATGGCGACGAGTATCAAGTCTTTTCGCACCGTCATACCGCTTTCCGTCGGTGGCAAGAATGACCAAGGCCCTTTATACACCGCCAAAGCTATGCTCGCGCTTTCTTGCATGATGCAGTCACAGCTGTAGGTGAACATCAGCAGCTGGCATAGACAGGCTATTAATTGGAAGCTGAAGATGAAACGCGTTCTGCTAGGCGCCCCTGGCTGCGAAACGACGGGTCATTTAGCGCGTAGGAGCTCGTCCGAAGCTCGTAACGCTTAAAACGTTCGATACTGAGTAAGATACACGACGATCTATTACCGGACCGCAGATATTTACGTAAATATGATATTTGCACGAATAAAATTAAAAAGACGAAAGTAGGGTTTTGTATATTCTCGCGCGTTCTCGTATATGGCATAACGTGTTCTGTACTTTGAGCATACACAAAGGTTCGCTCTCTGAGACGCGCGAGAATGTAAAAATGAATAATCGATACGAATGCGTGCGTTGCACTCACCATGAGTATCTGATAGCCATCGAGACACATTACCAGGCTGAACGTCAGCACTTGCGCCAAAACAGGCAAATTGAATACCGATTCCAGCTTGCGACAATAAGCTATGAGAGCTTGATGTTGTTGAACGTACTTCTTAAAGACGGTGTAATATTTATTTGCCGATGATCCCGTGAACAATTTCGGATCTGTTTCTTCCTTTTCATTGTTCGTTAAATCGGTCATGCGGGACATTTTATATTGCAGCATTTGAAACTGAGTAGCCAGGTGTAGACTCATGACGCATAATAGATTGTCGAAACAGAAATAGCCGACTCCAACATGGTACAATGACATGAGCTGTGAATGTATCGAGATTTCCGTAGTTTTGTCACTGGTATTGAACTTAACAGTATCATATACGACGTCGAGGATCAGGGAAAGGAAATAATGATTCAGTACCTGCATCAAGAGTGTTACTTCAAAGTATGGCGTCGTTGTCAATGGCAGATCGATCCACATATTAAATGGAAGCTCCCTGTCCGATTCGTTCCTTCCAATATTTTCTGGAATAAATAGAGAATGGCGTAAACGTTAAGCAGAAAGTATACGGTATCGAAGAAAGTTCGACAAGAATTCAATCAGCCTTGCGAATAGATCGCACTTATTGCGCTCTTTTCAACGCTCTAGAAAGCGAGGAGAACGTAGAGATTGCAAGTATAAGATTGAGCGACTTACCAAGAATCGGACTAAGGGCGTAACAAATGAGGGTCGCTTTAGTGGTGAATATAACGAAACAAACAAAGACGGTACATTTGCGTTTGCAGTCCGTATAAATCTTCTTCTCGTGCTCGTCGTAATTCTCGTGCCAAAATCTTCGTTGCGTGTATGCGATTAAACGAAAGAACTCTTGTTTATGCGCAATCAATACGCTCATCTTCAGAAGAGGCATTAGGATCGCCAAAATGTTGCACAAGTTGAAAATGCAGGCCTGTAGGTAGAGGAAATGTAACGAAAAACGTAGAACGGCGGATGGATTCTATTTATATAAATCTCTTGTTAATCGAAATTAGGCACGCCTAACGAGAGACGATCGTCTCGAACGATAGTCAAAAATTCTGTTACAAATTTTATCACTGTGTTACCGAATTTTAAATCGCACGGTTCCTTCTATCGCAATGTCTTGCGTTTTGTTCCACCAACAACCAATGCATTTTGTTTATGCATATTCACTCATTAGCTTCTGTAACTCTAATACTTGAAACGAAGCTGTTGCAGAAATTTAGTCAGCAAACTGTACGCTGCTTCATCGCGATTTATCTCTGTTGAAATATCTCGATGGTGATAATTGTTGGAATACTTACGCTCAGATCGCCGAAAGAATAGTAAGTATCCGTGACCTCTATCCATAGAGCAAAGAGAATAATGGCGAACGCGTAAATCTGCGTGATAAGCCTGACGCGTCGTTCCGATTGGTTTTTCGACGTCCATAGACCAACGAGCTTCATAAAAGTCGTCGTCAAGCTGATAGATATGTCGTGGCTCTTCAGAAATCTCATGTCGTACCGCTAATAAGTGCTAGGACATTGAACTGGTACACCTGTAGACGATCTACGTCGAGTATCGCGACGTATTAGAGACGATCAGTCGCTTTGATGTATTGGCATCCTTTCATTCACCGATAGCGTACTTTGCGTCTGTTTCGTTATTATCGTCGATGTTACCGTTATTTGATGTTCCGGAAAAGAAACGGCGAGAAAGAACGAAAGAAAAGAAAGGAGCGAACGTTCGATCGCGATAGCCCAGGATTACTATTCTTTGTTCCGAATGAACGACGAGTGGATAGGATCGATGGGGTTATACATTATTCCGGGGTTACGAGACCCTCTGTGAAATCAAAGCGCTGTTCGACAGCTGTTTCGTTTCGCCAAAGGAAAATTTATCTTGCTAAACGAGGCATGCGACTTAAGAAAGTCGTCTATAATTTCCTTATATAGAATCTACGGCGCAACGGCGGCGCGTTGAATTGACGAAGATGATAAATGTCCTCTTTTATCTTGTTTCTATGATTCGTGAAAGCGCGCTGTGCGGATTCGGTGGATATTTTAGCTACGAAACGTCTGTACGCTGTGATGTCAGGTGCTTGGTAGCATTGTCTTGTTCTGGACAGAGATAGTCTCTTTTATACTGTCGATAGCGTTCGAATGTACGACGTTGTGTACGAAAAGCTGTGTTCGTTCACGGTGTGAAAATTTCAGTTACGTCGAAATTATCGTTCGACTGCGGTCTGAACGATGTAAAGTAGTGCAATGTAAAAGATGATTTTTGAACGTTCCTAATAAAATCTGCTACAACGATGGTAATTATAGAATAGGGATTATTAAACCGGGAAATGAGACTTTTATCGTTAGGACTGGAATCGGACATTCTCTTCGTATAATGTCGAGCAAATAATTTAACGCTGGCTATCCGATGTCGCTTTCCTCGCGAGAGAGGCATCTTTATTCTTGTACAAATATAGCATTTGTTCAACAAATACCAATACTATGCCGTCATCGATCTGTCAGCTACTGTCGTCGCATTGGCCGTTCTACGTTTATAATTTTAATTGGTGAAAGATTGTCTCATTAAAGTGAAGTATGACATCGCGGTACTCAGCACCTGTAAGATTTAAGAACATTTATTTATTACGTTTTCACGTTTCGTAAAGATATTGCGACATTTTGTAGGAATATGTTCGGATGTTTCATGAGATAAAAGAAGCGTCGCTTCTTCAGCTTTTGGCAATTTTCGAAGAGAAATTCGACGAAACGGAACGAAACGAATAAATAACGAAGGGAGTAAATTATAACCGAGTGCGTTGTAAGAATAACGAGGAGAATAATGAGAAACCTTGGTGCAAGTTTCCAGGGAGACAGGAAAGAATCCGCTGGCAGTTAAGCAGCAGGGCTTCCTCGATCTCACGATGATCATTGTCAGATCCTTTCGTAGCAATTTCCCAATTCTGCCCATCGTTAGATGGGTCCAGGGACCGGAGTAAGCAGCAGTCCCGATATTCGTGCTTTCTCGTATCAGAGTATCGCAGCTGTACGTGAACAGCAATAACTGACTGGAACTGCCCATTATGTGGAATATGAAGATCAATCGCCGCGTAGGAGGTGAATTTGCCTGCGTATACATCGACGGATTTAACCGAACGATTTAAAGATTGTTAGGAAACGAAAGATTGTTAGCGGCAAGCGTAGAATAACAGTAACGAGGAACATTTGGAACGCTAACTACGACTACGGAGAAAGGAAGCACAGAGGCTGCTGCTTTAAAAAGCTAGGAATGGGTGATTATTCGCGTATTTTTATCATAAAGGGAAAGTACTTACTATAAGCACCTGGAAACCAACCAGACACAGTAAAAGGCTAAAGACGACTATTTGTCCAAGTATGATGTACGTAAATATATTGTTTAGTCTTTGACAATAATTAACTCGATCTTGATGCTCTCTAACGCAACACTTAAATACCGTGTGATAATTTCTCAAGTAATCTGCCGGCAAGGTCGCTTCGATAGAGTACTCGTTCGGTTGCCTTTCAATCGTTTCACCCAAGTACAATAACCTGTGTTGTAATATACGAAATTGAGTGGCCGCGTGCAGATTTATCAGACATAAAAGATTGTCGAAACAAATGTAACATATACCAATGTGGCACAAGGAGAGAACCTGTATAAACATAAGAGTTACGCTGTGTCGTTTTGCTCGACGGAAAGCGATATTTTTTAACGAACCGAGCGAATAAAACGAGCGAGTAAAACGCGCGTTTACGCGTGTACCTGAAGCACGAATAGTATTTCATAGTACGGTGTCACACCCAATGGTAGATCGACCCACATTCTAAATGGCAGAACTCTATCCGAATGGTTTCTTCCGATGTTTTCTAAAACGTAAAAACGTACGATTCTATGATTTAACGGGACGTTGCTTTAATATTTAGGAAACAAGTCGAGTTCGCCACTTTTCGTAAACAGGAAATACGTGGATACTGCCGGTTGAATCGATACACGTACCTACGATAGGCGATAGCACGTAGCCGAAGATCGTGCCTTGGACACAGATATTGATCAAAGAGATACACACGATGGAAATCTTTCTACAGTTTTGCAACAACAATAGCTCGTTGTAATCGTAATTCGTGTGCCAAAAATTCTTGTACGTGTACGCAAGCAGCTCGATGAATTCTTTCTTGTGTGTAAATACGACGGACAATTTTAGTAGTACCATGATCAGGCATAAGATATTGCAAGCCGTGTATGTACAATCCTGCGATTAAAGAATCGTAGAAACGGGAACGTTCGAACAACTTAAGAAGCGTGGGAAACATCGTTACCGGTAAAAAGAATATTTCTATACTCACGCTGAAGTTTGGCCACGAGTAGTAAAAGTCCCTGAACTGCAACCACACACCGAACAGGATCGCCACTACGGTGTACATCAAAGTCAACCGACGCGTACGTTCCTCCTTTTCGTTGTTCGTTAGCCAGAGACCGACGATTTTCATTAAAAAGCCCGTCATCAGCAAGGCAAAATCTTTGGTGTACGACGCTTCGTTCTCTGTGTCGAAACGAGCCGACGTAGAACTAATCTTTGTCCCTTTTGAATCTTTATCCATCTTCTCCCTTGTTCCTTTTCTTGACACTGACGGACAAGTACTTGTTCTTTCCTTCTTATTTTCATTTCGCGTCGTGGAAGGATATATATATATATATCTCTCTCTCTCTCTCCTTATATATGTATATGTATATGTATATGTATATATATATATATATATAAAGTGATTATTCCGAGGGGTACGGAATAGATGGACGCATGCAACGCGTATGTATAATTAAAGAGAGACAGACCTGTGATCGGCTGTTGGGTAAAAAGGGAGTGGACGCAGCTACATCGTGCATCGAGCGTCGGCCTCTTGCACGTCACGTGACGACCGAGTCTAGGGCTGCCGCGATCGACGGGTAAGCTTTCCAATTTTCTCTTTTTTCTTTTTTTTTTTTTTTTACAACGAGAAGTTGCAATCAACGATACGTTTTTTATATTGATATACAAGCGCTGCTGGTAAAAGCGACCGTTTTCGCTTTTCCATGGCCGTCGTGCACTCATGGTGGAAAAGGCACAGCCGTTGGTTTAACTATCTCTTGCACGTAGACGATGCGTTAGATCATTTTAGATACTTGAAAATATTCGAGCAATTTCCACGTTTCGTTCGTGAAATTCGTAATACATAGGGGAGAGAGAAAGAGACGGTACGCTTCGATTTGAAATGAAAATAACGCGTTTAAAGAGTAATCGTAAAATGGATGACAGGGTATTCGAGAAACATTTATTGCGATGTTGGTCAATAGTAATATCAAAGGTATCGAACTTACTCGTAGTGTTTTTCTTTTTTCGAAAATAACGAACCCGATACAATATATATATATATATATATATAGCGCTACGTGTAAATCAGTCTTGCCGTTTCACGATCAGTTACAAAGTGCAAAGACTCGTGGAGAAATAGAATCTTTTGGAACAGCGTATTATCCCTTAATTTATTTAAACACCAAGCAACAGTGCCGTTTGGTATCTTCCTCGAATCGAACGAGCCCTGTAATTTATATCTTTGCTATTAACGACAAACGTACAAGTTACGAATTCGTTGAGTCCAGAGACGTATTCCTTAGCAGAGTGAAATACGACATTGCCGTACTGAGAACCTGTAACCAGCGAATAATTAGCGATTCGATGATTGCATGGAAAAAATCGTAACGGAGATAGACACAACGAGTTCGATTACCCCGGTGAACGTTTGCAGAGAGACAGGGAAAAATTTTCCAGCGGTTATACAGCAAATCTTGTGCGACCGCACGATGATAATTAGCAAATTTTTTCGCACAGTGGCACCAGCTTCGTTCATTGGAAGGATTGGCCATGGTCCCGAGAATGTGGCGTTGCCGACGTTGACGCTTTGCCGCATCAAATCATCGCAACTATACGTGAACATTAATAGTTGGCACAGAACGCCGCACAAATTCAATACTAAGCTGGCCTTTTTCGAGGTAGGTGTGTCCGCCTATGGGAACACGATATATAATCGATGTAAAACTAATAAAATGGTTTTCGAGAACCATTTTCTTTCGCGAATTTAAAACGCCAGCTATATCGGAAATCTCAACAATACAGATGCGATTCCATTATACGGAAATCGATTAATTAATTCCGATCGATCGAAATAAATGCATTTTATCCACGATATATGGTACTCGACTGACTGCGTGTTTTCTATACACGCGGGATCGGAATCTTCGGATTCGAACGAGAGAGAGAGAGAGAGAGAGAGAGAGAGGATCGTGGATGTTAGAGCGGATAACGATGGACGTTAGTGGTAAATACGTAGTTGACGTATCCGGCTACAAAGTCCGAAATAGGAATTACGTACGTGAGACTGCGACGCGTACGTACGCGTGCCAAAATCGTATAAGATAATCATTGTTACGATTGTGTTACAGTTATAGTTGAATGTATTTTGCATTCGGTGTCTCTGTATGGGGGCCGAGATGGAAGGGTTGAAAATCGCGTGGCTGTGTCGAGCGAAGAAACGGGGGGACGCGATGTACGCGCGCGAGATTGAAAAAAAGAGAGGAGAGGAAAGCAAGGGAAGAGGTTGAGAAGAAAACGAAAATTCAAAGGCGAATGTCGAAACGGCAATGTTTCGGTTACTGCGTACATCTTTGAAAACGTTACGTTTCCCAATAACCACGAAAATTGATAACTTTGAACGTAAGTAACTGGAATAGCTTGCAACGTTTTTAAGATATCTCGCTCGAATAAAGTAAACAATTCACTCACCAGGAGTAGTTGAAATCCCACGAGGCATATCACCATGGCAAGGAACATTACCTGGGCAAGCACGATCAACGTAAATATATCTTCCAACTTTTTGCAATATTCGATGAGCATTTGATGCTGTTGTACGCAATTTTTCAACTTTGCGCAACACATATTCGAATAATACGATAACTTTGCGTCCGATTCGTATTCTTCTGTCCGACCATTCGTCGTAGCGTTGTCTATGCTTCTCAGTCTATGCTGTAATATGCGAAATTGACTGGCAACGTGGAGATTAACGATGCATAAGAAATTGTCGAAACAAATGTAACACGCACCGACGTGGTACACGCAGAGTATCTGCATAGATAAACATCGGTTTCGTTATTGTCGAGTCGATGAACGATCGATTAGAAATACGATGCTTTAAAAAAATTAGCAGGACTGTACCTGTATAGTAAATAGTATTTCGAAGTAAGGCGACGTTTCCACGGGAAAGTCCACCCACAAGTTGAACGGTAGTATTCTGTCAGACTCGTTTCTTCCTATATTTGCTGAACGGTAAGAAGGTATTCGCGTAATAATAATAACGCGTGTAACGTAATCGTGTACGCGAATAAGCAGTGGATGCAAAGATACGCGGTTTTACGTACCTATAAGCGGTGTCACCATGTAACCGGCGCAAGTGCCTTGAGTACAAAAGATCATGAGAATAACGAAGATGTTGCATATTCGTTTGCAATCAGCTACAACCAGCGTTTCTTGCGGATCGTGGTACGGACGCCAGAAATGTTTCTGCGTGAACGTAATCAAATCAAAGAACTCTATTTTGTGCTTGTATATTACGCCGATCTTTAGGAAAACGATCGTCACGTACAAGATATTGCAACAGATGAAAACGCTATCCTGAAATTATAGACATACGTGAGAATGGTAGGAAACAAGTTGGTAGATGGTTCGTTCGCTTCGAAAGGATCTTCGACTCGATTCTTTCGATTTCGATCAGCGTTATCGGCTAAACGCCGTTACGTTTAAAAGTCCGTTTCGTTACTTTCGAACCAACTTAGAATTAGAAAACTTCTAAATATAAATTTCTTCTCCACATAATATAATAAGAGCACGAAAGGACAAAGAATAACAGATGGAAGAATCGATCAAAGCGAAAACCGTCGCGCACTTACGCCAAAATTTCCCCAAGTGTGATAGATATCTCTGATCGCGATGCATATACTGATGAAAAGAGCCGCGACCGTGTAGATAAGCGCGAAATCTCTGCGACGTTGTTCGTTTCGATTCGTCGCTAGCCACAGGCCTACGACCTTCATGAGAAAACTTGCCCAAATGATCGAAATGTCGTTATTCCGCATGGTTCTTCGCGCGGCGAACGTCGAATAATCGAAACAACGACGATGTAGTATCGCGTCGAGTCAACTATAGCCGATCGATCTTTAACGAGATGTTAGACGTTAGCAGGGTCTTTAATCGCGACGACGACGACGACGACAACGAGGACGACGACGACGATAACGACGACGAGGACGACGACTCTAGACGGCGACTCCGACGATTTGCGTGTACGCCAATCAAAAATTCGCGTAGCTGCCTGTAACGTGTCCTGTTCCCGTGTCAAGCGTAGGCGTTGCAGCGTAATCGAAGATGCATTATTCACGATTCGAGGGAGTTCGAACGGAACAGGTGACGATAGAAAGAACGAGGAACGATCGTGATCTCTCGCGACTCTTACGATTGTTCAACGTAATATGGTAAATCGAGTAGAGGGTTTCGACGGGACAAAGTTTACGGGCCAGTTTGTTCTGAAGATCTTTCGTTGATTCTTCGAACGCGAGGAAAATTACGTCGCACGAAAGGATCCTATTCCTTTTCAACGCGAAGACAAAGGAAATTGTTCGTTCGGTGATACGATTCGTTCGACGATTCGACTTTAATTCAATTTTATTCTTCCATCTATGCTATGCAGATATAAATACTGAAATTTGTATATTTGCATTGTATATTTCTATTGTGCAAGTCCGTGAATTTACGATCGATGATTATTCCGTTGCTGCTTTCATAGACGATTCCCTCATGAGAGTGAAGTACGACATCGTCGAGCTTATAAGCTGTAACAAGAAATTTTATCAAGGTGTATCACGATTTTCCATCCACGTACGTTTTACCGTTATGGTTACGGATACGTAAGAAGTAAGACGAAGTAAGTGAAATTTACGTTATTTAATTTATCCAAGATAACGCATACGTGATTTATATTCGAACTTTGCTTATTTAAGGACGACGAACGAACGAACTAGGTATCGTACCGGATTGCAAAACGCGTGGCGTTCGCCGAGTAAACGGCAGATGAAAAGAAAGGAATTGCTGCGTACCGCGGTAGATGTTTCCAAGGTGACAGGAAAGAATCCTCCGGCGGACAGATAACACGGTCGCATCGATTTCATGATCATTATCCTCGTATCTTTCCGTATGTTTCTGCCTGTCTCGGTCATTGGCAAAATCGTCCACCATCCAGAATACGATGCCGTGCTAATGTTCGTGCTTTCCTCCGCTAAACCATTGCAGATATAGGTGAAAAAGACGATGTGGGTAAAACTACCGATCATGTGGAAGAAGAAAATGAGTCGTGTCCCGGGAGATACGTCCGCCTACGTACAAATTTTTTAAGTGACCACCGTAAGCGCTATAGCCTTTATTTTTCGTCCGGTAGGTATCGAGTAATAGTAAAACGGTCGATCGTTCTTGCCCAATTTTATTAAATCGTTAATTTCGCAAGCTAAATATGGCTTCTTGGTTAATTCGTTTTAAGCCGTTCGCACGTACCAGTATGACCTCGTACGTGTCGAAACACATCAGCACGCTAAAGATAACCATGTGGCTGAGGATCGGCAGTGTGTAAACGTCGTCGAGCTTGGCGCTGAATTCGATCAACGATTGATGTTTTCGGATGCATTTTTTCAACATTACGTAACACTGGTTCGTGTACTCGACGATATCTGTTCGTTCGTCGATGTTCGACCATAGATTCGCTAACGTGTTCTGCAGCATACGAAATTGGTAGACCACGTGTAGATTTAGCACGCATAAGAAGTTGTCGGGGCATATATAGCTCGCGCCAATTTGTTGTACGGCCAGTAACTGTGCATGTAAATAGCGATTAATCGTAGAGTCATCGATGACGAGTTATTGCGATATACATGCTACATCGTCCTGTTCTCGATCGCCTGTTTAACCGGCGATCTTTTTTTGCACAAGATGAAAAGTTATTCCGACGATAAAAGGCATGCTTGTCGAAAGCTCAAACGTGTCGAAGTTTAGAGAGTCAGGAAACGATCGATATCTTGAAATATACGTATTGAATAATTGGTATACCTCGATAGCAAACATTATCTCGTAATAAGGTGTCACAGTTAGCGGTAGATCGACCCACATTTTGAATGGAAGCAACCTCTCCGAATCATTGTTTCCGATATTCGCTAAAATACAGTGAAACGTGAATTGTATAGGATTTTCAGTCCGATTTCTTAGATTGGCCCGCTCGATTTCCCTGACTAACATTATTTGAAAAATTATGTTTCTCGTGTAAAAAAAAGGAAAAGAGAAAACGAAAAAGAAAAAAAGAAAAGATCTTCTCGTTCATTGGATCAACTTACCGGAGATCGGCGCTATCGCGTAGAAAGACAAGGCGGTTTGCGTAACGAAGAACAGAAATACCGTCCACAGTTTGCAAAATCTTCCGCACTCCGCGAAAAGTATCTTGTCATTGTCGTCGTAATCGAAATGCCAGAAATGCTTTTGCGCATACGCGATCATGTCCGAGAACTCTGTTTTATAAAAGTTTATTACCGAAAGTTTGAACATTGCCAGTATTATGTTCAACGTGTTGGAAGCCAGAAAGATACAGTGCTGAAAAAACGATTGGTAACAAAATTTCCAAAAGAACAGTGTCGCCATGTAATAATATTTTCACGGGTGGTAAAGTTTAAATGGCAGGAATATTTCGTACAACTGGACAAACGTTTCTCAAACCCTTCAAAATACAAAGGGAGTTGCCCGACTATTTTACGTATATGGAATTCCTCGAACGTGTCGTTTGCCGTTTGCCAACGCACTGTTCGCGATCTAACAACAACCATGGAATTCCTATAGAAAGGGCAGAATGTTTTTTAGACTCACGTCTAAATTATCCATATTGTGAGAAATATCCACCACGTTCACGTACACTCCATAAACGAGTGCAACGATGGTATAGACTATCGTCAATCTCCTTCTGGTCTCTTCGGCGTTGTTCGTCGTTCTCGAGAGACCTGTGATTTTTAACAGAAATTCTGACATTTTGATGGACATGTCCGTGTATCGTTCCGCTCGCATAGCAATATCTCCTTGTCAATTTCTATTTTCTCGATTCTTAAGTCGCGCGGTAACTAGTACTTGAAGACGATCACTTTGATCTGTCTAGATGTGCGATATTCTGTGACGGATACGTGTCTTACATTCGCGCGTAAAAGAGAAACGGAAACAAATATGCGATCGACGAATGATGAAACAAATATGAATCGATATATTATGCGCATATGCTACAAGCTGCAGTGCGTGTGGTTGTTACACCATGGGACGAATGTACACCTGGTAGTTTGTCGCGTATCGATTACCTTATCCAGCCGGAAGCAAAAATTACGATATAACGTAGAGTCGTTTGGAGGAACAGCGCGGCCGTATGAATGCACGTAGCTGTCTTCGAACGGAGAATCGTGACACAGCGTGGAAAGACGCGTAATTGCCGCCAACGTGTAATTGATATCGCGTTAACACGGCTAAGCAAATCTTCTTGATCGCGAAACGAATATCAATTCTACAGCGGCGTACTTTAATTAATGTATACCGTTCTCTTTATTTTACGTAGCGGTACGTACGTACATTTCCTAACACGCAGACGCGCTTGAATACGCGCTTTGTTCCGTCCAAAGGAACGAAAGAAACGGAGAGTGGAAATTTTTACGCGAATCGAGTCGAACAAACACACGGACAGGAAGGGAAAATGAGTGAGAAGGACGAAGAGGTTGTCGCTGGAATACCAGGATGCGATGCTTGTGCGATAATAATAGCGACGTAATGGGGAACGGCCTCGTTGCTACAACGATGATAATAACGACGATACATTATACGAGTGGAAACAACGAACGAAGGTCAGCAGGAAGACGCGCGTTCTGACGCCGAGGTGCTGAGGCGTGCGAGTGAAAGTGGTTCCAAGCACGAAAAGAATAACGGCTCTATAGGGTTACTCGCGTTGAAAAGTTATACGGCCTAGCAACGAGCACGATAGCAACACGAACGACATGGTCGTAAACGTTTATGGAAATTAATCGGAATCTTCGATCATCGAACAATCGCAATTTTATATTACAGTTCGACGGAAGAAAAGCGATGGTTCCGTTGTCCGAAGATCGCAGACTTTGTGCCGTTATCAGTTGGATTAAGGCAGGGGCACTGCTGCTGTGTCCTGCGATAGAATTTCATACACCGTACGCGTATTTTCGCGTTTCCAATTAATCGAATTAATTAAATTATCGTAGGTATCGCGACAACAAAGAAGAAGACAAGTTTACAGTGGAAGTATTTTATTACCATATCCTTTTATCATTTTCATTGAGAAAATACGTATACTTATTCGCAACTCGTTATATTCTATAATTTTTACGGGGTGGGTGTGGGTGGTGGGGTCGGGGGAAGGGGCGCGATTCACTGTCGCGATCGCCTCTATCTTCGTCCAATCGTCCAATCGTCGTAGAACCAGAGATCGAGAGACAGTTAGAAATAGGGGAAGCGAACGAAAGTTTTATCGCTACTCCCACCGTTGAATACGTTGTTTGGAGGGTGGATGAAAGGCTAGTTCTAGAGGCTGATCGACACCGAATCGTCGTCCCGCGGCAATGTCCGGACGCTATATCGAAACGTTAACAACAAACGAAGACTCAGCCCGTCGCAAAATCTTTACGTATTTACAATACGCATAAGGGGGCCTTGAATCGTACAGTGTTTTGAATATCGTAATACGGTTACAGCGAATAAAACGGGGGACAGTTGGGAAGGAGGGCAGTTGGGAGAAGGGCCGGGGCAACAGGCATCGACATCGGTAACGTTTCTCTGTGTTTCTCTTTTTCTCGTTTCTTTTTCGTTTTTTTCTTCTTTTTTTCTGTTTTTTGTCTTCTTTTTTTACTCGTTACATACACACACATTTCGATACAATATTAAAACACTTATCAATTTCATTTGCAAACATTTCCTTACCTAGTATGTTTCTATTATTTCATCGTTATTAGGATAATGCCGCTTATCCATATAACAGGTGTACCCGTCAAAGCAACGATAAAACGAAACTGAAAGATTGTTCTCTCGCCTACGTTAGTGGCTTCCATTATTTTACTTATTTACTTATTTACTTATTTACTTATTTATTTATTTATTTGTTTATTTATTTATTTATTTATTTATTTATGTTTTTCTTCTTTCTTCGTGGTGAAGTTCGCGCTCTTAAACCGAGGGATCTACGTTTATCATGGTGCACGGATAAATCGTTCTATCCAACAAGTAAATTCCAGAATCGCCTATCAAAGTCGTAAAGCTGTTCGTCCTTCGACAGACACGATCCACGTTTCCTCGTAATCGTAATCGTCGTGTAGCTACGCGCGAAAATTATCGAAGGGCAATTACAGCGATGATAATCTCCTCATTTAACGGTAACGATAACGATAACGACAATGATCGTAATAACGATAATGGCAAAGATTCCGAAGGAGGTGACGCGAGCAGGTTCCATCATTATTCGTCTTTTACCGAACCGATCGAGAGAAGCTGTCCGAAATCGGCTCTTGAGCTTAACGTATTAACGATTATTTCTTTTTTTTCGTCCCTTTTTTATCTCTTTCTTTCCCGCCCGCCCGCCCGCCCCCTTCTCATCTTTCGTCACTATCGACGATGCGGCGTAAATCGATCGCTATTTTGCAACGAGTTATCGATTATATCATCTAAACGTCGTATCTTTCGTATCTTTCGAGGAAACTCACTCGCAAGCGATTCTTCGTCTATATTCGCAAAGTGTATTACGCTTCTATTAAATATACGCGTGTTAAATATACAGGAGAGAAGGAAACGATAGAAAACAGGAGGTTCTATTATTCGACTTTGTTGATGAATTTCGGTTGTAACACGGCGGCGTATAATCTACCCGGTGAAAGCTCGATTTTCGTCATCTCTACGCGTTGACTGTAGAGGCTGTTTTGTTGAGAAAGGGAAAAAAAAACAAAAAAAAGAAAAAAACAATCGCGCAATTATCAATCATCGTGCATCAAGCGGAATTTCGTTCGATCGTTTGTGGCCAAGATGTTCTAGCTACGAAAGCTATCGGCGGAACTATCGTTTCGAATTCGATCCACGAATCTCGAATATTCGTTCTCGAGACGATCGTTCGCAATTCCAATCTTTTCCTTTCTATACGTCTATCACGGTTCGATGAGTCGTGGTTTCGTTATATTCTAAAACTCGTAACGACGCGAACGGAAGGAGAACCGAAAGTATTTTCGGACAAAGGAATATGTCGCTATTTTTTGTTCTTGCTTGCTTTCTTTGCATAGAGAAATGTTGGAATTATCGGGATTATTTTACAAGTCGAAGGATTAGAAACATTTCGTATCGAAGGTGATTGTACAAACAATCGATAGCTCGGCTTACGCCGGACCTCGCTGTCCTGTATGTATTCATTGTCGTTCCAAAACTCTCTACAACTGTGACATTTTTTTTCTTTTTTTTTTCTCTTTTCTTCGATGTAAATTTATAGATAAATATCTTGTTACGTTAGTCTGTGTAAACGTTTCATGTAAATTGATAGTAAATAATGTAATAATAATATCGTAATAATAATATAATACAATACTCCTCTAAAATTCCCGTTTATTTACACACACGCCACGCACTTTTTTTTTTTTTTTTTGGAAAAATCTAATCAAACCCGTGTAGAAAAATATCCGATGAATCGATAGAGACTCGAGATATCTGCGGCCATCGTTCACGTTCGAAAGTTTTCGACATTTCGCGGAAAAGCTCTTACACATTTACATCCTTTGTGAATCTGATTTTGTTACTTTTATACACGTCGCGTAACTCGATTCTATCAAAGTGTTGGAATTTTTCCGCAAAGCGCGTACATTCGCACGCATTCGAAAATCTAGAAACCTTTCAAAAACCATACGCTTTTGGCCCCATCGCGTTGAAATAGTAAAAGAAAGGCGAAGAAAAGGAAACGTAGGGAAAGAAAAGTTTCTCTAATCATTTTACGCGACCCATAGCCTCGGCGATTATTATTATTATTATTATTATTATTATTATTATTATTAATTATTATTATTATTATTATTATTATTAGAGTCAGAATCAAATCCATCGATATGCAAGTATATTTCCGATTATCGGTTAGACGCGAAAGGCTATGCAGGCTTGGAAAACAATATGATCGATAAATCACCCTTCGATCACGATCGCTTTATATCATTACATTTCGTTATCGTTTCTAGTTTCTGGTTTCTAGTTTCTGATCGCCGAATTTACTCGCCAAGAACGGCATCGCGTAGTCGTGATAAATGAAAGTTTCACCCGGGCTCTCTCGCACGGTGATTCACCGTTAATATCGGTGAATCGATCGACAGCGATTAAAATTTGATTTAATTTCTCGCCGGTTATCCATCTATTTCTCGATCGCCGTCGATCCGCCGTGCGAACCAAGCGACTAATCGTAAGACACGAAATGTACGGTCGGCCTTGGGGGATCAAGCGATTCGTCGAACGTTATGGCGCAACGGAAAAACTTTCGTTCGGTAATTCTATCCGTTTTACGCGTGTATACGCCCACCGTGAACGATAGCATAGGAACGGATCTGGAGGTTACTTTTCAGAGTCGATTCAGCCTCGTTTGCAAACGAAATCGTCGGGTACGTTGTCGTACCAGCGAGATACGGGCCTGACGATCGAACTGGCTAGGCAACGCCTCCGACGGTCCGAGTACATCGACTCGGTCTCTTACGAACGCTCTGGCGTTTTCCTCGCGATGCTACGAGCCTCGTAGTTGCACGCGGTTCTTAATTCGTAAGTAGTAGACGAGAAGAATTCTAAAACAGGCGGCCGAGCTTTGAGATCATAGGCTGCGTTTACGACGGCGATTACGAAAATCATTCTCTTTCGTTCTCTTGGCGTCGAGACGCGAGGTCTTTGCGGAAAATCAAAGTTTGAATTTACACGTAGTCGAAAAGTTCCATGTTATACAGCGTTCTCATTGACACGAACGAACGAACGAACGAACGAACGAACGTTTCTATCTTGTTATTAGCTCGCGTGCATATCTTCCACGTCACGTTCGTTCTTTCGCGCGTTCTTCCAGTTATAATGTCTGCGAATCGCATAGCGTTAATTGGACGGGAAGAGCGTAGTTCGTACGATTCTTACAATACGTTCAAGTATAAGATGTTGAAACGATTCCGATCGTTTTATCCATAGATCAATTAACCGCGAATATACGGGCGCAGATGCGATACGATATAAAAGGGGTACAGGCGATTTCAAAAAAATTGATTGCGATATATGAAAACTTGTTACACATCAGATCAGATTACGTTCTCTTCCAACAAAATCATAGGATTATCGTACATCGATTATCTTGACACGGGTCTACGTCGTGTTACGGTATCAATGATTTTCGACTATATCGATTGATTTAATTACATCGGTTGCTAATTATTTGACAATCGTAAGATTAATCTTCAATTTCTTTTGCAGGAATAATATTCGTGCTATGGGCGCTACGATCGTGTCGCTGAACATTTTCGTGGTATATCGCCGCGGAAACACGGGGACGCATCTCTCATCCAGAGGATCGTCGTACGTTCTCAAAGTTCGTCATCGCCTAATTTCGAAAGTACACTGTATATCTGTACGAAAATAAATATCGTGCAATTTCTGAAATTGCACGCGTTCCGTATAGAAGGATAGGACCCGTTTTAGAAACCGCGACGCGCTAATTGGTATCGAGGGATTGCCCAACCAGTCAGTCGAGCGTCATGCAGATATCTCGATACGTACAGTCAAAACGGATCGCGTTCTCCTCTGTTTTCGCTCCTGCACGTTTTAAGGACGTAGCCGTTTATGATCGTCGTTATTATAAAAAATAGTATCAATAGTTGTGTACGTAAAATACGAAAACACTTGGAAATACCAACAACAATGTACAGCAGCGTACTATCCGAGACGGACCCGAACACGTTCGAATATAGTATTTATAAGTACTAACAGTGTCATTTACGCGCGACGTTCCAAATATATCAAAATAGTTGGAATAACATTTATTAATAAAATCTGAATCCTTCGAGTAAGTTCGAGACACCGTGAACGCATGGCCGGTGCTCGAAGTACAGCGGTTAATACGTATGTACAATCGAAACGAACATATACACGATCGAGAGCGTTTATCGACAATTAATCGAATAATAATGGATCCAACGATAGAGATACAGAGAGAGAGAGAGAGAGAGAGAGAGATAGAGAGATAGAGATAGAGATAGATAGATAGAGAGAGAGAGAGAGGGAGATAGAGAGAGAGAGAGAGAGAGATAGAGAGAGAGACTGCTTCTTTTGGAACAGCAAAAAGTCCGTCTTTCTTTGACTGTGCGTACACGAAACGTATCTGACGAGACGGTAAAACGGTGAACAAGCTCGTTCGCTCTCGACGAGACGAGTAAGAATCTTCTCTCTCCGATCAGAGAGCAACGAATAAGAACGAATAAGTAACGGCGGTGTATATAGTAACAATATAGCAATGATACACGCTACTTACGTATGTACAATAATATTACACGATAAGTTACATTATGTACATAAAGACAGCAGCAGATAGACGTTTAGTTTTCACGTGTACGATCAATGTATACATGTGTATATATATATATACACATATGCGTACATCGTATACATAGATGCTATTTATATAAATATCATGTTCTTGCGATATATGTAGATCGTTAACTTACAAGATGCTTAGAGCCACGCTTACGTAAGTATACAGTCGCTTCTCAATTATTTATAGTTACTTCCTCGACTCGTATGTCCTTTTCTTATTTCTATATCTCCTCCTCGTTCATTCTTACGATTACTTTTTCCCTTAGCTTTCGCCGCTTCATCCGTCGCGCGTTTATCTCCGACGGTTTCTCCGTTTTACATTATGTTACTTTTTAAGAAACGTCACGCCGGAACTCGGTCGGCGACGCGTCGGTTACGAGCCTATCGGATAGATATGAATAAAGTATTCCTCGTTTACAGCCGTCTGTACGATTATATTTCGCATACGTTTTCGTTACATCTAGATCCTGTCATCGCCACGTATAAAAACCTTACGAAAATAGTTGCTCTATCATAAAATCCCGCAGCTCTTCGTTTTAACACGTTACCATCTTACATCGGTATTACAAAGGATCGAGCTATCGAATGCTCGTCGATAGCGTTAAAGCGCGCGTGAAATCCCATGCTGCCTTTTTTTTCCCTCCCCCCTCCCCCACTTCCTTCGTCCTTTCCTTTCGTCGATCGATCGATCGATCGTTATCTTTTCTTCGCTGGAGCAAAAAAAAAAAACAAACGATCCACGGCTGATCGACGGATGATTCCTCTGACACGGAGGAAAGGGTGAATGCCCGATAAGAGCGTCGTAGAAGAACGACGAATCGTCAAAGAGGAAGAAACGTTTGCGGAACGATGGATATCGATAGTCTCGATTCTTCATCGATCGAGTACGCGCGAAATAATCAAATTACGAATTTCTGAGAAAGGTCGCGCGAATTGCCACGAAACGCGCGACCTTTCTCAGAAACAAACTTAACGAAAATAATGTACAGAAAGTAGTTGAAATAGTAAGTAGCTGGAATTCGAATAGATAACGGGAAAATTACAATTTCACGAGGATTCTTTAAACCAAGCAACTACAAGACGAACTATAATACGTGTTTCAACGAGTTGTTCCTCGTCGGCGGGTTACAGCGACGCGTGGCTAGAAAACGAACGAGCAAAGACCACGTTGCTGTCTTACACAGGCTGAACTTTGCCGGTACGTCGTACGTTGTTCGAAGCTTCGTAAATCGCAAAATGTTATAACAAAACTACAGAGAGGAAAGCGGAACGATACTTTGCTCTTTCGAGGATAGTTACATCGAACTGGTATTGATCGCTGGTAAATCAACGATCGATTTACCGAGTTGCGATCGAAATCGAAATGAACTCTAATAAAATATCGAAATAAATCCAACTTTTTTCACAGCTTGTATCAGTCAGTCGTGTATCGACAGGAACGATGAACATTTGCAAACAAAGTATTAAGATCTAGCGATACTTCTGTTACCCTTTCCTTTATATTCCATATTTTCATTACAACCTCTTAACAAAGCTTCGAAAAATCCATATACGTACATACGTGTTTTACGTAAATAGAATAGTTTTCTACTTCTCCTATCTATACGATATAGCGACAAAGTTCGACAGGAGACAACTACAACGCCGTGTATAGAGTATCTCGACGATTGTACGATCGAAGGGATCGAGCGCTAAAACAATACGAACAGGTGCTCGTGGAAAATCATCCAAATCGATCGATCCTCTTCTCACCAATTTTAATCGCGAATAGAATCGTGATAGAATCGAGCGTCGCGATTGAAATTTAACAAAAAAAAAAAAAAAAAAAAAATGCCACTACGATGTCGAACTATTTGCCACGAGTACTTACGTAGCTCGATCTTCGAACTGACTCGCGGCATGAGCTGCCCTCCTGGGGCGTGAAAGCTCGTTATTGTCGCCAGTGATCGCTCGCGTTAATCCGTCGCACGCGTGATCGGCCGATATTAATTCGAGACAAAACTGTAAAGTCGGGCGTTTCCGCCTTTCTCTAGGTCGCCGTAGACGCACAGTGGAACGAGTAGGTGCGACCGCGTTTTTGGAGTGAAACAAGCGACGAGTCGAATTGGATCGCAGGAGACGGAAGGAGGCAGGCAACTTGACAACGTGGCAAAGACGAAAGCGTTGTTAATCGTTTGATCGGTCCATCGTTTCGATCGATGTAACGTTAGAACCATCGTGCGCGCTCGATTACGCGTTAACCGGTTCTTTTAAATATCTTTTTTTACTTCCCGCACGATGATACGCGCGGCGCGTGTATTTATCGGTATACGTATGGCACCGTAAGAAGTCCCCAAAAAACAAAAAGAGAAAAAGAAAAAAAAGAGAGGAGTATCAACTAGATCGTCTAACGTTCCGATAAGAAAATATATATATGTATATATATATATATATTTTTTTTTTGTATATATGTGTATAATAACGTGTATATGCATTATGCATTTGTTGGAGTCGACCGTGCTACGAATAATAAGTACAAGTAGTGTATATACGTGGTAATCTGCTGTTCTCGCATGCGGAGGTAGTGTTTAATAAAAATTATCGAATGCCCTCTCCCTCTCTCTCTTTTACTTTTACATTTTTGTTTCTGCCTCTGTTCTAGCTTACTTTCTCTTTCGTTTTCCCTTCTTATCTCTATCTCGATAACTCACGTATACGCTATACGAATAATGCGTAAGGTAACGTTAGGTGTTATGCAATTAGTGTCACTTAAATCGCAGCATGCAACGCACGGATAAATTTCTGTATTACTGTTATCCTAAGGACCTATGAGTAAATCGTCGAGACGAGTCAAGGGTGCGCGCGGCTTCTTAATTCGCTAGCGACCTTCTTCGTTCAGACGACAAGTACAATTACGAATGGACCATCAGTTCCAAAAGCATCGTTATAACGAACGGTATGTGTCGCTCTGCCAGCCGTTCTCTCGGAATTATTAATTTGTATTCGCACGCTGATCACGCTGGCGAGTATCGCGGGCAACATACGCCGTGTCTTGCGACGGTGACGTATCGAAGTCACGTACCTTTTTACGGTAGAACCGCGTTTATTGGAACGAAATTTTAATCAGCGACTAGTTGAGTCGACCGGACTCTCGTTGTCCGAACTTTTACTAATCGAACGAGAAACCGTAGATAGCGAGGCGAATCGACGTACAGTTTCCATCTCGTGTTAAATCTCTCGCCTCTCGAACGGAGGTTCTAGTTCGAACGCAGTTGCTAGTTCTGTCCCTCTACTCGTTGTCGTCACATTTTTCGCTTGTTTCGCTCGAAGCAGACAGCTCGGTCCCTTTGTTCGTGAACGCCTTAAAAATCTAGAAAGGTGCTCGTAAAAAAAAAGAGGAAATCGTCCGCCGAACGTATGCGAGCACCTCAACGCGATCTACGTCCTTTCGTTCTTCTCGAATCTTTCTACCCGGTTTCTTCGCCGCGAGGTAAGCCCGGAAGGATGTCTCGCATCCAGATGTCCGGATACTTCGAGGCGAAGAAGGGATCCGTGACAACAACGACGCGTGGAGATCCATTTTGTTAAATCAGCGTGATTACACGATCGCGCTCGTTTCCAATGAAATTGCGATGCAGGTTGCGCGAGACGATAGAAAACGACGGGTTCGGGAAATCGTCGTTGCCGCGTCGACAATAGGAAACTGGAACGCGTCGCGTTACGTACGATCGCGATCGAAATCAAGAGATGCGTAGGAAAACGTAGGAGCAGAAGAAACGATCGGTTTCGCGGGTCAGCCTCCGTGGTCGGGACTCCGTAATCGGCGACTTCCGATCCGAGTGACAATCGTGACGATCACGCGTGACCCAGAATCTCGGACCGGCTCACAGCGTTAAAGCCCGTTCCGGGCAGCCAGCCTTCGGAATACATCGAATCACTACGAAGTGTTTACTAATTTAGACGCCGGTGTGGTTGAATATGTAGGAAACGTTGCTCTCCTGGTGCACCGGCGGCCCGTGGAATGTTCGCCTGGTCGACGAGTTGTTATTGTTGTTGTTGTTGTTGTTCACGTAGTAGGAAGATTTCCTCATGCTCGTCGACGAGGACATCATGGCCACCGTTTCGTAGTACCTGATCTTGCCACAGCAGCGTCCGCTCTTGAGGATCGCGATGAAACCACGACGGTATTTCTTGTTGAAGAAAGCGTACAGGATGGGATTGATGCAGGAGTTACTGGCGCCGAGCCATTGAGCGATCGGCGTGGCGATAGGCAGAATCTCGTCCTCTCTTTCGGCGACGTCTCCGCCAAGCTTGATCACCGTGAAGATCACGTAGAGCGGCAGCCACGACAGAACGAACAGTATCACTACGACGACCAGCATCTTCACCACCTTTACTTTCGATTTCTGCTGTATCCTCTCCATCTGAGCGTCCTTCGTGTCAGAGGGGATATGCCTTCGCCATACTTTTATCCAGATCAGGATGTAGCAAAGAGAGATCAAAATCGTGGGAAGAACGTAGCATAACGTTAGATTGCCGATCAGGAAGAAGAGGGTGCCGTCTTCGGGGTGCGGCCATACTTCCAGGCAGAGCCTCAGGTCTGGATCGTCGTCGTAAATCGACACCAGATCGAAGAACAGTAACCACGGAGATGTGGTGGTGAGGGCGATGAACCAGATCACGACTATCATCATGCGAGCTCGCCTCTTCGTTATTTGGCATTTCAGGGGCCACCAGATCGCCAGGAACCTGCGGGCAGACGGATCGATGTTAGCAATTGTACGAAATTTTTTCCGTACTCGTCTATATCTAAGCGCGTCGAGAATTTATGGTTGACGATGACCCGTTTTTCTGTAAACCTTCGAGTTGCACCAGTGCTTCGAGTTAATTTGACAACGACGCGTTTTATAAATTGTAGGAACCGTTTCGATCTATGCGGTTGACACGATATATCGCCGGGCGACTCTCAAACTTGGTCGATCAAAACTTTAGACATTTTACGATGCGCCGGATCGAAGAAACGCTCGTCTCTTCTAACAAGAGAGTCGAGCGTATTTTTCAAATCGAGTTTTTCGACTAACGAGACCCGCCGCACGCACGAAGAAGGTGCGAAAACGAGCTGCCGGGCGACCGAGGCCAGCGTACGACGATCGCGACGTTCGAGCACGGGCGAACGTTGTCATTGTTTATCCGTCGCGAAGCAATCGAGATTTTACGACGCTGGGATACGAGGCTACACCTACGCGGCCACAGAGAGTCGTGCCGCGGAAAACGTAACCGTTCATTTTTTACGCCTCCGTTATGGAAATCTCGATATATTCTATCGGCGATTTCGAAAGACACTACTCGGTTCCGTTACGCTTGGACGGGTGCACGGCTGCTGCGTAAGAATGGATATGTATAGCAACGCGCCTTGCATGCGACGCAATGGCAATTCAACATTCCTGCATCGCGGTCTATGAAACGAGTCTTGCCTAGATAAGGTGTCGTTTCTTAAGAATTTGTTAAGTAATCGCGTTCGAGGTCTCTAGATCCGATAGAGAAATATCATCCTAGAAATATCATCGTTGTAGCAGGCGGCTGCTTTCTCGAGATGTCTCGTACGATCTTTCGATTATTTCGCTTTTTCTATCGCTCGAAGTCGGCAAACTGCAGTCCAGTTTCCCTCGAATGATACGGCAAACGTGCCTTATCGCAGCAAAGGAAACGGTTGAACGATCAAAGAGGGTCGAAAAGACGTTTCCTGCTCGCCTCCGTTAATTGACCGGTACGTGCTCGTCCTTACACGCTCCTGTCCAACTCGAATCCGTTCCAACAGGGGCCCGGGCACGCCCATTAGCGCCATTTCCGACAGACTCCGACGCGAAGGATTTCGATTTTCTCGCTATCGGATTTTAACGGCGGAGCTTCCCGCTCGGCGAACAGACGCGTCCTTCGATTGAACGAACACGATCGTTCGTCCACGTCGAAGAGTCCTTCTATAAATCAACGTCCAGCCGATACCGATCTACCTGTCCGCGTTCTCATCTGCATCGTTACTTCCGAGTGGCGCGCGTCTCTGCCGTTGCATATTTATAACGCAAAAGCGTTAACCTTCGTACCTCCGAAGCCAGCCTCCGTGTATTCCACACGGAGGGGAAGACGAACGACACGGGTTGGGAAGGACGAAAAAAAAATCGCTCGATTCGCGGATACGGATTATCGGAAATGACGAAGGCTGCGGAGGCCATTGGGAGCGCACGAGTGGGAGCGAACAACGAAGACGACACAGCTTTCGGCGCGTGTATATAAAGAGTTCGATTTCCGTAGAGCTAACAGCAGTATCGATCCGCGTCCTTTTCGTGTTTGCCTACGGAAAAGCCGATAAAACGTTTAACATGTTCAAGCTGGCAAGTATATCCATTATACGTATACCCTGTATGAGCTTACTTACTACATGTACCGGGTAGGCGAGTATCCGTTACGGCAAACGATACCGATTTTAAACGGTTCGTGTTAAATAACGTAGGAAATCGATGAATTTGATAGAACGTGTCGTAAATCGTTGCAACGTTCGTTCTTCGTTTCGGTCAGATCGTCACGTTGAAAGCGGCTAAATCACTTATTTTACGGAGTAATACCCGTACTCGTTATTATTTCTCCATAGCGACATTTGTTTCGATTTGTAGTAGCTTGAACGACATACTTTACCTTTTATTTTTCATAAAAAATTTTTAATTGCATCTAGCGTCGATCTGGACGACTGCGCCGGATCCCTGGTACTTTTATAAAAATACCAATTAATTTCGTTCGTTACAACGCGTGTACACCGAGTAGCCGAGTAGCATTTTTACGCTAACTTTCGATACGCGTTATACGATCAAGCGTAACGATAATTTAATTGTTAAACTTTCGTAGATGGACGACTTGAAATGACGTTTCTAATACGATAAACGGCAAAATAGGCCAGTCCCGATTAATATTGCCAATAAATTTCAAATTTCTCGTCAATTCGGACAACTCTGATCCGATGCGGTATAAATGATTTTGCGTTGAAGCTATTTGTTATTCGAAAGATCGAGTAAAGTGTCCGGATAAGCGACGACGAAGAAGATACGAGGAGGCAAGTGAAAGTAGATCGTTTACGGTCGGACACTGTCTCCATCGATGTACGTTATTATCGGCGACAAATATTTATATCTATCGCTTGTAATCTCATTTCTCTACAATTAAACGATAATAGATTTAATCTCGACATCCATGTTAGTAACGTTATCTGTTTTTCGTTTAAATGCTCGAGTTACATTTAAAACCGTATTTCGTTGCGGTATACACTTGACGAACTGATCGAATATCGCTGTCCTATCCAGTCGTTTTGTCAACGAGATCGATAATTCTATAATTCTCTCTCGATACGGACAGTTTTATTTACCTACTCCACCGTGCTTCGCGTTTTCGTCGCGTGGCGAACATTAAGGATGCAAATAACGGCCGATTTAACGAGACTACTGCTACGAATCTTCTACTACTAGTTTGACAGTTATTAATGGAATAATCGATACATACGTATCGGCGTTATATGAGAACGGTAAGCTTCGAACGAGCTACGAACCATGCGAAAGAAATACCGTGTTGTCCGTATAAACTATCGATTACTGTCTGTTTACAAAAGCTATAAAGTGGCGCGTATATACGAGCATCGATTTATACATAGAATAACGGATGTTTTTATAAAGCCTCTGCGATGCTTTTGTCAAATAAATTGCCTACTAAACGAATACACATGATTTATCGTTATTTCATTTCGTAGCACGTGTCGTTCCGTTTAAATTTACCAGATGTAAATAAATACTTTTGCCGCCGTTTCGGTCTAATGTTCGGTCGAACGAGGAGAAGCGAATACTTTAAATACAACAATTGACTAATAACACATTGGAAATGTAAATATTCGTATGTCGTTAATAATAACCGCGAAAGGATACAGATACGTTTCTCTTATCGACAGATTCTTCTGCTGGCCGTGACTATCTTGGCGGTGGTATCGGCTGTACCAGGTCCAGTGCCGCCAGTAATAGCACCCCCGTTGGTCTACTGGCATCCATACGCGAAGGTGTTACCTCTCCACACCGCGACTCTGCCTCTGTCCTACGCTCACGGCTACAAATGGTACCACCCAGGGTCCGTGTATCTCTACCGATGACGAAACCGAGCCGAATTTCTTCACCCGTGCGATAATCTTTACGACTAAAGATTATGCACCAACTAGAGGCGACGATGGCGCGACGAACAACTTCTTAACCGATTTGAGATGTTTAAAGTAAAAGTTTAAAGTAAAACACGCGATAGCCGCAACGACTGCAGCAGAATCCAAAGCCATTTCCCTTTTCCGGTTAATTTCACCGTCAAGCTCGTTCGTCGTCTTTTATATCGATTGTAAAGTCTGCGGGATGGTTGGCAAGCGCCGCTCCGCTCGATCTCCAGCGTATCGCGAACGGTGGAAACGAGAACGGTGGCCGCCGATACGAGATACGACAGCGTTGTTCGCAAGGAGAAGCATGGAAAATCTAACGGGGCTAAAAAGGGGAGAGATCGTTCGGGACAGTCGTAAAACGGTGGAAGGATCGTGGAATGCCAGATTCGTGCGAGGACAGGATGGAGGCGCGTACGTCGTTTATATGGCCATCTGCGTGTAACGGCGCGACGGTGCGGCGTTCGTTTGGCCGTGTCTGCGACTGCAACAGCGAACGTAAAGCATCTTTGCGCGTGTCTTGTCTTATCTTATCGGATAAGACATATATTCTGGAAGCGGGGTGAACGCTCGAGAACGTGGGCACCTCGTTCGAAACTTTACTCCGGTGGAGTTGCTTCGTGCCGACAAGCTTCCTTTGGTGCGTGAAATCGGAGAGGGAAGACGGTGGAAACTAGAGCGAGACACGCGAATCCCATTTTTTTAAATAAAATTTTATTAAAATTCCATATGACCAAAGGGAAAGGGTCCTGGATGATGGTGCAATGATAGAGATGCGAAGAATGTCCGAATTGCGTTGATGATCTCAGGGCGGCAAATGGCGGCCGAAAGGAAAGAGACCAGCCGATTCTGACGCGATTCTCGATCTTTGGATCGCGTCATCGCGGATCGTGTTACCGACCGTGTCCCGAAGAAAGCTGGACGTCGTCTCGATGATCGGGAGATGACCAGGAACGAAACAATTGATTTACTATTGATTTTCTCGATTGTGGCTGTTCTTCTCGCTCCATCCTCGAGCTATGATCTATCTTTCCCTTCGTGCTTTTTTTCCTTCAATTTCGCTGCTTCGTTTTTTTGCCTGGTTTGGAGGTGGGGACGATTTACGAGGGATCAGAAAGGTGTGTGTATGTGTGTGTATGTGTTTTCTAGGGGGGCTGTCTCGTCGTGACTTGGTGGTAGTAAGATAGAATCAGTTGTCGTCTAATGCAAGCCGTGCGCAGAAAGGAGGGGCAGGGGTGCGGCGGTCAGCACGGACTTGGTGACGATGGGAGCGGTGCGGACGATGGGGGCAACAGGCTGGGCGATCACGTGGGCAGCTGGTGCCAGTGCAGCGGCGTGCGAGACGACCAAGGGAGCCGTAATTGGGCCGGTTGCGTGGTCAGCGATGATGCCAGTGAGACCACCAGGGGCGGCGGTAGCGACGGCCAGGACGGCGGCGAGAACAGCCTGTGGGAAAACAGCACGTGCGATTCTTAGTTTACCCCTGGCTCTTCTCTTCTCCCGACCCAAACCCTCGGATCCTCGATCTACGTTCACCGGCTTCTTATCTATCTCTAGATAGTTAACAGGCGTTAATCTTCCAGCGATTATATACGCCTTGCGTGGAAACGAAGAGAACGCTTTGATCGCGCGTTGAGCCGCGTTCGAGATCCGTATTTGTTTACCGGTGTCCTTGGAACCGCCGGCCTCAGAGATATAAGGAAAAGGCTAGAGTTTCGAACGATTGGTGGCTTTTCCGACGGTGACAATCATGGCCCAGATATAGATTTTTTCTTTTTCTTTCTTTTTCTTTCTCTTTTTTTTTTTTTTTTTTTTGGTAGTTCGACGCACTCCGTAATAGTTCGATATGCTAGTTTGAAAGCGGTATGATTGAAAAAGGTATAAGCGATTAAAGCTCTTTCGAAGATGATAAAATTAGTACGCGTCTGTTGATCGTAGAATCTCGCGAAAGATCGACTGCCTGATCGAATCTGATCAAATCCATACGGCTGATCCGCGACGACCTTATTCTACTTCTTCTCAAGCATGTTAAGCTTTTATGCAAAATCTGCTCGATGTACGCAACAACGTCGACACTGTCGCGTTAAAATGACGTCCATCAACGGTCAAAGAAACATTTCGCGAATCGAACCGATCGAAACGTACAGAAACTTGCTAAAAATTTACGTTACGTACGAATGGATATCAGTCCTCGAACTTACATTTCTGCGACATCGTCGATCGTAACACCGCCTCGGTGGAAAAAATGGTACGGAAACGCGCAGATCGGCATAAAAACGACGTAAAGCAAGTGTCGCGCGGACGAGCGGCACGCGAGCAGGCGAGCGCGCGAGATCGGTTTCGAGCCGGGGGAAAAAGCGAGAACGCGGTGTCCGTGGCGCGGGTCGCATTCCATTTTGTCCGACTGCGTTCGCGAGTAGAGTTGGCCAACAATGTGCATGCTTCAGTGGTTTCGCTCGCTCGCGTAGATTTTTGTGACCGGACGGAAACGCTCGGTGTTCGTCCGAGTGAACGTACAACCGTACCGATGTGTGCGCGCGGAAAGGTCACGGCGCGATACTTGACGCGTTTGCCGCGGGAATCAAATGCTTTATCGATCAAAGAAGATCAGAGTGAACGGAGGAATTTTCCTCGCCGCGACGCTCCACCGTGATTCGATCGAACGATTGGCCAGTCCTTCGTACGAATGCGCTCGCGAATGCGGTTAATATGCAAATTAGCCGAGGTGGCCGGCCTCACCGGCGGGAAACTCCGTTTTGCGTTTAGAAAAATGGGCAGAAGCTGTACAGGTATCTCGAGAATCTAAAAATTCTCCAAAAAGAATTTCGAACAGAACGATTTTGCTGGACGTTGAACGAGATATGTAAAGGACGTTTGAAAGTTGTCTTATGAATTCTGCGTAATTACGCTATGTATTACAGCTAGGATTATGTACTATACGCATTTGAGAAAATATCAGCGTTTCGTCCACCAGTCACTAGGTAAGGTATCTATCAGAACGGTCGAAACTGCTGTATAATTTAGTTCCCCTTGCAATACATTTGGTTAAAGAGCTGCGAAATTTATGCAATTTTCTAATCCCCGTCTCGAGCACGTCGGAAATTCCAAGATCGAAGAAATAATCAAACTTGAAACCAAATGAAGCTTAATATCTATCGTTGCCAAACTATATATAGCCGTTTTGTCTTGAATGGCTCACGTACGCGGTATATCTGTCTGTTGCAAGTGAAATCGTGCTGGTTAGAATCTGGTTTCGTTGCTCGATTTCGCCCACCCACGTAACATCGACAAAGTAAAACTCTGTTTATCTAATCTAGTATAGCGATGGAAACAAGTAATATAAAATATGATATTCTTCTTACCAACTTGAACATGTTGATTGGGTTGTGGGTTGCTTGTTTACTTCTCGAAAGTAGGTAAGCTTATGCTGGATGTACCGGGCGGCGGTCCTTTTATACAAAAGTCGGTTTTAAAAAATCGCTATAAATTTGATCACGTGGCCCTCCGTTCGACCGTCTGACGTTATGCATCGGCGTGTTGAGTCAGCCGATCTAAGAACGGAGGTGGGGTGCCGTTTAGCCAATCCGCGTTCGGTATCGGCTCTAAACAACGCGAATCTGGCCAATCACGTGCTTTCAACCCCTCGCGATCGGTTCTCGGGAATTGGGTTAAGACACTTTGCGTGGAAACAGTTTCGTTGTCTGTGTGAACGCGATACGAAGGTGTGGGTCACCCGCACGGACCCTGTTTAGGTCGGGGTAAGTGCAACAACGCCAGCTGAAAACGTAAAGCCGTGCGCTCCAAACGCGGACAGATTTCGTGAAAAAAGATCCAGTCAAGGTATTCTTCGGCCTCTTTGCGCCGCTCTGCAGGCGCCAAACACATCCTCGAAGGGCGGCGATCCTTCGAGTTTCTTCGGCATCGAGGATCGTTGCGAAGCTTAGGGTACCGATCGGACGTTACGCGTATCCATGAATTAACACCTGTCGTAAGATTTTTACGTTCTTACCTTTCCATCGATAGACGGATGACTCTACGTAACTTTTGCTAACGTTTATGTTCAGCTCGGTATATGTTTCCTATAGGGTGTCTTAAAATTAGCTGTGTGTCAGCCGTGTCGCGAAAGGATTACGTGTCTATACTTTTAAGAACTAATTTTGTGGCACGAGTTCTATGTGTAAAAAAGAAAAAAAAAAGAAAAGAAAAAGAAAAAAAGGAAAAAAGGGAATAGAATTCGCAAAGAACAAATTTAAAACGGATGTTGTTAATCCTTTTTCCGTTAGACGCCTATCGTTATAGTTTATCGATCTCGCTCGAAAACCAATAGCCAACGAAGTATCCAAGGAAGTGGATAATACGAAAATTAGCTGAAAACACTGGGTGTAATAAACGATACAACAACGACAGCTTCCACCGATCCACCTTCGTTTTGTTCCACGGTTCATTATCAATCGCACGAAAGAGTAAATTTGCTATGAATTAAGAGGAGATTCGCGAGGAATGTGTCAAATTCACGTTATGACGATTGTCATGCACGATCGCGATATTCACGGAACTTTCTTATATCGACTTAAACTCGTTAAACGTAACATAAAAATTGTCGGAATAGTGAATTCCGTATCTAAGGAAGATCGAACTCAGCTTCTGCTCTCCGTCTCGATTTATCGTAATATTAAATAAAGTTATAATAGGCACGCAAGAAAAATCTGACACGGCGTTGCGATCTGTCCAATACGATTAGCCTTTCCCAATTATGAAATGCGGAGATACAAGCTTTCGATATTAGTATGTGGCTCGAAAATTAGATACCGTTACAAATCGGCGTGTTACACGTTAAGTTTGTCGAAGGTGAGTGGAGAAAAACTCCGAGGTTTTGACTTTCTTGTGCCCGGGATTCGGGATACGAGTTGCTTAATTACCAGACCGTCCGTCTGAAAAAACCGATCTTTCACGGTCATTTATTACCGTGAAGTCATTTAATTCGTAATATGACGTAAATTCCACTTCACACCCATTACTTCATGCAAGGTCTAATGTCGACCAAAGGAAAGTATTTCCGATCGAAGCGTGTCGTACCTAAGAGTACGTTCCAATTTCCACTTTATCTTTGTTACATTTAATAGGAGCAGAGCCTTGCTTCGCTGTATCAGAAAAGTGTTCGAAATTGATGGACCATCGTCGGAATCGCGCCAACTGGCATCGTCTTTTGTTACGCGACGAATCGCTGCCAATTGTCGATCTTCGATCGCTTGGTGATGTAATCGCGTGTCATCGAGAGCGGATTATTCGTTCTCTTTATCGTGCGTGCAAGATCAGAGTCTCTGGACGTGTAACAAGTGTGGCGGGCGTCGTGTGTCAACCACGCGGAAGTCCGCGTTCGACGGATACGAAATACGATCGACTTACGGTGAAATGGCCGGTTTAACTAATAAAATGGAACGAGAGCTGCGTTGCTTATCGATATCAAACGTGAAATGCGATACCTGCTTAAAGGCATCCCGACGTCTATCCTATCCTTTCCAGACTATGTAGATTATGATATTATTAAATTCTATCAAACGCCGTAACGAGTATTACGTAATACATTTTTGTAACTTAAGCGCGTTCGATTTATTTTTGCACCTTTCAATTTTTCCTGGATGCATAGACAATAAACATAAGGCAGCAACAAGGCAACCGCGAATAAATCTTCGATTACTTGTCTGTTCGAACAGCCCAGTACTCATATATACGTAGATAATGTCTATTTCTAGTGTTCTCGTTCGGCGTTCGATGTATTTTATATTTTAATTTCACGAATGTTGAACCGATCGAAGGGGTGTTTAAAGATATTGGAGATCTTGAAAGCGGAATTTGTATAAGTTACAGATACTTTATAGCTTACTATTGAATAAATCGAAGACAAAGCACGCTATACGGTTTGCCGTAGTGTATTTTTACATGCAACAAGATGACGAACCTTTCACGAATCTTCGATTCTTTCCTTTCTTTCTCCAGTAAATAACGTGCCTCTTTGGTACGAGCAACGATTACATTATAGCGTAGCAGCGCGTCTTGCGTAACTTGGTCGTAGCATTGAAAAGACAAAGGGAGCGTTCCAAATCTATCTTAATCCCGCCGTGTATATCAAGCTGCAATAATATCGTTTGAAATTGCTCGAGACGTGAATTTGCGATAGGGCATAGAAGGAGCAAGTCCACGATGGGTTCGTGTTAGTGGATTTACGCAGGTCGATAGGTCAGCTGCAGCTTCTGTCGAAGATGTTCGCGCGGATACGAGACCAAGACTGGAAGATGTATGTATTTTCGTAGTTGGCAGTTCGTTCTATGGACGGAACAGCGGCGAGAAGCAAGAGAAAGAGGGCGAACGAAGGTAGGGAGAGTAACGCGTCGCTGTCCGAGGGTTGATCGAAGGCTAAGACAATTCCCAGTCACCGATGCTCCCTTTTGCCAGGCAATTTCAGTAAGATCGATCGCTTCCGAGGATCGTGTAAAACTATTTCGTGATACCGGTCGGATCGTTCGACGTGAAATCGATAGAGAATCATTTATCGGGCGTTTCGTTGGATCTCCAGTTATTTCTTCCCTTGGTATTCGACGTATTCTTCGTCGAATTTAAATTTTTTCCGTTTTTTCTTTTTTTTTTTTTTTCTAGTCCCGTTTATCGCAATTCATTTTTCCCTTTAACTCAACTTGGCCATTCGTTGTCGTAATAATTATCATAACGGGTTATTAGCGACTCGTGTAAGATCGTCGGTCGGGTCTCGTAATGTTTAGCGTGGTTCGCTTTAGAAATTCGAGTAACTCTAATGCCCGATTTGAATTCTTTAAACTGTCCCTTATAGACAAAGAACTATAATGTATGTATATATCATATATAATATCGAGCAAGGTACGATCTAGCAGCTGGAAATTTTGATGGTTAGCCCGCCCGAACTGTTCGATTCAAAAATCGAAACAAAGTCGCTTCAAGCCGGCTTAGAACGAGCGACGTTGCAAGAACGGAGGTACGAAGTTCTTTCGTCTTACGAAGGAAGGAATACCTCCTGCGTGCGTATCTTCTTGCTCTTCTAATCCCTTGTTTGCATCATTTTGTATATCGAGCCTTTCCCGAACATTTGCCGATCATCGCGACAAACGAGCGAGCGCCAAAGAAACTCAACCAAACAACGATTTCCTTCGTCAATTGCGTGCACGAGTTAAGCAATTGAATCGCAAAGTGCGTTCACCGAACGACGCCCATCCGCGTTGCCCTCTTCACCGCATCTAACATCTTGCGAAAAAAAGTGAAACTCGTCCAGGTTATTGGCTTCGGTTAAACGTACATTATCTTTATTGCGACACTACGAGACTTATATCGGTTTGAATATCGTTAGTAAAAATTGGCCGCTTCGAAACACGGCTCGCACTTTCATCTTTCGCTTTGCTTCGAGAAATTTCGCTCGGCGTGCTTCGCGTTTTCGAAGGAAGGAAAATTTTGACGTCGCCGAGAGACGACACGAAACCGTTGGCAAGGTTCGCGAACGACACCAGAATTCGCGAACGATGCCAAACGTTCCGTTTTAGATGTAAAGAGGAGGCCTCGAGCGTCTAAAAGAAAAAAAAAAAAAAAATGAAAGAAAATTCTATTCGCGAGACGCCTGGCGTTCCTTTTGTCTATCTCCTTGCTGCTGGCAACAGGCCATTCGGATCGTGCAGAACGATAAAGGCACCGAGGTAAGAGTCGTCGATCGATTGTATTCAATCATGGACGAAGTTTACAGGATTCTAGAAAATATTTATAACAAATAATGAACTGATATTATAACGAATGATAAACCTCTATGATATCTCAGATGTAGATATAGACGAAGGAATAAAATTAGCTATTGTATCACTTGGTCTTTATCGTCATCTTCTAACGATTAATATTATCAATACCATTTACTGTTAACTATACTGACTAACTATAACCGATCGAAGATTGTTTCATACGATAAACGTCATGCCCAGGTAACTTATCGGATGATCAAGCAATCGAGGATCGCAGTTAGCGAGATTATGTAAAGATCGAGTAAAAGAGACTCGCTTTATTCTTCTTAGCGATTTGTGCATGGGAATGATTTTGTAATATACGTATCATGGAAATCTTTCTCTCCCTACAGCTAGATCCTGTTCGTCGTACGATTAATATTCTCTCATACGTTTCGTATACTTCCGATCCCTTTCTTTTTTTCTTCTTTTACGTTTGCTATTATTTCGCTACTTGGGCAGCCTATTTTTTTTTCTTTTATCACTTTCTTCATATCTGCATCTCGGTAATCGTTTCTTCCCGGTAAAAGTACCAGGCGCGCCGCAAAGTTACTCTATTCCTAAAAGTTTGATTCGACGGTAAACGTACGAGCGGGTCAGCGACACTGATTATCTTCTAGCGTCGAAACGTAAAATTATTAAACCAACGAACGAAAATGTCTTAATTTTTTGATCGAAGCGTCGCTCTTCGAGAATTTCTGAACTATGTCATCGATTATTTTTACCACCATGTTAAGTAAAATTTGTTCGGTGGATTAAGAAAGCTTATGAAACGTTGGAATAGGATTATAAAAAGCAATGGATTCGTATAAGAAATTAAACGAAAGAAATTTATTTTCTCATTGCGGGAACAAACGTTACGTTTTCACCAATCCGACGATATCTTAATCTATCTGTAAAACGTTGTCCCAAACTTTTGTTCGTTTTTACAGACTCAAGGTTTCGCTTTCTCAAGAAATAACGAGTGATCATTCGGTGCTATATCTCTCGTCGTACATTCTTATTACGATGTTAATGGAAACACCGATTACGAGCGGCTAGAATGTCATAATAACCAGGAGGTACGCGGCCGAACATACGCGTAACCTCCCATAATCCAACCTATAATTGTTACACATGGCTACGTAAACGAGAAATAAATATGTCAGGGAAGAATATGCGTTAACGACGTCTGTGATTTCCCAACATGCATACGACAATGCCATACATTCGTTCTCTATCTTGTTTTCTTTTCTAGCTGCGAGGTGTCTGGATGACAAGGTGTTTCGAACGATCGAAACCGATGATTATTTAATTTTTCTTCTCGCGAAGAAAGAGGACATAGTCGGATGTTAGAAACGAAGGATTGGCGGAATAATCAATCGTTCGTTGAAACTAGTTGCTCCCCATTAAACGCATAATTCATATTTTATATTCGTACGAATTAATATTTTGTAAGATAAGTCACATAGATTTCAGAACTTCCAGCGAGTTGCCAGCCACTTTGTTCTTTATTTCGTATAAGAACATTCTCCTTTTCTTTATCCCATCTCTTAGCGGTTCGAGTAGCTGGCAACAAGGGTTGGTCAGTAGTTGCTTCTGATTTATTACGATAGATAGATAGAGATAGATAGATAGATAGATAGATAGATAGAGAGAGAGAGAGAGAGAGAGAGAGAGAGAGAGAGAGAGAGAGAGAGAGAGGGAGGGGGGGGGCAGAAAAACGAATGGGAGCTATTCTATTAATTTATCGCGGTTTGTTGCGCCGGCGAGGAACCGAAAGACTTTGGATACTTCCATTTCGAAGATGAAATATGGATGAGAAATTTTATCGCTCTGACCGTCGCTGAACACAATGTACTCGCGTACTTTGTAAAAGTGTTGTCAGCATCCATCGACGAAACAGTATTCCATATCTTTCGATCTGCTTACTTTTTGAAAAGAGAGAGAGAGAGAGAGAGAGAGAGAATTTCGAAGGAAACTATTTTTTACGCGAAAGAGAATTTAAGAATGTTCGAGGATAAAATGGAGAGATTAAAACGACTGTTACAGTAACCATGCGTCGTATATGGAATGTCAGGCGAACGTCGGCGAACATGGATGAAATCATTCTTTGAAAAGTTCAATGTACATGTAGTACATACCTGTCCAAGGAAACCGCAACAAGGCTGTAGACAGAGGCCGCCACGGAAACGCCTTGTATATAAGCGACGGCTTTACACATGAACCATCCCAGGAACCATGCTGAAACACAAGTACACCGTTTATCGTTCGAAGTCAGACGATCGAGTAAAACTGAGTTTTCTCGCCGGAAATGACTTCCGTTCTTTTCGAAGAGAAAAGGGAAGAAAGTCTATGTCGCAAAGTTGTCCTTTCTGACAAAAGTGCGAATTAATTTGTCGCGCGAAAGTTTTCAGATACAGGGAACACAATTTCGCAATTTCTCTGTACGGTAGCTTTAATCGAAAGTACACCAACTTTTCGAAAACGAATGACACGTTTCGCTTTAAGAAGCATAGGATTCCTTCCTAATAGTCTTACACCTGAAACAAAGAGCTGTATCGCGGGAACGAGAATAATTTTAGGTGTAAATCGTCTCATTCTTTCGTAGAGTAATTTTGCGTCTTCGCGTGGTTTTGCGAAATATCGTTTTCAAAGTGGAAACACGTTTCAAAGTCTGCAGTGATTTACATGGATGTGCTGTTTAATGTTAATTGTCCGGGGAAACTGGTTTCAAAAAACGTAAACGCAGAGCGGTTAGAACACTTGCATAATAACGAATAGTAGATATGCACTTACGTATGTATCCGCGTGTTGGTTACAGCGCAATGTCGTATAGTAATTGCGCGTAGTTTTAAATTTATTTCGTTATCACGGCGGCAAAAACGGATTACTTTCGTTCTCGTAACTTTCTTATGAAATTTCTTTTTTCGTCACGCGAACTCTGTTCGTTCGCAAGGCAATCTAATTAAGAATTCTACTATCGGACGCCGCGTCGTTCCGATGGGCTTTAATCAACGACGGTTGTTTCCATAATTTCATCCTTTACGATAAATTATCGCGATAAATTGTATAAAAGCTTTTCTTCCGGAGGTGCGCGTCTTCTTTGCGCGTGTTCCGCCTAATTAACTAATTGATAGAAAATTCATATTAAAACGGGAAGATGGCGAGCGTAGCGGGTTTATTAAAAAGCTTATGCGTATATCGTACAGAGCGTTTAACGCGGATCGAGCCAAAGCTTCGAAACGATAGAAGATAGAACAATTTCGTTAAACGAAATGAAACGGTTTCTTGGCAAGCGGAGATTAGGAAAATTCTACGGACGTCTGCGACTAATCGTAAGAGTTACGTACTATACAGAGAATTCTATTTAAACGGACAACGCTGTTCCACTGTACCAATCTGGTACACTCGTGCGACGATGCCTCGTATCGAATAACATTTACCCTGTAAAGGCCAGTGTATCATATCGCAAACTCCACTCGGAGCCGTTGCATCAAGATGAATTCGAGTCACGGCGTATCGAACGCTTGCCCCTTCGATCGGATATTAATCGCAGGATGCGACAGGGTTCGATGATCTGGATCCTCGACGGGATACGACGTAACGTTCTGAACGGAGGGACGGAGAAACGTAGGAATAGGTGTCGTTATTCCGCAGACCTGGATCTTTGACGCAGGCGGCGTGCGCGATTATCGGCTGGTTACGTGTTCGATGGAATAAATAATTATCTCGCGCAACGGTTGATCTACGGCCTACGGGAAGTTCCTTTCTCATGTATAAGGCCTCGCGCTTACCCTTCACTTCGCAACACAATACTTTCGGTGCTGGACTGCCGCTAAAAGGCCACACAATCGGCATCGACGTAGCTCGAAAGCACTTGCTATTCGAACCGTTTCGACGGGAAAAAGGAACTAGCTGTTTGCACGCCGATTTCCTCGCCGTGCGAATGACGTGCTGCTTCTCAGGGGAATTTCGTGCTGGCTGTCCGATGGAGGCTATACGTTGACGCGTGAAAATACACGAGGAACACGAGAGAAATGCGGGAGCAAGAAGAAGGAGAAGGAGAATAGGGAGTCGGTATCGTAGCGACGGTTTTCTGCAAATTGATCAGGGCGAAGACGTGGAGCTTATTACGATTTCTGCACGTTGGTTAAACGCACAAGTTGGAGAATAGAAGGAACAAACGACGATATTTTCTATTCTCTGTGTCACGTTCTTGCGATAGACGCACTCGTAGGAGCGGGTCGTGTACTTACGTACGTAATGAAATTTACAAAAGCGAAGTTGATCAGCGTGGTTACCGAAGTACCGAATATTGGAAAGAATACAAACAGCGTTCCTCGTTTTTCATCTTTCCGGAAGCCGCGGGTGGACTGATACGGAAGAAGGAAGACGCGAAAGTATAGCCCGAAGAAAGAAAATGAAGAAAGGAAACTGCGGAAGTATCGGAAAAGACGCCGCGTTTTACCTCTGTATGAAGGCCCATTATCGACGCAGGCTTGCGTACATATCGAAGATGTGACAATTCCGTGGAACGAGTCTACAGCGTCACGTGCATCCGTCGCGGAACTCGAGAACGAATCTGGCCTGAAAGTTTCGCGAGATCCATCGAAATTCGGGGCTCACTCGCGATCAATCGCATCCTGACAATCTGACGTGTTCCAACTTTTCCATTGAATAAATTTGCCTCTTGTATGCACGCGCGCGAAACCTAGGGCCGAATCGTATCAAACTCGTAGAACTCCGACGTACTGTATCGCTTCAAACGGATGCTGCCTGTTTCGCGGGAATAGAAATCGACGGGACGCAACCGCCGTTTTATCGTAATTACACGTGTAATTAGGATGTTCGTTGATCTCATATTTTTTATAGCTACAAAATATTGAGAAACGGCAATAAAGTAATACGACATCGAAGAGCTTATGGAATAAATAAGTAAAAGTGGATCAATTTATTCAAGCAGATACGTATTTATAAATTTTACCAATTAATCGCTTCGACGTAACTCTATCGCACTAAAAGAATATAATATAGTAGTAATAATAATAATAATAGTAGTAGTAGTAGTAGTAGTAGTAGTAGTAGTAGTAGTAGTAGTAGTAGTAGTAGTAGTAGTAGTAGTAGTAATAATAATAATAATAATAATAACAACAACAAGAATATAAATAATAATATAGAATAATTTTGCAAATAATGTTCATGCACGACGAAAAACGGGACAACTTTTTACGCATTCTTCGTGCGATTAACGCGAGATATTATCGGCTATTAACGATAAATGCTGGCTGAAGTAACGGGGCTAACTCCACAACCACGGTCAGTTTGCAGGATACAATCGGAGAGAAGGTTATTACAACACGCGTCTTAATTGCCACGCCGTTCGTTTCATATTATTATATAATAGTATCTTTTCGTTTCTATGTACACATATGCGCATATATACCGTGATTTGGCGACTTAAAACGACCAAATGTGATATTTGAACAAGACGCTGTTCAAGTAAAAACGGAGAGGAAACTGGTTTCAAGGTATCGATTGGTCTGAAAAAAGATTATAATTATGTATACGTGCAATTATACGACACGTATCTACTTATACGCAAATTACACGTAAATGTTTCGTTAGACGTTTTGTTAGACGTGTATCTAATCGAAGTGGGAGGACAAACTTCCGATTCTTGTTTTAAGAATAAATTAACTGCTATTTAGGATACGATAATTAAAATACCCTCGAGTAATGTTTTATGTAAAAGACTCTTTAAACCAGTCGCGGTCGCTTTCACCCCACGATCCGTTAGTTTCTATAAAGATTCTATATGAAAACTTCGACACGCGACAAACGGGGTAAGAAGTAGAAAGAAAGCGAAAGAATCGATAAATAAGGAAATCGATGACTGCGAACATGTAATACGAATCTCTTGCCTTCGAAACTGGAAGTTTTGAAATCATAAAAAGCGATTGCAACTTTGAAGACACGGTCGTTTTGTCTGCATCGTATTCATCGCCGAGTTACGCGTCCGTACTTTATAAAGCATTTTGCTCGTACGTTGAGATACACGGCGCGTATCGTGGCTTGTATCATAGCTCGTTTCCATTGCGACTAATTTACGATTGTAAGATTCTGTTTCCGTTTCACTTGTTTCACTTTGCTCCATTAATTGGCATTACGATCGTTGTTTAATAGAAACGTGTTGTCATAATGATATTTCGCAAAGTATCGCTTTACCGGGTGATTTATGAAACGTTTCGCGTCGTATTAACGATCTTCTGATTCGTTCTGATAGTTTCAAATAATAAGATAATTACCAGAGAATATTTCACTTTGTTTCACGCGATGTTTATTACGCTCTGAGGTATCAAAGCGTTTAATCAACTCGCTATACGAGATACTACGTTAGAATATTGAGATAATGTTTCTTTACGCTTTGGAATATCAAAATCGAACGATATAAAACGTTTGTCGCGTTTTTGAATATTCAAATATTGGTTATGACTTAATTAGTACGTAAAATTCTGTATAGTATAGCGCGTAACGCGTTCAGCTTTATGCTAATGTTTTACGATGTATACCGTCGACAGCCTTAACGGCTGCTATTTTATTTTAGCTATTAAAACGTTCTTAAATCGTCGAATGCTTCGTTCTCGTGCGAATTAATATTCCTTTATACATGGTTATTCGAATAGTTTCCATTCTACGCATTCGTAAGGATCACGCAAGATCGATACGACGATCTATCGCGTGAAGGATTGCCAATTGCAAGAAATCAAATTATCGGTCATGAATTATTGTCCAATGAAAGTACTCGTTCGAGCGTTCGATTTCACTCGTTCAAGCAGCCATCTGACTCGATCGATTTTGCTGCCGTGTTACCTGCTCCAAGGGTGGACAGATAAACGAATTGGCGATCGAGCAAGAAAGGAGAGGGAAAGAAATTTTGAGAGCAACTCTGTTTTTCGAACCCCGGCACTTCCATCGGCTCAATGAGAAACTGATCGACGCTCGATGTATATTTCTCTTTGTATCGTTGTTTTGCACCGTTTAATTTGCAATTTTATACGATACTATGCGATCGATGGTCGGTCTATTCAAATCAATCAGCGATTAACCGTTGTTATCGTAAAATGTCTAAAGGGTAACAAGTTTGATCGCATTCGATATCCGTTTTCAATTTGTAACGGTAATTAAGACCAAATGAATATAAATGATAACGATCTATTAGTGTATATACTTTGATAAATATTCAAACATATCGCGTCGCGTGATCAACGGGCAACAGGATATTAAATATCTGATTTCTCTCTGAAAGTGAATCGATGTTTTAAATCGCGTCTCAAGTAAAATAATACTTGGCCGAATCTCGATTAAAGTTAAATATCGCGAAAGGGAAACCGAGCGATCCCCGAAGCTCGATATACTTTGCTTTAATTCAAAATTCGTTCGAGTCTCGAGCGGAAGGTAACTTTCTATGGACACTCGTAATTTTTAATCGGTGGAACATTCGTTTGACGTTTACCGGGTGTACGCGATATTCCGATTGTTCTGGCTCGGTGCTGAACCGATGCTGCTGCTGGCTGTACGTTATCGGTGCTCTGTCCATACTTTGTTCGCAGTTCTTCGCGCCGATAGAACGGAAAATCAAAACGATCGGAGCGTTAACCTCCGTCGGAGGCAACGGAACCGGCGACAGCAGGCGATTTGTAATTTGACGAACGATCTCCGGCCTAGAAAAATGATCAACTTTTCCATGCCTCGTTTCGCAGAATCGAGAAACAAAGCGCCAAAAATATAAAAGATAATTTCATGCGGAGTGATCGAAGCCGAATGGCTCGATTAGTGTGGTAGTGAACGGCAAGTAAGAATCGCAGGGATATTTCGAGTCGAGTAAACGACAGATTCGCTCTGGCAAAGGTTTCCAGTTACCTGCTCGAATTCCAGTGGCTTGGATTAGCTTGTCATTCTACTTACCCGTAGCATTTCATTCTACCTACCTTAGCCTTAGCCTGGTTATTTCTTGCCGTTATCTCTTTACTACTTCCTTGCCTTCTTACCTCGTTGGCGAAGCTCGTTCTTTTCGTAAATTTTGACAAGCCGATGGAAGATGGAAAAAACGCGCGTTTAACATCATCCGCCCCGTTTCGCGTGACTTTAGCGTTATGGTAGATGGGAGACGAAAGAAGGAGGCTACGAAACACCATAGATTCCGAGGCGAGAGGTGGAACGGGCTCGATCGAAAGGGCAAAGTCACGTACAAGCCCACGTAAACTATGTAGGTAAATGTGAAAATTTCCCGATCGCCTGGAACCTTAGTTTCCTATGCGCGTGCGTTTCCACGTTTCGCGTATTTTACTTTCACCGTCTACGCTCCGGTGGACACCTCCACCGAACCTATGAAGTATGACACCGTTCCGCGGAGATAAAAGGAACCAGCTCGGTCGAATAAACGGGCAAACGCCGTAGAACGAACGCGTAGGCAACTTTAATTACGAGTCTGTTGCCTGGTAATTCGGACAAATGTTCTATCGATACTTTATATTGAAATTATTGTTGTATCGAGACGTCCGGTTAAGTTGCCCCCTTTCTGCCAACTTCTCTTTCTCATAAACTCGCGGACATCAGCTCGAAAATGAACATTTCGTCGAAGCATTCGCCCAACTTTCTTCCATCTCGGTGTTTAAAAGTTGCTTCGAAACAACTTTTTTACTCCCTTCTTATCGATTTGTCAATTGGCTGTCTTTTGTAAGATGGTAGATCGCGCAGAACCGCGAATAGATTATAGGCGATGCGAATATATAGATTATAGGCGTGCTCGTGATCTATTCACACCGATCTGATCTAATGCTTATTATTATTGCGAAATTTATAAGATTTATTCATAGCGGATCTAACGCATTTCTTAGGTCGACTGGTTTTACTTTTTCTTTCGTTGCGGGGTAGCAAGGAACGGATAAATTATTCCTCTATCGTTCTTGCGCGTAATTTCTTCAAAAGGGGCAAAAGGTTCGACTGACAAAAATATTTATCACGCGTCACGTGTATATATATATATGATCGACGGAGAAAAGATTGGAGGAATCCAGCTCGCTTAAAATACAAATACGGTATTAAGTTCAAGGAAACACTTACGAAAAACTCAGTCGTTCGTATTTATATTCACTTCGTTCGCACGTATATCTGTTCTGACAAACGAAATGTGTTTTCGAAACAATGCGATGTAATTTATGTTCCGAAACAGTTGTAATAAACGTACCTCCATTGCGCAAATGTTCCTGTTTAATATTCCATTGGATCGGAAAGACAAATACAGCTGTTGAATATGTGCGAACATTTATATCCTGCGACACTGATCTTCCAATCTAAAATACGCTCGTATAGTTTCAGATACGTAAATTTATATAATCGTAGAAATGACGTTTCTTGAGAATATGGCAAAACGGAAAGAAATGTAATCGGATTGATATATTAGAAGAAAAAAAAAGAAAAAAGAAAGTCGATTTGAACGTATAGAACGCCAATTTTCACAACTTTCGTCTCTCACTCCCACTGATCGATCAATTATCGAATCTGATAAAAGTATATCGTCGAGCGCTCGCGATCGATCAATGTCTCAATTTATTTATTTTGCGTTACGCCAGCGACGTTATATTCTTTCCTTCGTTTCAGATCTGTTTTCATTTTCAATCATCGTCGGTTATCGCATCGAACTTTTTTCCTTTTTACGTGTAATTCAACGTTGCACGGTACCTTGTTTTTCAATTTCACCATACGTTTATCTAATTCCAGCGACAGGTGTTATTATTACGCGGCTAGCTGGTCCAAAGGAGGAAGTTGAAAAGGAAGAGAGCTACTTGATAAAGGAACGAACGCAGGGAACGAGAGGGAAAAGCGAACCGTGTAGAAAGTGATCGTTCGACCGGTATGTCAGCTTAGAGATCTGAAACAGACACGCTACATCCTACGCAAAAATGGACGAACGAGACAGGAACAATTGCTCTTCTACGCAATTACGGTAACGAGAATGTGCGGTATTAAAACACGCCACAATTAAAAACACGTCTAACGTAATTACGAGAACGCTTTCGAAAAGATCTCCCGTTAAATGACCAGTCCTTTGAACGGCGCGTAGAGTCCGCAGGATAACGTTCTGTCGTTACTTTGTAATCGCTCGTTCTATCTTCCCACGTGATTGTCACATTTTCCCATTAATTTATACCGACTCCTCTTCTATTTAGAATATTTTTATCGAATAAATAATAATCACCTTTTATCGAATAAATATCGTTTTGCAGTTTGAATTCTGCCCCAGACTATTTTAACAATTCTTCGCACGTTCGTTGTTCGAGTACATCGCGCAACCATTATGAAAACTCGGAGTTGCTCTACCGCTAAAACACAATCGGGTATTCGAGTTTCTTGGCCAAACTGCACGGTTTCCGCGCAACCGTTCTCCTATCCACCGGAAAGTTTGCCGAAAACGACGATCATGGGGATCAAGAAAGTATCGGAAGGAGATTGTATCTACGTACCGTTTATGCCGCAGTACGCAGCTTCGATTCAGTTATCCCGGCGATATGATCTTAACAAAAGCGTTCTAGAACGCGCGTCACGTGTCGCTGTTTGTTCGATTTCACCTCGGTCCGTTTCTATCGATCGTGACACTCACGCCTCGCGATTTTTCCTTAAACGCTTCGACGTTGTATTTTACGGGCAAACAATCTGCGGAGACACGCGAGATTCTCCTCAGAAGTAAACAGAGATATTGCCGAAAAGATGAAACGGACGAGCCGAGTCTGTCCAGTTTGCCTACGCAGAGCGGCTTTTGATGAAAATCGATGCCTCCTCGAGGAAATGATTTTAACGAAATGAAGGAAATATCGGATAGGCAATGGAATATTGCGGTGGAGGGTGCGAACGGGGCTCGTTTCCGTGTAGTCTTTCGTTTATTCACTCGTTCGTTGTTAAATAATTATAACGACGTTCTATGTTTGACGCGCACGGAACAAAGTTGATTAAAAAACTACGGATATATCGAATTGCACGTCGTACGTCGTAATTTGTTTTAAACTCCAAGATTCGTTAACGGACTCGATCCTCTCCATCGATTCCTAAACTTCAGATCCAAGTTTCGTTTACGTCTCATACGATAGAACGATCATTACTGGCGGAAGTAATACCCTTTGTCGGGGAAACGTGACAAATTTCGAAACTGGGCCGAATACAAGCGAAAGGACGAACGAGATTCTACGGAGCGGGTGGCGGAACGGGACGAGAACCTGGAGACGGACGGAAAAGCTTCGACGAAGTCGTTTTTCCTCCCTTGGCGAGAGAGATCGAAGACCACTCAACCGGGCCTCCTTAAGGGTTCAAGCTGGCGACTAGTTTGAATTTCAATTTAACAACGAGGGAACGACGACAGTGCGCGTTCCTTTTTCTGTCCTCTCGAGGGACGTTTCAATCGCCAGAGAGATCCGAGCAGTTAGTTCGACTCGTCCAATCGAACGACTTTGGTATTCGGTAAATATTTCGTTTCAGTAAAATACGTGTTTGGAAAATGATTATTTAAACGGCTAGATGTTATTTTGGAAGAATTATACGTTACTTTACTCCGACAAGCCATTGATTTCTCTTTGAATCGTTATTCGTATAGTTATCAAGTGAACTATTTGTTTACTTTACTTGATATTTTATATTTGAATGAACGAAATAGGTCAAATCGATCATTACGCAGACATATATATATATATATATATATATATATGTTAATCATGATTCATTCAAGCCATTCACCTAACCCTTCTTTCCCTTCGTCTATCGGATTTTGCAACCTGTCCGATCTAAAAGGCAGCGTTTTCTTTCATTTGAGCTACGAGATTTAGCTCGGAACGGAACAAGACTCGGAACGGTAACGTGACTCAATTAACCGGAGTCAGTCGGTACACGAGGTCTGATTCTATTCGCAGCGAGCCGACTTATCAATTCGTGAGCGTTTCTGCGCGGCTGAACACCGAACACGCGGCGGCCTCGATCTATCGAGCAACGGTTGAAACGAAATCTCCGCGAACCGTGGGGCAACCGTGAAAGGCAGCCGAAAAAAAAATCGACGAAACGAGGCAGGAGTTACATGCTCGCGAGTCTGTTCTCTCGTTAAGACGCGAGGGTGTTTGCACGATTTCACTTTAGCTCAGGCGCGATTTCATTCGGACACTAGCAATCTTTATTGCCATTTCATTTTAGAGAATAAGGTGTTTAAATTTTTTAAAGCTAAGCGAATTGCCGATGTAGAAGTGTTTCAAAGCGGAACTTATAGAATAAGATATGTTTTATAGCTAAACCGCGAAGAATCTAAGAGCCTGAGGTACCCCTGTCCTGTAATTCTCTGAGAAATCTGTGCTCGATGGACGTTGCGCGAACGTTGGTGGCGCACGAAAGTCGTAAATTCGGTCCTCCCGAATCCTATAACCGGTTTCGTTTCATCGGTCGGGGTTAGATGGAGAAAGGAACGGGGAAGAGAAGGAAAAAAAAAAAAAAGAAATAGAGCGAAATCGGTGTGCAACATCGCGTGACACCAAAGAGTTTTCGCGTCGACCGTGGAACAGTGGAACCCGTATGCAACGCTGTTTCCATCCACGTACGATATTATCGGTGTGGTCGAAAGTAGCGCTTATTCGAGCCATTCGTTTCGTGCGAAGCTCGCTCGCGTGGCCATTTCAGATCTCGCCTATCGGGCGACAGACTTACGAGATAATCGACGAACTCCTGTTTTGTCCCTTCGTGAAAATGGGCAATACGTCGGACCGCGATTTACCGTCGGCGCGAGAATGCAATTTGCAGCCGCGCTTGAATTAATATCGGCGATAAACCTAAGCTTGGTAGGCTTTCGCGTTTGTTTCGAGAGTACACTGTCAGCCAAAAGTTACGAATTCTCTACTTTAGTCCTGCGAATCTCATAGCTCGGACGATGTGTATTTTCATTACAACGTACGTCCATATTTGTGCCGATATACAACGGTTTATACGGATAGGTTTAAATTTGTTCTTTGATATTCCAACTGGAAGTTTTTGAAACATTTTTTGAAAAGTTTGACTCGACGATAAAATGAACGAGCAAGGTAATAGAAGTAGCAAAATGCCGTTACAGCGAAAGCTCGATATCGGTATGAAACGTGTTCGCCTAATATCCATGGATATCTATCGGTATCGCTAGATTTTGAACGCCTATAGAAACTTAAATATCGTAATTTCTACGCAAAAAATCGACGTTGCTTCGTCACGCTTTACCATCCGATCTAGTGCGAGCGACCAGCAATACCAGCACACTGTCGAACTTCTTACGTCTGGAAACGAAGAGTTTGCGCGACACTATATTATATTATACTGTCATAGTATACAATAGTATATATTATCGCGATCCTTCGACTAAATAGCGCGCTAACAGATCGATATTTTCCCTCAAAATCGATGCCCCGCGAACGAACATTCTACCGACATATTCTACTTGCAGCATCACGCACGGAAATTATTTACGTATACTTCTTTGGCTCGATCTTCCGCGCGGAACATTCGCGATAGTGGAAGGAATAAGCCTCTCGACATTGAAAATCTCAGTCGAGAGAGCAGTGTAAATAGCGGTGCAGGTAATCAGGAGAGTGACTGCAAATAGAGACACGTCGCAGGCCGGTTCCAATGTATCTGTCTGCCACTAATCTGTAATAGTCTGGACGAAAATTCTGTGATGCGTCGTGACCTGAGAAATTTACAGGATATTGGTGTTTTCTATACTCGGTAGCAATAAATTAATAGGACGTACGGATGTTCGCGTTAAATGTAAATTAAGATTTTTTCGCAACTATCTAAGAAAATGGAATGGAATCGTAAACATATCCTTGCTGTTTGATTTATTTTTATTCCGTTTCGGTAAAATCGTAGATTTATGCGTCCGTGAAATAACCGTTGATTTTAATTGCAATGTTTTACGTCCCTGTGCTTGGATCTCGCGCCTGAAAGAACGATCGCGCGCTCTGTAAATTATGAAACATTCGATCCGATTTCTCGAACGTACTAACGAGACGAATCAAACGAAGAGGTCGCAGGGAGAGAGTCTTAAATATTTCATCGATAATATATCCGTTTGCGCGTTTCAATTTCGCGACAAGGCAAAAACTTATGAATCCAGTTTGAAACTCGTTATCTGAAAATCTTCGAACGAATCTACGCCAATTCATCGTATCCAGAGCAAAAGACTGGAATCTGGTACGGTTCTAAACGTATGGTCGTAATTAATCCGTAATTGAGATCGATTTCTCGCTACACGCTTCTTCTTTCGAACAAAAGTCCTAGCCGGAGATAAGTACATAGATACATATATATTCTTTGTATTACGCGCAGAGGTTTCGGATAAAAACGATCCCGTCGCAGTGTTCTACTTTCGGCTCGTTATCGCTCGAACGAAGCGAAAGCGACGAACGAAGAGGCAGATGGAAGAAAGGAGAAGACGAGTGGAGGAAACAGGCTTCAGAATCGTCCGATCCAGACGCCGTTATATGCACCCGGTGAATTCCATTATGACGGTCTGGAAGAATCTTTGTCAACGCTTTCGATGCTCCGAACTCGAATGACATTTATATCTCGCTACCGGAATGCCACCCTGTCGGACGCGTGTGCGTCTAACGTGTTGACAGGATTGATTTGTTAACCCTTTCCAGATACCAGATAGCGTTCACCGCGTTACGGGCACGACACGTCGCAGAAATAAGTTTTTCTGCAAAGCTTTCGAGCGAACGAGTGTCTCTGATCGGCCGATTCGATCAGTGCGAATTGTACGTAGATGTTCGTAAGGGCGATTTATCGTGCGTTAATACAGAATTTTGTTAGGTCGTTAGTTTTTAAACATTTTTGTATCTATCTGTTAAAGTATCTTAACTCGTTAATAGAACGTGAAAATCGTCAAAGATGTGCTCCCTTTTAGCCAGTTAACAATAATATTTTACGTTTATCGGCTATCGATCATCGATTATCGTATCGTATCGAGGATACCCGGTTCTCGGAATATAGTTTCTGCGAAGTCTCGAGCATCCGTTGAAACTCCTACACAGAATCTGTCTGTTTGAACGACCAAGTTAATTCGTCCACGATGCGAGTCGGTCTCAGCGAGAAAAGGGAAAGTCGTGTCATAAAAAAAGAGCAGGATATCGACTCTGCAAGTCCGACGAGCGTCTCCCTCGAGTATTTGGCTCAACCGGAATATCCGGTGCGCCTCGTACAAGAACTATACAGCCATTTTCCTCGAGCTGAGGAGAACGTGCTGCGGTTGAAATCGCGACCGCTTCATTAAGCCACGGTTCACGGAAGATCGCGATCCAACCCCCGCCGCCAGGTAAATTTATTGCCATCTCCCGCACTCTATAGGAGCTCGTTTCGATGAATTACGACCCGCTGAATCTGTTCTCCGGTTACGATTCCCTCCTCCACCGTGGTCCAAGCTTTTACTACTCGTAAAATTCTAACATGTGCCTCTCGTGTATCGACGATCTACAGCTTAATTTCATAGGCCATGTGCGAAACCTTAATCCCTTCGCTTCTCAGGGAAATTATCGTCCGTTAGGGGTAGCATATATATTCGTATACAGCGGGCTTCGAGTCGCATAATTCGCACGATCGCACTCTCGTTTCTTGCCGCAAATAATACAAAGTTCCAGCGCAACGTGGCGCGTTAAGTTCCTCAATGATGTTTTATTTTATGTTTAGTTAATATATCGTCGTTTTGTTACAAAATTTCCTAATTTTCAGAAACGGACACCTTTGATATGAGATCTTCGTGGATATCGATAAATTGCTTCCATTTCCTTCCGAGATTAAGAAAATTGTAAATAACGAAGGAACACGATCGACTTGAAAACGATTCCAATGAAAAGTTTTCGTAACAAAAATTACAATTGCCAGTAAAATCGAATTTTCACCATGAATTCTACTAAAACACCCTACATAGTTTGGACTACGATGTCATTGAAAAATTCGAAAGTAAGATATTCCTTCGGGTATCGGAAACTTCTACGCTTGTTTTATTCCCCCGTGATAGAACTGAAAGTTTCAAAGACAAGATACTTTCTTATGCGGTCGAGAAGCCTTCGTGTTAAAACGTCAGGAATATTTCAATGGCTTAAAACGGTCTGCATATACAACCTATACTACTTACGAATCTGAACGTCCTTCGCCACTTTCTTATAGGATTTCTATGAAATCATTAATCAGTCGGAGCAAGGGAGGAAATATTACCGAAGTACGTTCCACTTAAAAGTCCTGGTTTTCCTCGAAAGCGGATTATTGCCTTGAAAATTTCTTTCGCAGCTCGGCCAACGTTATTAGACTCTACGAGTCTCATTTAGCCCGTGTTCCTTACCCTTGATGAGCCACCGTCCCTTTAACGAACCAAGAATTACCATAACTCGCCCTGGTTCTCGATTCTCCTTCCCGTCGTGCAACCTTTCTAAATTTTAGTCTAAAACGTTAAATCCTAAATCCTAAGAGCACGTACACTTTTTATCGTGAAATATACTTCTGACGAGGGGATCTCGCGCCTCTTTTTAATTAAAGCTTCAATTTATAGTAATTTCCCTTATTACCAATTCCTCGTTCGTTACCATTTCATATTTGTGGCTTCTTAATCCATGAAACGTTTATCATTACGTTTCCATTTCGTTTAATACGTCGTACATAACGCGTTCCTCGAGATTTTCGGATCAGGAAAAATTAACTCCCTTTCTTGTCCGATATGCCGTAGGCGGTTTATATCTGTACAGCAAATGCACAAAAGGTATTGTTCTTCCCAACTAATCCATCAAGCGCTGTCAAAGATGCGTTCTATTGCAAACGTTCATGCACGTAATACGTACGTATCAAGTGTATCAAGCGTAAGAGACGACTGTGGCGTAATCTACGATGTTTATAAATATCAATGATCTATCGTTGCGATCGTTTTAAGGAGAAGATCAGTCTTTTTTCTTTTTTTTTTTTTTTTGTGGGACAAACGTAATTTCATACAAGGTAACTATTATACTCCGTTGAAATATATTTTCAAAGCAGAAAATCACCATTCTTCGACCACTCGCACATCCTAATTAAAAAAAAAAAAAAGAAAAAAGAAAGAAAAAGAAACGAGAAGCTAATCCGCCAAAAAATATACGGTATATTTTTCCTCGATAGGGACACGTGTCCCTTTCACTGTTCGTAAATTATACGAAGCGTTCCTTCGAGTATCGCTAGCCTGGTTTACTGCCTTCCGTTTCAGCTCGATGAAAGAGCCGTCCGAGAGAGGAAGGAAAGGTAGAAGATATTAAAGCTCGAGGACGAAAAGAAAGTGTAGCGTTATCGAAATTCCGAAGCTCGTAAAAATCGTGCAGACGGCGCGCGTTCGATGAAAACCCGGTGATAATATTTATCCACCTGACACAGACAATTCCCTGGCAATACCGGAAGAAGACGTATCGACCAGCTACGCGACCTTTTTTACTCTCCGCAGTCGTAGATCCGCCACGGTGTGCTTTAAGGTCGGCGCATCGATATAAACAGCTCAGCCCTTCGATTGCCATTTCGCGGTGAACGATCATCGGATCATCGAATAGGTGGCAGAGGTAATATTTTTACCTTTCAGTTCCAAGTAAATGATCGATCACGGTCAACCCTCGCGTGCGAAACTTTCCACTCTTTAGAAATCGATAGAGACGCATCTTTCGAACAATTCCGTGAAATTGGATCACGGCGTCATGGTCCGAAGGACGGTTGAAATCAAATCTTGATCAAGCACCGCGTCCTTTCTCCGATTCTTTCAAGTCAATTTCCCCTATTCTCTTTGAAAGACAACTTTTTTTTTTTTTCTATATCTCCCATTAAAAGTCTTTCAATGAAAATCACCGCTATTCAAGTATGATTCCATATTCTCGGAACATGAACTGCGAATACGGAATGCTCTTCGTAAACACGTCCTCGGTCTCTTCCATAGGAAGCTTCGGTTCGTTCCGATGAAAATCGCCGAATGCGCGAAACCTTGCGAATAAAACGTCGATCTCCAACGTACGAGATTCGAAACGTTAATGACAAAAGGTGAGAGATGCATCGGAGGTGAATACTTGCTTCGTAGCGTTGATAGAGATTCGTAGAAAATGTGGCGGGCGTAACGAACAAGCTTACTCGAGGGAATCGAAGCAGTCGGCCTCTGTTCTAGATTCGCCCGGTGTGAACGCCGAGTTTAAAGGCGCACCAGCCCCGATCTAGGGCAACCTGGCTTCGCCTCTCGGTATACACGGTCGACGGTCCGCGACAGGGACACTGCCCCGGTTTCGAGTACCTTCAAGGTCTCGCGCCGCCACCGTGCACCCCTTTTCCAGGTGCGTCGTTGCACCGGAAGCGGCGTCGCTCCTGCGAGACTTCCTTCTATCGATTCGCGCAACTCGCATCGTCTCGGCTTTACGTTATATATTCGAGAACGTTTTGTCTTTTGTAAAACTAGAGTTTTAGAAATATCACTTGGTGACGCGTCGTCGTATGAATTTTACGAAGAAAAGAAGACAAGATATTTGAATCGTGAAAATGTATCGGATATGTCGAGTTTCATCTGCCAGATGGTGGATTCTGGAAAGATTCCTTCTGATAATCGATAAGTCTGTTGGAAGTCGTCGCTTTCTTTCTCATTCCATGTTCGAGTCATCTATCTTGCTCCTATTTTTAAACATACTCTTGTACCTTCTGGGACAATGTCTTACAAACACAAAATCGTTATCAAGAAGTTACTAGGTTGTTAAAGTTATGCTTAAAATCTGATCACTTTATGAAAAATTCCGATCCTCGATTATATTATTATCGATATTATTTTAAAGGGCCCTATTTATTTCGTTATTTTTATTCGTCATATTTGAATACAGTTATTTAAATACAGTAGTCGGTGTATTATTGCGTCATCCTTTTCAAATTCGAATCTCATACACCTAACGAAATTAATGTGCACGTCATCGCCCGACTAATTACAGCCCGCTTATCCTATATCGTACGTTTTAATCGATGCATCGAACGTCTTACGCGACTGATCGCAGCGTAACCGCCGCAAATTGACGGGAAATTTATTAATTAGATCGTACTATCTCGAAAATTCTAATTTACGCCATGTCCAGCTATCGCTCCTCGCAATTGTAAGCCGATTACCGCGATATAAAGCTCGTTTCGCCCGGTTAAAAATAATACCGCGACGTTTACTCGTGCAGGTCGCGATAACAGATCCCTCCCCCATCACATCGGAGACGTCTTCCCTTTGTTTCGACACAACAAAATGGCATAAAGAATTCTTCCAAGAAATTTTATTCAACGTTTATCGTCGGCTCGAAAGTCTGGATGTTCTTTTCGCTGGTGCCCGGTGAACACGCTCGAAAGGACGCGCACACGCGCGTCGTTCATCGTCAGAGAGTTGAACCGCGACCCAGAATCGATGGCAATCGTTGCTCTCGACGAGCAAGCCTCCCTTTGTCCGCCGGTTATGGAATAAGGAGGAAGGCGAAGAAACGAAGTAAAAAAAACGACGATATTTTCAAGGGGAAAAAGAGAAAAAGTAGAGGAGAATAACAGAGAGAGAGAGAGACAGAGAGAGAGGTTGAGGGCGTAGAGAGGAATAGAGGGAGAAGCGTAGGGGGATGAGTCGGGACGAACGAGGGAGGTAGTGACCTAGTCTAAGTGGCCGAGATGCATGACCTGAATACCGGTGCTGTACAGGTGTGGTGTGTGTCCCACTGGCCTCTACCCTCTTCGAAGCACGAACTGCCTTCACAGATACGATGGCAACCGTCGACGGTGGTGGTGATGGTGGTGGTGGTGATAGCGGTAGAGAAAGAGCTATATAGTCTCGAGGGATGCACAAAACGGAAATGCCATCGATCTTTCGATATCGGTGTGTATCGAGGTCTCTCTCTCTCTCTCTCTCTCTCTCTCTCTCTCGTAGGCCGTTCGATACACGAAGCACAAACACCAGCGTTAATAACAGGGCTATGTTTCAAAGGGGATTCAACGAAAGGGGTAGTTCGGTTCGTTGTCCGGCTATAAGCTAATCGGTCTGTTACGTAACCACGGCTTCACGTAACAGCCAACTAGCTGGAAGTAGACCGATCGAAGGTGTGCTCTTTGCCTTTAGCAAATTACTTGGAAGCGACAGTAGGACGGACCACTCTGTTTGAATCGGGGTAAATGTCCCGGGCCGGGTTCTTTTAATAACACTGCCATCCATCGTCTTTCCGAGCTCGCGGCTGCCGGTTTCTAAACCGCGACGTTGTTAACGTTGGAACGAGGACCATCGACTTTTCCTCGTCGCTTCGTCGTACACCGTCGCCTGATAATAACTCATCCGCTCGTATTCTTAATAGACGGAACGAAACTTGGTCACGACTCGTCCCGTTGATGGATAAGCGGATCAAGTGGTCCGGTCGAGAGCAATCGTCGACGCGTTACGTAACGTTTCCCAGCTAAACGAAGAGAGATTGAAGTGGAACGTTCAGGGGATCGATTATCGGCCGTGTTGTGCTTCGCTGTTCGTGTAAAAGGGTAAGGACCTAGCTACAGCTCGAGACCAACTTTACTTTGCACGATAACGTATGGATTTCTTTCTCTGTATATCGTAAACGCGTTCACTGTCCTCCGAAACTGTGGTATCACGAGTTTGCGTACAGTCCGATAGAAGAAACGATATCGTTAGGGATTTTTTCCAGTCATACAAGCTCTCGAACAACGCAGATCCATTTATAAAGATCGTGTATCAAGGTCCCAACATTTTTTCCTTATAAATTGTATTCACGTACTTGAAATAATTTCAAGCGACGCGATCGCAACTACCTGTTACCTACACAAAGCGCTGGAAGAGAACCAAAGAACTTGTCGTAACGTTCGAACAGCCTGAGGAGAAGCACGCGATATAGACAGACCTGTTGTCAGCGAATCTGAAAATTTAGTTTATTAGCGGCGTTCTCCGTGGAGATTCGTTCGGATTTATACGCGTCCTTGACCAAATGCTCCGCGCTTCCCGCGCTTCCCGAACAATGGCGGTTGGAACGGTGCAGCCGAGACACGAGCTCAGGGCAACTGCTCGCGTTCCTGTCTGAAAGCCTTCAAATTGTCCAACCGAACGTCGGAACATCGAAAATTCGTTTCCGAGTTTCCTAGATTTTCTTTGACATCTTCAAAGGAACGACCTTGAACGCCACCACGACGAACGACAGGGGCAGGTTTGACGGGAGGAAATTACATTGTGATTCGAAATAAGAGTCGAATCTGCGAAACGGCCGCAATTACCGCCACTATAACGCGTTTTCGTCTGGCGGAAATGAAGATTCCTGTTACGACTTAATCCGTAAAAATTTCGATGAAATTGTTCTTCTACCGGCGACCGAGACGACGTTTGAACTTTAACGGAGGAGCTGTTGAAACGAAGCGAAAGGAGGAGCTGTTGAAACGAAGCAAGGGGAGGAGCTGTTGAAACGAAGCAAAGGGAGGAGCGAATGCCTTGGAAAAACGATTCTTGAATATAATTATTGAATAAGAATTATTTAACAATATATGTTTGCAAATATCGTAATATGATTTTGCATTCTATTATTTTAAGGAAGACTCCGTTACCAACTATGTATATTTCTTACCTTTGTTAATGTAACTACTTTCAAGTAGTACATCCAACTAACGCGTCGAACATCGCTACTGTTGCTACCTTATTTATTAATTTCTCATACGACTCATGCGTGCAATCCTTGAACGACGCCTTTACGACGATTTTTCATCGCGTTTCGCGTAAGACACTCTAAGGGTAGAACGATTCCGCGTGTAAAAATGATTCGAAAGGGTGGAATAAAATCTTTCGACAAAGATCGCCTTTCTTTTCGACAAAAATTGAACTCGAAAGTACCGTGGATACGCGGCTAAAGTTACGTCGCCTGTTGTCGTTACCTATTTTGCATTTTGCAATATCAAAATTTTTGATTCGTCGCCTGTTTGACTTCATTTTTTACCGATTTATCATCATTTTCATCTCCTTTAGTACCGATCCGTTGTAGAAAATTGCCGCGAGGCGCGCATGCAGTTAATTTTCAAGTTCAATTTCCACGGAAAGGCAGATTCGTATCAAAGAAATCTTCGATTCGCTTTTTATCGTACTTGGAATCGTTCCATTCCGATTTGCATCTCTGATTCCAGCACGTTCCGTATAAATCTCAATTTTAATTAGGAATCTAGGTTTGTACAGACGGTGCGCGCTCCAAGATCATGGCAAAATATTCACGGTATCAGGATTAATAGGTGAATGATACATGCGGAGTGTATAAGCCGCCGGCTTCTGCCTACTATCTGTATCACGGCCGAACCGTGCAGATATCCGCCTGTCTGACCCAAATACGTAATTATCTTTTCGCGAGGCACAACCTTGAACGGGCCAAGTCCGAACTGGGCCATGTCTCTGTCTACCAGTTTTACTTCGTTCGTCGCAGGTTACCTGCCAGGATTCAAGAACCTCTCCTTCCCTCTTTCTCCCTATTCCTCTGCTCCGCTCGAAAGGATCTCTTAAGACAGTTGCGCGACCAATCGGCTACGCTCGGCAAAGCGTCATCCGCATCGCGAATAAATACGTCGTAATTTCACCGTCGTGTTCTCGTTCGCGGATAATTCCGTTAATCCGCTTTAACGGAGATTCGAGATACCTGCCGGCTAGTCTTTAGCTACACGCGAATACCGACGAGAGTCCGTTTCGCCGGGATTCGATGCTGCAGCCCGGCAAAACGCCGTTCCCCGGTGACGTAACGTCGCTAAAAAGCGACTGCCCGTTTCAAAGATATTTTGCACCGTGCACAGTACGGCCGAGAATCCCTCTGGCGGTTGGAGGATCTTTATCATACTATGACGATATATTCAGTTGTCTAACGCCAAGGTTACTAAATCCGCGAAGACTAACTTTGGCGTTTTCTTCGCTCGGCAGTTACGAAAAGCGTTCGATAAAATTGTTCATTGTCGAAAGTACCGTGAAGCTTTCTAAAGAAATCGATTTAACGTTGCGGAAAATCTCGAAATCGAACAAAAATGCTTCCTATAATTCGCGAGTTACGAACGTCACACAGAGGGAAGAAGCGATGTTTCTAATCGAACGAATTTGGTCGAATGAAGAACAGAGGAGGTTATCCTGAAAATTTCTACGTTTACGGAGGACCTTTATGTAGGTCCGTTGGAAATCGATGGCTGATATAACGGCGGATGCCTTTCAAGATGATCGTTCGATCGAAAAGCGTTATATACGTCGGCCATCGGAACGACACAGCCCTTAGGTGAACTCGTCCCGGTGACCACTCCACCCCCGCCACGATCCACGACCACCCCCAACAACTGGAACGCTGACCCAGTTAATACACCTGTAGAAACGGTGCCAACACTCCCGTGTTCACGAATGTCGGTCTGTCGAACGCACGACCCTGTACATTGTGCATATCCCACGGAACGGCTGCAATTTCGTTTTGCACGCAACACGCGAATCCCTTTTGTTAAATCACCACTTTCCGATCGTTTCTTACATTGTTCTCTCTTCGGGCAAGGCGACAGCTCGGTTGCTCCTCGGAGAATTTCGATCGTTTAATTGTTTCGAAGCTTTCGTCCTCTTACGTTATGTACCTGCTTCTCTACGAATTTATATATTTCGTTGTAATCTATTCGGCCATCGCGTCGATAATACGATTCTTTCTCGATACGTTACGTTAAAACAGAACTCTCTTACCACCCTTCTATCTTACCCCCCTACCACGCCAACTTCCATTCTTGTAATCTGAACCATTCCGAGAAAAATCGTGATATCTGCGAAATTCTTAGGATCAATCGTACCTTCTCTTAAGTTTTGAATTCTAATTATTCTTTCAATATCCGTTGCGTGTTCGTCGATAGATAGAAACGAAGGTAACGTAGCACAGGAACGCGGCTAGGGACGAAGGTAATGTTTGCAGAACGTGATGATCGAGAGGGTTGCCGCGCGTCTATATAATGCTCTCTGTCTAACAAATTAACGTCCAGGTAGATTATTTGCACGGCGGCATACGTATTTTAGTTCCTTCTACGAATTCTTTTTTTTTTTTTTTCTTTTTATAAAGAGTCAACGTGTTCCGATAAAAGAGACCTATGATTCTTTACGAACGGTAAATCGCTTGCGCGTCGTCCCACTGTTTGTTGCCAGTTTATCGCGAAATATTGATCCTGACCGAAGATACTTGCAATGAATAAAATTGTTTACTTTAATATTACCATTTGTCTGATAAAGTGCGCGTCACCAACGAAACAACGTTTATCGCAAGCAACCAAAAATCTGTCAAATTTAGCCTAGATACGAAGACGCTAGAAATGGTAAGACAGGTGTATCAAGCGAACGTTAATCGTCCTTGACTCGTCGCTGCCATCCCAGGATGTCGGGCGACCCCAAAGAACTTTGTATTCCCCTCGCCCCACGTTTCCAAGAACATCCACCACCTCTCTGATCCTAACATCCTCTACAGATTACACTTCGGTCAGAATCTTCCCTCTTCCGTCTTATACGTGCCTTTGTTCTTCCCGATCGTCCGTTCCGACCCGACCACCTCGATCTTTTCAAAGAACTTGCCCGTCTTATCGATTAATCGAACCTGACGTCCTAATGACAGAGGGACAGAAGGCAGACAGCAAAGGGAGAGTTTCGGAGCTAATACCAGACAACGAAGGGGAAAAAGTAGGATCTACGGGTGATGGTTGAAGGGTGCAGGTGGATAGCAGCCCGCGGAGTGGAAGCCGTGGGGTAGGAGCGCGATCGGCCGATGTAGGTCAGCCGAGAGTGTTGGCCCCTTTCGCCTTGACACAAACACAGGTTATACGGATCTCGGTACGGGTCAGGTTACCGATGCGCGGAACTCTTGAAATTCTACGAGGCGAGGGCGCACGCACGCACCCGACGCTCACTCGCCTGTTCTTTCTCTATTTCCACCGATGTACGTATAACGCCGCGTATTATCCCGCTCGAATTATTAATCCCATCGTTCACCGTGAAACGAGCACAAAGAACGCTGCCACGGGACGAAGCGTGATCGAGAGCCGACCGACCTTCCTCTGGCTGTTCCAAACGACACGGCCACCACCACTACGCTCCAAACGAACGGGGACAATTAATTTAATCGATCGATCCGTTGCGCAGCGCGGCGCGCACCTGCCGCGAACAAATTTTTGTTCCACCGCTGAATTTCATTTCGAATCCCTCTCCCCCATCGGCTACCACATCCACCGCCTGTCTTTTAACGATCCACTCGGCGCGCTTGATTTTTGCCGCGACTCGTGTCAAGGTTAAATCAACACGAGCTCACCCCGCTTCGGCCGTCCGGGTTTTTGCGGCCGGCAACCGGCCAAGATATTACACCGCGCCTCACCGGTGCGTCGAATAACGTATGGATAATCGAGCGCCCCGGCTTTTCATTTCGAAGCCGGATGAATCTGTTTCGGATGAAACGGGCCGAAGCCAGAGCGAAGGATGCCGATTAATTGATTCATTCGCATTCAGGCAGCCATCGTGCCTACCAATAATTGAAGTTTCACTTTCCAATTTTTGTGGCCATCTACAGGCGTGTCGCGTCGGCGAATTAACGATTTAAACGAACGAATCAACGACGCGTTGATTTAATCGTTCCAATAAATTTTCTCAAACCGGTCGAGCACTCGTCATGCGAATTCTCCATTATCTAGATGTTTCGTTAGATCAACGCGTTTTGCGTACAAACAGTTTTTTTTTTTTTTTCTTTTTTAGCGATAAACGATACTACCGATGAAAAAAGCTGATGCATCTTCGTGAGCTGTTTTACACGGCTGTGTGACACGTGCTTGGACGGACGTTGAGCGAAGATACTATACAGGAAAACGATTAATTATAATACTGGTGTTATCTGTGCTTTCAATAACGAGTCCGAATTCGAATGTAACGACGAGATTGCTCGACATTTTGAAGTATTTGAGGCTTCGAAAATAAGGCTACGATGGTACGAGACACGAGACTTCAGCTGCTAAAAAGATTTGGAACGCGTAAATTCTTAACGGAATCATATCGAATTTCAATATTCGTGGTTGCTGCTATTAATATTTATGTTCCTGTACAGATAGGCGAAGACGAACACGAAGTTCTATAATTCGAGAAGTCCTTTATCCGAATCCCAATGTCGCCCGAATGAAGCCCAAACGACCCAAGTTCTATCGTACTTTGTACCTTTTTTCGTTGAATAAACGTTCTTTGATTTTAAAAAAATTGCAGATTGTTAAATATATGGATACACCGTTGTAGAGTTCTTGAACGCGCAGTCGAATTACACCGTGTGGAAAGAACTTTATAATCTTCGGAAGAAATCGTGTATACACAAGTGCGTAGTCAGATGAGACGCGTGCACGTAATAGTAAATCTTCGTAGAAGTAATCAGTACGCGAGGAGGAGAACTTTGGAGCCACGTTATAAATTTCGGTCTCTAGAGGCAGACGAGAGGCGGGCGAAAAGAGTTGAAAAACTTGCAGCGTGTCCAAGAACGCGCGCTGTGTCAAGCATCGAAGAAAATTAATCAATTTATTAGCAACAGATAGAATTCCTCGAATGGACTTTCCAAATTTTTTACTAGCAAAATTTTGTCACAAATCGTTGCAGTCCGCGTACATTTAAAATTTACCTTCCGCTATAAAGAAGAATAATTCCGTTTAAGACAAGAGCCGGCGTCGATGGGGTCTAACTCTCTTGAGTAGCAAAGCCTATTGTGACCGTAACGATATTTCAATTATTCGGCCGTGTACTCGAGAACACACGCGCGTTCATCGACGCAATACGCTGCCAATTGTGTACACGATTCTGGCGTTTCACCTGAAGAAACATTTCAGCTCCATTTCGTCGTCTCGAGACGCTCGTGCGTCGATTCCTCTTTAGTCGACGATCGAATCGAACGTTAGAATTACGGATGGCCGAATTTTTTGGCTAGAACTATCGACGAATAACGTTTTTACCAAAGAATTTTGTTCGTATATTCCGCGAAAAGTCGTCCTCAAAACTGGACCTTACAAGATTTCTACGAACATTTTACAAATCGACGATTTTGCCTGTTCCGGTAGTTCCACCGTTAAAGCAACGATTCGAGACAACGAAAGGAAAGAATGCTCGTTTTTATACTTTTTCCATATAGAAATATAAATAAAGAAACTCGTGGTTTGCTTAATCCGCCAATTTTCCGCAAATTTTACAATATTTTACTCCGTTTTATTTCGAAATAGTTGAAATATTCGCAAAGTTGAAACACGGATCTCTTTTCGCGTAGCAATGGAAAGATAATTTTATTTGATTACTTTAAAGTTGTAATCCCCGAGCTTCCAAGGTCTTGAGCTCCTTTTTAAAGAAGTTACTGGTTTCCTAAAAATTCAGGTTAAAAGGATGTAAAGACAAATTCAACGACGTTACGTATAACGAGTTGTTCATTGTGAAATATGTATTCAGAAGTATCTATGTTGGGCCCTTTATATATATATAATATATATAATATATATAATATATATATATATATATATAAAGAGAGAAATATATGCATGTTCGTTTTTGTTTCATTTTTCCAACGTACATTGGTAATATGTAATGCAAAGAATAAGTATAGAGAAGAGAAATGATCTTTAGACGAATCTTTAGGTTTGCTTTATCGCACTCTTTGTTCTGTTGTTTATTTTATTTTCGATTCTGCATATTAATTTTACCTAGTGTACGATCGATACGTCTACTAATCACGTTTATACCGTCTAAAAATTTTCCAAAAATTAAACTCGACCGATTCCTCGTAGAAAGCACATTTATTTTTACTCAAGCGGAAATTCTAAACTCGCCAACTACGATCGCTCGTCCGGATCAAAGACGATCGATCAGTTGCTCGATTTCGATTGAATTGGCGAATTAGCGAATTAGCTAAGCGGCGAGTGGCAAAGGTGGAAGATATATCGGGCAACGAGCGATAGAAACAGCGTTCTTGAACTGCCAGGAACAGCAGCGTGCTTCCTGTTCTCGACGCGTTACCGTCGGTTTCGTCGGTGGAATCGGGATTATCGCGAGCGTTGCTACGCTCGTTCGAACGGTGACACAGCTCTCCGCTGGATCCAGCCAAGGGAAAACTGAACGATACGCGAAGCGTAATAACGTGTAATTAAGCGTACACGGAGCATGTGACGGTTAGCAACGCCATGACAAAGGCAGACTGAATAGACACGTTCGAGCGGCACACGCGTGCTCTCTCGGCTTGTTCGTGTTTCATGCGTACGTATATACATGCATATATAGGTTCCATAGGTAGGTACGTACGTACGTACGTAGGTGTGATAGATGTGCTACACGGAGCATGTGCGTCGCGAACCTGTTCCAATGCACCCATGACCGTGTCCGTTCGTGCGAGCTGCCACGTATTCCCCTGCGCGGACCGCGATAATATGTGTCAGGGTCGATGATTTATCACGGAATTTTGACTGGACTATGGTCCGCTGGAAAGCCTTTCTTTTCAATTTGTGAATACTCACGAGCGTGTGGATAACGTATCTGATAATTACTCGAAACACTTTCCCTTCGAACGATACATCGGGCTCGGTATCGCGCTATATCAACGTCGAGACGAAACCGATTAATTACTCGAGAAAGAAAGGAAGCTCGTCTGTCTTTAGTTTCGTGGAATCGGCGATTTCCAATAAACACAGAAACTTTTGTGTAAGATCGCGATGTCCAGCGAACGGTGATTAAAGTCACCGAAACGAAATTGCTTGATCTTTTTCACCCCTTTTATTCTTGCTCGTCGTTGAGATACAGGCGATGCACCGGAATTATCAGCTTTCGATCAGTTTTTCTAAGGGTTATCGATACGAACGGTGTTCATCGGAGCCGAAAGGAGCAAAGTACGGATCGGGTTAATTGGAAATTGCTCGGTTCGTTTGCGAACAACGCGAACGACGCGAATGACGCGAACAATGGCCTGGTAATTCGTGTGACGGCTCTTTAAGGCAGCTTTTGTTAAAGAAACGCTGTCACGGACAACGGAGGCCGCCCTTTCTAACGAGTCTCTCTGTTCGTTTCGAATATCACGCGAGAAACGCGAAATCAACGAGCGTTTGTTTCGATTTGTTTCCATGTAGAAACTTTTGACGCGAGGACCCAGATATCCTTCGCGTCACGAGTCTCCACTACACTTACGGTTTAACGGCCCAACTTTTAAAAGCGTACAACGAATTTGGCAAAGATTCGTATAAACTTCGCGCCGCCGCTTTTTGTATACTTTATCGGATTATGGGGGTTTAAAGAGTTTCTAGGAAAAAGTTTTGAGATGAAGTGCGATGAATTGCGATATACAGGAAATAAACGAGAGGAACGCGTAACAAAAGAAAAGAGATACAGCCAGCCCGGAAAACATACTAATACCGTTTGTTCAGGCTGATCGATTCTTTCAATTCCTTTTGTTCTTAAAAATGGTGTCTTGCTAAAGAGACGTCTAAGAGGGTGCTATTATCATAAATCTTCTCACAAAAGAATCAATTACGCGGATAGAAAGATTTGTTCGTTAATTCAAGGCGAACTCCTTGAATTTTCATGAAAGCGCGATAAGATCGTAACACGAGTACTTGACATTCAGATGGTATTTAGTTGTTCCACCAGCGATAGTTCAATATATTGCCCTGTTTCTGAAAATTTTGCGAAACGACGCTACGTAGATAATCTCCAGCTTTCGGATAACTTGTGACGTTACTTTTCCAAATATCTGTATCCAATTAATCTTTGCCTCGTTGTAATAATAAGTTCGAACGAAGTTTCGCCAAACATCGCATCGCATAGAATGTCGAAAGATCGCTAAAATCGATTATTGCCCTCTGCGATTTCGTGTTCGAATAAAAAAGAAAAAAAAAAACGCACAAACGCGTCAACTGTCGAAAAATCTTAAATATCAACTTCAACTGCTTGGAGGTGATACACGTAAGCGCAATTAAATGTACGATACAGCGCCGACGATAAACCGTGATCGAGTCGGTTCGGAAAAGCGAGAAACGACGCAAAGTAAGCAACGGAGAAATATAAATGGTTATCGATAACAATTACCCGTGCCGTCGGATAATTCCAAACAAATACCGAACGATCCAAAGTGCAGTAAAATTGAGACAATCGACGTTCCATCATATCGAAAGTAACCGGTGAGTAACCAGTGCGAGGGAAGCACGGTAGAGTGGCATAGTGGAACCGAGCCCCAATTTCCAAAGGAGACTCTGAGAAGTAGCGCAGGTTGGCGGGTGCAGGGACGCGGTCACCTCGGGACGTTCACCCCGTGCAGCCAGCGCACTCGATACACCCACCCCTGTCTGCGTGTGCGGGGGCGTATGTATACACGTTGAACTCGGGTGGCGTCCCGCTATCTACGACCCACGGCTTGCAGTCTGCCGTGCACGACCGCGGCTGTACGAGCTCTCCACCCCACGCTCTGTTCTTTCCACCCTCCCTCATTTAGTTATTTCACGCGTCGTGTAATATTAAGATGTACACGTGTATGCATATAGAGGCTCGTTTTCGAAACATCGTCTCTTTCAAATAAAACATTCATCGTATTTAGTACGTGTGACTAGTTGTAGTTGGAAATAAATAAGAGGCACGATATATTATTTGTTGAAGTTATACACCCGTGTAATAAATCACTCTCAACTATTATCTCGGATGGCACGCACGAAAATTTCGCATGCATCTTACAAAATGGTTCCACGGGCCGTAAATTCATGAAGCACTTTCGTGGAACGTGCCAAGTAGAGTTAGAAAGTCGCGGTCTGACAAACCGGTTCCGTGGCACGGAACCATCGATGAAAATTCCAATTTCTTTGGTATAAATGGCTAAATACACGCCTTCGTTTCTTGCGACGCAGCAAGAGGGTAGAAATATTGTTTCTTTAATTATTTTCGCAATAACTAGATAAATTTATTTCCTCTATGTTGCGATTACATGTTGTCGAGATTAAAATATCTATCAAGATTTTCTACATCTATCGCTCGAGAAACGATCAATGGCATGTCAATTATTTTTAATTAATCGGTCGAAGCTTGAACACCTTATACGTCTATCCCTATGCAATCCTGTTGCCAGTACGCCCATCGCATAATCATTCGCAGCTCCGTTTCTCTCGGCTTGTCCGCGTTTAGCCAAATGCACGACCTAATTATCGGCGCATCGATCGTAACGATTAATCTGACTCTGTTCTTTCGCTTCCTTTCCTTTCCCTCTTCTCTCCTTCTCGTCGTTTTTGTTCCCCTTTAGCCCCGGAAACGAGCGGAGTTGGGCTCGGAAGAATATTTCTCGAAATGGGAAACATCGTTTGACAGACGAAACAAGGAAGTTCCTCTACTCGTAACAGTTGCTGGAAACAGCCGGTGAATCCTCTATAGCCGAGCGGGATTAATGAAAAATCACGGACAGAGGAAAGACGGGATGATCAAAGACCGAAACCTTTTTATCTTTCTAATCTAGTAACTAGTCGGAGGCTGGATTATCGCGAGATATCTTTATATGCTTTGCTTGGAAAGTTATGCTAGCGGCGCGTAGATTCGAAAGCTATGAAAAAATGATAGCCAACCAAGATGTTGTTTAAATACTAAAAGTAGGCAAGATGGATCACGCGTTCGAGCGTTCGTGACAGAGGACCGTGGGAAGTTTACACCGGACGAATTTCCGATTTCTGCGATTTGCACAGAGCTGGTCGGCTGAGACAAAGTTTAAGAACATCCACAGAAGCACGCGTGATTGCCCAAGGGAGGGCCGTGCTCCTCTAATAGAGCTAGAAAAACGGCCTTGATTAACGAGCAAATCGATTTCCGGAGAAATCGTGTCCAACTGCGTTTTATCGAAACAATTTGTAACTCCGAAGGAGTCGTCACGATGTAGGAACGTTTCCGAAGAACATTTGCAGCTAACCCTAACGCTTCGATTTCGGCGAATTTTTATCAAAACACTGCTCACTCTTGGAACTTTGTTACTCGTTAGTCTTAAATCGACGAGTTACGGAGAGAAAAATTTCCTACCTTCTTCCCCGTCTTCTCCTTTCCCTTCGTAGTGTGGAAGGTATCGTAACGCGTTAGAACGTTAACGTACTACTATCTGCGATCCTCTACTACGAACGTTCTAATTCTTCATCTCCTACTACAGCTCCTTCATTTTTCCGCCTAAATCGGGAAAGTTCATCGTTACCCATTATCAACCGCCGCTACATCAATTATAGATAGAAATCTCACAGTGGAACGTTCAGATCGTCGATTAGGTAGACGATATTTAAATACAATCCAGAGTTTACGGATAATCTCGTAGATATCCGACATTTCTATTTGAACTTCCTACCGGTAAGGCCGGAAGATTAGCGATAATGGTGCATAAAAGTGACTTTAATTAATAAACAACAGTTTTGCTTTCAATTAGTTTTCCCGTTTCTCGCCAATTCCAAACTGAATCAAGATTTAGTTTACAAATAAGCGTCAGTTAATGGAGATATCTGTAAAATTTTGTTTACGCGAATTTGATAAATATAAATGGAAGATCTTTCGATAGAAGACAATGCAAGTTAATAGGAAAATTAAAATATGTATAAATGAATAATAGTATTTGGCAACGGTGTGTAAATGAAACGTAGATCGAAAGATGCTAGTTACAAGTACAAGTGGCTAGACGAGTACATAATTATAAATGAACTACGAATAAAAACTAAAAGATTCGTCTTTCTCGAATTCTTCGCTTCCTTGGCATTTGACACGACGTGGTTCAATCGATCACAATTGATTTTAACGAAGATAAATCGTACGTAGGTGATGGCGATAGTCTCACGTTCGTGCAGCTACTTAATTGGATTGACTCTTTGTTTGATTTTTTGAGGCGTGGACGATTAAGCTATCGAAATAGGATAATACTTGTACTCGAGCACTGCCCTGAATCGAACAAAAGAGAAGGTCATGATCTGGACAAGCGCTGCTTCGATAAAACCGCGTTTCGACCAGCATCAGGTACCGATAAGTATACGCAAATTTCAAGAGATTCGACGCTCTACAATTTTTATCTATCTATCGATCAAACTTTTAACACGAGCGAATCCAATTTCCATTATCTACGATATTATACGTTGACGAATAATTTTCGTACGGTATATATTGTCTAGAGAAACATGTATCGTACAAATCTATATATTTTTTGCGGAATCGCGTGTTAAATCGCGTAACATTCGGCGAGAGGAAGTCGTTGAAATTCCCGATAAAGTCCTCTTAACGAATTCACGAGGATAAACGAGATCGTCTATTAAAATATTATATAGCAAGTTGTTTAAACCGAGTATTACTAAAAAAAAAAAAAAAAAAAAAAAAAAAAAAAAAAAAAAAAAAAAAAAAAAAAAAAGAAAAATCCAAAGACAAATACCATGTGACGAGTTTAAAATAAAGATATAAAATTGATATTGTAGTAAAACAACAGAATTAGCGATTATTTTATCATTTGTGGAGGCGGAACGTGCGAAGACCAAAGAAAAGGATAGCGTGAGAAGCGATTTTACGAGTTATCCGTCTCGATGGACGGCGTGATCGTTCAGCCTGGAAAACGGCGCGTCCGCATTTTCCACGGCTCCGGCTGAATATACGTATGTAGGTATGCAGGTACACGGGCACACTAGCGTTCGCTTTGAAATGGAAATTGGCAGCGGTCTCGGGATTCTAGACTAACGACACGGCAAATCGAATTACCTGCGCACAGAGTCGATCATCGGAACACGGCGCGGCTGATTTCGCCGTTCGGGACCGCTTAGCCGTGCATTGGCATTCCCGATGCGTCAATCGTATGTGTGTTCAGAGTTCAGAGGGTCTTTTGAAGCGAACAGCGCCGCATTAATTGAACCTAACCCCAGGTCATGAATTAACGAAAACGTTGCCGAAGTTCTTTCTTTCCAAAAATGTTCCAATATGTTGCCTTAATTTCCAATTTCCGACTTGATCGGGAACACATCTTAAATTTCATGTAAATAGATCCGAAAGAGTCTTTTTTTTTTTTTTTGCTAAAATTAATAAAGCTCGGCGATTGATTTCGAATAAAAAAAAAAGAAAAAGAAAAAAAGAATAATTTATTCGTGTCTGTTCCATTTATCGTTCGGCTCTATCGATTCGTGTTTACAGATTTCCCGAAATATCGTTCGAACATCCCCGATATTTCAATTTCTTGCCTCCATCGGCATTTTGGTTCTACGAAACGAAATTTCTGGACCACGATGAGTGTCCTTGGATTGGGATCTTTAGAGAAATCCGCGATGAGAGTTCGGTTATGTGTTTGGCAAATACTGTAATGTTGAAGGACGGGAGATATTGAAATACTTTTGAGCCGCATACTCCAAGCAAGATAGCTTCGCAGTATTTCAATAAAACGATGCATGCGAGTGATGTTAATCCGTTATAGCGTATCGATTTTATTAGGCACATGCTAAAATTACGGCCGTTTCTGCGTGGAGAATCTTTATCGATATTTCAGAATTCACATAATATTGACGAATCCGATATTAAACGGCAACATGCGTGTTTCATCTGCGTATTCGATGACTTTTTTACTTGAAGTAAAGTAAAATAAATTACTCGACAATCGTATCTTATTTTCCGTACCTTACAGTATCTTCCTTGCCAATAATCGTTCCGATTTCGAATTCGTTTCATAGACGAGATTCATCGCGTTATTACGCACCGATTACCAATCAAAGGCAACAATTGACCGATATCGCTGTTAACGTTATCGTACGCGATTACACCCACCCGTCTCCGTTCCCGTTTAACCTCTAATGTTAAAAGCCGCTTTCGAATCACGGTTACAACGTAATTATAACGAGCTTCCGCGGATTTGCGTAGTTTTCTAAACCGGCAACCACGACTTTGACCATTGAAATCGCGTTTCGCAAGGCAAGGCGAGCTTTCGAGACCAGTTACTAGAAGTTCTAGCTACCTTCTTTCGGGCGTTTGAAGAACGTTTCGAAGAACGACTGTTTGCCGACGATCGTGCTGAATTAAACGAGCTCACTTTTATTGCCACTCTTCACTCGAATGACGAAAACTTTGTACGTCTGTTTTTATGGGTAGACTGCGGATTTTTATGCAGCTAAAACGCGTAAAAATATTCAAATATTCGAGTACGCAGGGAAGGATGTAATATCGCGTAAGATATATGGCAAATTACGTAAAATACGTACGTGCACACGATACATACATATAAATTACGGAATACAAATCATACTATTATCTACGTTTAATTGCCGTAACTCGCGTTACGGTAAGTAACAGTAGCTTTTTTCCAGGTTAACAAATCGGTATCGTTCGTCTAATTTAGAGGCAGAAATAGATTGTTCAACGTCGCAAGATGTAACTGGGATAATTTTCCATATCATATCGCAATCGAGAGCTTTCTTCAGAATACGATTAAATTTCTCTCTTATCAGTTTGCTGAAAGAATCGAGTGTGTGCTTCATGGTTTCGGCAAATTCAATTTCTTACAGCGATCATCTTCGACATTTAGCAATGATATTCGAACAGCTGAATCGACGTCGTCTATGTAAGATACGGGAAACATATGTAACGTGAAAAATATGTATTTGCATAAAAATCCGCAAATTTATAGGATGTTTACGAAACTTACTTGACGTGTCGTAGCCGAGTGGCTCGGAAGGATTATAAGTAATACATATTTGTTTTCGTAAGTCGTGCTTACCAACTCTTAGCCTAATCTCTTGTGTCACGCACACTGATATCGACAAACATTTTTACTAAATAAACACCATCCGCACCACAGTGCCCGACAATAAATTACAGAGCAAAGATGCAGGAGAAACAGCGCGGACAATTTCCAGCATGAAAATCATCCCGCGGGGACGAAACTTCTTCCTGCCATGGAGGAAATCATTTCACAAGGGAGAAAGAGAAAGCTCTTTACCACCACCCACGGCAAAAGCATCGCCTCGAACACGAGTTCAATTTCGTTATAGTCTCTAGGCTTCTTTTAAGAGAGTAAACAAAGGGATCTGGAAGAATACGCTCGTTTCGTGTAGACGATAGTCTCGGAAGGAAACGATACCCTCCGATCGAACGGTGCAGCTTCCTCTTCTGCTACTTGATCGATACTCGTCGATCTCGCGATGTCATACAAGTTTTCAGACAATTGTTCAACGATTAACCGCTCTGTTTTACTTTTTAATCGAGCGTTAAATTCCATATATATTCTGCTTCAAATCGTATAAATAAAATCGAGCAAACGGTGTATAAAGCGATGGCTAACCAAGTTCGCGTCTACGACGTATTTTCTCGAGCGTTTTATCGAATTTAAAAAAAAAAGAAAACGATATTTGTTTGGTCACTTAGGCCTGCAATTCTTGGTATCTTAATGTCCACATCAGTTTTCGCTGGATTTTCAAAGTTTAACGTTGCAAATGTCGCGTTCGATCGAAGAAAGGGATAAGGGGGAAAATTGAATAAAGTTTAAAAGTACTTTCCTCTGATAAAAGCTGGAATGAAAATTCTTGGATTAAATCTATGTTCGAGAAGTTAGAAGCGACGTATCGCCTTGAACTCGAACGTCAAGTAAAATCGATGACTTAACTGATTTTGCATTTTACAGCGCGAAGAAAGAACCATATCGTTCTATATTGCCCAAGTGAATAACTATGTTTAAAGTTGCATGTTAAATGTTACATCGAAGCTGTTGCCGTGTACTTGGATAATGGATAAGGGAATCTTTCGTACATTCGTCCGACTAAACGTTTAAATTATTAAATAAGCGCTTGGAAGGATGATTATCTAGAAAATAGTCGATAATATATATACATATATATCTCAATGGATTTCCATTTTTAAATCTTATTTAGTGGATGATGAATTTATAATTAGGTTGCAATTATTTGTAGAACAACGAACGATCGAAAATTGTGAATAATTTCGACATCGCGAAACGACGACAAAAGACGAGTTTGCCAGATAAAATTCAGAAATTGTAGTGAAAATAGTTTACACGGTGAACAAGTCGGGTACTCCGTAGGAAACACTTGAATTCCTCGGCGAGAACAAACTGGCGAGGCATGTTGGCCGCGCGAGTGCGTGCTAATGACGTCGTTAGTCGTGCGACAATGCGACACGCTGACAATTGGCTGCTCTGGAGGCTCACGGCCGAATACCGTCTCTATCGCAATTATCGCGACCTTTGCCATTCGAGACCAGACGAACCGATCGTCGTCCCTCGAACGGAACACTTTTCTGTCGATTTACTCGCTGAAAAGCTACTGAACGAAAAACGAATTATTTGATTCGGAAGGAACTGGAATATAGAAGGTCCTTGCTCATACGGAAGTAAAGAGATTATTAATTCCACCTGACGGTGGAAAAATACGATCGATCCTCTCTATCGCGTTTAATATTTGTTGTGGGATGTTTTCTATTGATAAGAGGTATGATATTCAAACACGAGGAGGCGGAGGTAAAGATGACGATAAAACGAACATCTGACGACGAAGGAATTATCGACAGCGAATACTTCGATTCGGAATAAGACGAATGGTCCGCTAAAACGGGGAACGACGATGATCTTATTAGGTTTCGATGATCTTTAACGCCGCCAGCCAGCGACGGCGGTTACGGCCCTAACGTGGACGGCAAAGCGGATACAAGGCGGTAACGGTCCCCGCTCGGTGAAAACAAACGATCGACGCGAAGGATCCCACGGTGGATGTTGGTAAATCTCGCTGGAGCACGCTTCATCCGCGCGCGTTCCTGCTTCGCATTCGCGACGTATAGCTTCGTAGATCGCGCAGGATCGTAGGGACGACCCCTTCGCATCTGTGCTCGCCCTTCGATCCGGTTTAAACAACCGTAATTAGATGGACGTTACATAGGATACACGCGCGTAACAATCTCTAATTAATCGGACGATCCACCCCTCGACGAAATTATATTTACTGCTCGTTATCCCTTCCTTCGAATCCGCATTAACTGACCCGTTTAATTAATCGTCGTTAAATCGATGGAGCGCGCGAGCTCGAGTCTACAGAGGAATTAAGCCTTCCTTGGACATAAATTTGGCAACGATCGTGATCCAGCGAGCGAGAAATTGAAAAGATTTGGCTTTCTGCCGCGTTTATACACGAACGGCTCGACAGAGTCCCTACGTTATATTTCCACTCTAACGATTTGAATGCAAAATGCTTGACACCTTTTGAACGAAAATCGAGCAAAACGTCGCGTTCAATTATCGAATCGTTAAAAGTATAATTCACGCAAAAGTGCGAGAAACGGATCGCTGAATGCATCGTCTACGCAATCGTCTATGCAAGCCTGCGAGAGATTAAAATTTCTTTCGAAAATAAAGCCGGTGGGGGGAGGGATCAGAATGAAGCGTACGGGAAATTGAAAAGAATTCACGAGCTTTTCTTCGAACTATGGAAGGGGTAAGTTTCGCGCGATTCCATTATAGAATAATTTATTCGCAGTTACTCGAGATGAAGCTGTCGGCCCTTGTGCGAAATCAGAATCGCGATACGCTCGGTGCATCGAGCGTGAACGCGGCCCGCTCGAGAGGATCACGGAGGGATCGATTCCGTACTGGCAAGGGAACCCCGCCGAGCACGCTTCCACCACCCCTCCCCCCTCCCCCACCCACTGACCCCCACGAGCTCGATCCAGAGAGCGGAGGTCCCTGCAACGACAAATCGACGCCGAACGAATCGCACCTTGCCTCCCCTTTAATCGCCTTCGATCCAATTTTTACGTTTTCTCTGCCACCGCTTCGCTCGATCACGCACGATCAATGCCCGAGATCGGTAGCAGATTATACGATATTTCGTTGCCCGTATCAGATTCCTGTGTACGCGATCGTACAAAGAATCGTAAATGTAACGAGAATCCGTTTTTACGTTTACGATCCACCGTTTATCGTTTAAGTGAGTAGCGGATGGTGATTTGTAAGTACCGAGTAATGTTTATGGGGAAAATTTTGTGCTATGATATACAAGAAGTTGCGATTGGACGATTTTTCGAAATTCGAGTGGTCGATAGAATCTTTTGCTATCGCAGATCCTAATGGATTAGACGAATAATCTCGAGCTTCTATATTAACGTGGAACCTTAATTATTCGAACCAATCGTGATATACGCTATTCGGATAATCGAATAAATTTACACGTCTTACGAATATTAACAGATTTCGGATTTCGTATGTAAGAACTTTATGTTTCTCTTTATGTGACCATCGAATTCTCTATTAATCGATGTTAACGATAATCGATCGTTTCCTTAATCGGTGTTCTAATAGCTGAGATTCTTCCCTGAGTGTATTTCGGATTTCTCAATATTAATAAACCTATGTATAGAATGGACTTTAAACGGTCTTGAAAAGCCAGCGATTTCATTAGTCCAATATAATTAAGCTCTCGCAATGCAAGATCTGTACCAAACATCCGTTCCCCATAAAACGTTTCCTCGCACTCGCGAAACATTCTACGTAAAAGCTTAAAATTCTCGATCTGATAATTTAAAAGTCATCGCTTCGGATACGAAGCGACAGAACGACATTGCAATGTAAATGAATAGCGTAACATCGTGGTACTCACGGACGAAGATGTTGCTCATCAGGGTAGCTGGCAGGCAGAAGACTATGACGAGGACATCGGCGACCGCGAGATTGACTATGAAGAAGTTCGTTACGGTCCGCATCCGCGGTGACCGATACACCACCGCTATGACGAAACTGTTCCCGATCAGACCGACGACGAAGACCAGAACGTAAGCGACACAGTAAACCGCCGACATGGCCATGCTGTGCCTGTACAGACGATCGGGAATTTGTTCAGCGGTCGAGAGGTTCGCCGTCTTGCTGGCGTTCAAAAGTCCACCCTGCTCCTCCATCGATGTCCTCGGATTGGTCGTGATAGCCTCCGCGATCAGATTATTGAGATAATCGCCAAGATCGTTCCTCATCTGCAAGAGGGTACCGGTGGTCTGTGGAATGGCCGAAACGGTGGTAGGCGGGACGTTTCCATTGTTACTTCTACGACGCGTATCAACGTCGAACTCCTCGGAGTCCGGCAGACGTAGCGATGCCATCTCCAAGAGAGGAGACGGTGGTTGCAGCATGGGTAACTTGATCGTGAACCGTTGAGTCGACGTTGTTTCCACTATCGGCCGTGCTGCGCTCTCTCGATACCGTGCTCGTTATATTTCCCTTGATATTCTGCACCGACGACGTCGCGTCGCGGTGTCGACGACCTCGGCTCGCCCGAGTTCCGCCTTCACCCTCGATTACGTGCACCCGATCGTTCGCCTGATCGATCAGTGTATCTGGATCTGCGCTTCCCTCTCCCCTGTCTCCTCCTCTTTCGATCGATTTTCACGATACCCTTGTGCGGTGGTCGGTGTTTCCTTACGTTCGACTTATCCGTTCGAAGAGTATCGATGCTATGCGACATTCGATCATCGAGACGTCGTTGGATACAAGACTCGCTGGCTGTTCCAAGAGATTCACTGGAACCGGACGGATGTCATGACCGAAGGAAACGCGCGGGGACGATGAATCGCGAGTATTTAAAAATATTTCGCTCGAAGAAATAAGAGACGATCAACTGGCACGTGTACGAGAGCCTATCGAGCTTCGTTGCATCCCCTCGCGGAAAGACTGTGCGATATCGAGCGCGGCGGGAGAGATGTTTGTTTCTCAACTTGTTCGATGAAAACTTTGTTCTGGTAGTTGATCGATAGCCTGTGATTAGGAACGGAAGGCGAGATAAGAGAAATATGGATGGAGGGAGAAGCGTTTACGGAGGAGATAAAGGTGGAATAATATCGAGTGGAACGGGACACGAGATGTTCGAACGTGTGTAGCGTGTTCCACGGAAAGGTGTCCCGGCCGAATGCTGAGCGACTAATGAGCTTGCTTTAGAAGACGACTGTGAACTGCCGCGAGATGCACCCGTAGCGGCGAGCTGTCTGGCGACGCGCCGTCACTGCGCAAGCGTTACCATCCACCGGCACATGCACCCGCATGCGAGCTACGCCACGATCATCGTAGTGGCGTACAGCTCGAGACCGGGAAGTAGCAAGATTCGAAGAGAATTCTATTCTAAAGAACGAAGATAAGAAACAGAATTAATTATCTTCGTGATCGGAAATAGGCAAAATGATGATTAAAAAGTAAGAAGTAAACGTAAGAATCAAAGGGACGGCCAAAACGATCCACCAATTGCTTCGACCAATTTATCGTTTTACAGGACTGTAGAGCACAAAGGATTTTTTGGTTCAGTTACAACGATAACAGGATTACTGGTAAATAAAATATTCTGAAAATCTGTCTTAGAATACGATGTACAACGTGTTTTATTTCATACGCGCTTTCATATATTCTACCCCCTATACGCGTTCCTTCAACTTCGGACAAATCGCGGCCATTTAGCCACGCTGACGCCACGATGTATACTCTGTAAAACTTTGCTGTAAAACAAACACGACAGTCGTACGATAGTCGTACGAAAGTTCCTTCACTTCCTCCACGCGCTTTCCATTACGACTTTTCATTTCTATGTTCGCGATATTGGTCACGACCGTGTTATTTGAACGTAAACCGGCCTTCGACGAATTTGCCCTCTCTTCCTTTTTATCGGCATGCAGTGGCGATGATACTTCGCGTCAACCTAATAACGAAAAATATCTATAGGAAGAGCGAAGGAAACAAACAAGCTGGATTAGAGATCACCCAACTTTTTGCGATTGTCGAGCGCTTTCCTCGTGAATGCCTGCGATGAACTTGTATAACTCGGTTTCGAGGAAGCAACTTCTTCGGAGTTTCCGACACGAAGATAAAAGATTTCGTTCAGACGAAGACTTGCTTCTGATAATAGACACACTGTTGTCCGAAATACTTTCAGCACTGGTAATGGAACGTAAATTTCGTTTTTTCTAGTAGGAAAAAGTGATCAAACAACGAACATTTCCACGAAATTATGTAATTCCCAAGACTCAAACTGTAGCCGAGATGTATAAAACAAATTTCACGCATTTTCATACAAATATTGATAGGAATAATAGCATTAGAAATTTCTTCTCGATATTTAATTTGGATCCATAGAGTTTGCCGTCGTTTGTGCTATTCGTGCTACAAAACATATTCCTCCCCGCCAAAATCGATTTTCTGCAAGAAGAGAATACAAAGGAAGAATCGCGTGTCTCAACGCTCGAAGCGTAATTTTCCGCGTCTAACCGCTCGAGATCTTCTAGCCGCAAAGAGAGTTATAACGAACTTCATCGTTAACATTGTCGCTAAAAATCAATAATTCTTCTCGCTTAATTTTTCCGCGATTAACCTTCGTTATATATTCCCTATTCTTGTAAAAAAAAAATATATATATATATATATCGCGAACAATGCTTCCTTTTCGTTAAAAACTACGATGGCGTATCATCAAAATCATGTCATCTTTCTCGAACTCCTATAACTTATTCCGGACATATTTATCGTTGGCATCCGACTACCTTTTCGTAATTTCGTAAAATTTCGTTCGTCGCGTTATGTTGAAATACGGTAAGTCCTATGCCAAATAAATATAATATAATATAATAAATAAATATAATAAATTCCAATAGCCTTGTTCCGCGTAAATTTGAACGACTAGCCTCGCTATTTCCTTCTATTCTTTGTCAGTGTCTCGAGCATAGCATAACCTAAACTTACTGTCAAAGATAACGATTAGATGTAGAGAGAGTATGCAAGAAGTATTGTCTTCTCCATCCGTTCATGATAGATTTATTCGTCTGTCGAAGGATTCGAAGGTCCTGCTCTGCGTGAATTGCAATGCGATTCTCTGATTTGAATTCAAGCAAGTATTGTACGTGTCCGATATGGCGACCGCTTAAAATCGAAACGACGCGACGTTCGAACATTGAATTTGACGTTGAACAATGAACCAAACTTTTAAATATGAAACTTCCTACTCACTGTACGAAATAACTGGAGGATATAAGCACCTCGTAAGTCTGCAGAAAGATGTTTTAGATTTTGATGATATCGATTAAAACACTGAAAAATTACACAAAAATCAAACACGGAACCGCACGTTACGCACGCCACACTTTAGATCGTCAAAACTATACTGCGCGCGCATCGCGCCTCAAATTGCTCAACAGCGATAAATGCGCATTATCGACCGGAGTGTCGATCGCAGAGACGTACCGTATCGATTCTTAGAATCATCAAAAGGAAGCAATACCGCGAAAGTAGCGTCGTGTCGTAAACATGGCTTCTTCTCTGTTGATTTTGCTGTTCCGAACAATCGAATTGTCTGTCTTTTAAGCAACTACATACGCACGTACTTATCCGAAACAATTTGTCGATTTAATGCGGAAAATATTGGTTAGGTTACATTACGGCGGATTCGTGTTTTCAAGTCTTTGCTTTTGACGAATGAAATATCTAAAGATTGTAACGTATGCTTTCATAAGCATCCGTATATTTGCCCCGATTTGTCTATAAGAACACGCATTCGCCGTAACCGTACACCGTAGTTTAATTGTGGAACCGTGTTAGTGAATCGGTGGTTTAAAAAAAGTGCTCGTTAAAACTTGTACGCGCACAATCAGGTTAACCAACAAGTCGAACGATGCGTGACGTATATATTCGCTGGAATAATTGATCGTCGAGCAAATTGCGTACGCAGGAAGAGTCCACAACATTGGAGAATGTCAATAACGGTCAAAATACAGAGCAACGGTCGATCACGACAGAACATTTTAAAGGGAGGCGAATTATATCGACGTTTATTTACATGTGTGTACGGCGTGACCGGTGAGTTTGAAAATTTAATTTTCTTAGTTGTCCGTGCTTGAGCTGTTCGGTAATCGATTAGCTCCGAATTTCATCTAAAACTTGAAAGGTACAGAAAAGCGATGCGTTTAGATTAAACTTCATTGTTATTATGTATCTCATTTTCTTGCTATAAATAAACCTATGGAAATGCGTAATTTGTTTCTTCCGATATGAACGTCGATCACGTACTTTTCGTAATCGTGTCACTCTTCTAGCTATAAAAATCTGCAAAAGTTTGGATTATAAAATTTCTTCCCTTCTTTCTTCTAAAATCGACATTCCAAAAAGTAATTTGATAAATTAGGTACATGGCGCAATATGTAGTTCAAAATTTCAAAAACAGAATACTTTTTTCTTAAAAGCGTAGAAAAATCCTCCAAAAATTCACTACATCCGAGACCAACGCGATCGCTTCTTAAGAACCGTTTAAGAACGAGACCTTATACAATATATGTATATATGTGTATATATATATATATATATATATATATATATATATATATATATATATATATATATATATATATATATATATATATATATATATATATATATATATATATGTATTCGGCGTTGGTCTCCTGACGCTCCCGAAAGATGAAACGTTGCCGAAGAAGTGCCGAAGAGTGATTTCGCATCCCGATTCTTAAACATCTTCCACTTTTGTCGAACTTCCAGCGAGTTCGTAATTCGTTTCGTAGAGTTCGTCGCGGAGAGCTAACTCGTTTTATTTCAGTCGCAAGCTCTCAAAGATCTCGCTGTAGTTTGAGTGCCGATGTCCGTGAAATATTTTCGCTTCCTGTCATTTTTCCGCGAAGCTACGTAATTTCCGGCTGAAACGCGATCCTATTCTTAGTTTCGTTCTTCTTCGTGTTTCATTCCCAACAAATAATTATCATTTGTAACGAAGCTATACTCAGATTTGAAGATTTATAGTAGTATTCGCTATAAATATTACGCTCTACACTGGATCATAGAATATCGAAATATAAAACGACATAGTCAAATTTTATAATCGCTGCTCTGTCTTTGATCTCACTTATGCGAGCAAATACTTCTTGATGTTATTCTTACAATTAACGATTATATTATTATTCGAGTACTTCTTTCATACTTTTTGAATATGTACTAACTTCGCAAATTAATTTTTTCTATACATTGAAATCTACTATCAGTGTACGTAAATTTTAGTTAAAATCGTTGGAGAAATGGAAAACGGTAATTACTTCTAGATGTTTAGATAAATAGGCGAAGCTCGGTGGAAGATTAAACAACTTGTTCCATTCTAATTTCATGCTTAACCGAACCAGGATCGACAAGAAAGCGCAAAGGGGAAGTTAAAGATGAACGGGCGCCCCATTTATCTTAAATTACAATCGGTTACGCGTTCGTTTTATACGCTTTGTTGCAAATATATCGGCGATCGACCGATTTTTATGGCCGTAATTGTTCATATTCGTTGTCTCCTTCGTTATTTGTTATTTGTAACAATTATTTATTACGACAAATTTAGCTGCATTAGTCTAGTCAGTTCACAAAGTGTTTCGGTCTTTGAAGAATTTCCAAATTCTTCGAGCTGGCCAATTCTATCGAGAATCTATCCAGGTTTCACACGTGTATGACAAATCCTCCTTCGCAGGATCGATGGAAAAGGAATCATCGTTTTCCAAACCCAAGGAATCAACGTGTAACGCAAACGGGGTAGAATCGAAAGTAAAACAAGCTCGGAGTACCGGTAACTCGAAAAAACTTTGGCAAACAGAGTTAAGTCACGGTTTCGGCGTTTCTCAACGCAACGTACAACGAGCGTCCGATTTGCATAAGACGCCCGCTCTAGCAAAAGTTGCCGCCATGATCGTAAATCAGAAATTACCTATTATCCGGCCATTTCGAGCGCGGCGACGGTATCTCGTGTGTGCGCTCGACCGGAATGTCTCCAAGTTCCCGAACCATCAGTCGACGACCAATAAAAATCCTGAACGAGCGTTCGCGACGAAACACTCGAATCGAACTTGGCAACGCGCGCGGTTAATCGATCGACGCAAGATCCTCCCATCTCGAGCATCCTCCTCTTCCTTTTTTCTTAATAAAAAGCACGGTAAGAACGATGGAGGAAGCTCCTCGGCGGGGAATTGAACTGCGTTTCACGATTGTTGAAAAACATTGGATCGATTGGAAGACACGTGTACGCGGCGCGTTCGGCCGACTGAAAGTAAAAGGCCGCAATGCGGGGAGACTACTGTACCTTTCGACGAATTCGAACTATTTTTAGTATCTCAGTCACGGCTAAATGTACATTCCTAAATTTCGCTATAGCGTACCTTTAAAATTTCTATTCGAATATCATAATATTATAGATAACGTATCGAGTAGTAAATTTAAGTCGAAATGAAAGAACTTTTGTCACTGGTTGATACGATGCATCGACGCGATTGTCAAATTGCAAAAATAACGCAGATGACATAGCTATTCGAGGGAATATGAAAAATTCCTCTCGGTTCGCTAGAATCGACTGAAAATCAATTTCGCCGACAAACCTGTCGGCTTCGTAGATTTCCGAAAATTCCAGACTCAAGGGGGCGAGGGGGGAGGGAGGGGAAAATAGCTAAACGACGTGAAGCACGTTGGGAAAGAAGAGCTGTAAGGTGGAGAGCGATGATGCAAGGTCGGGAGCGATGATGCTAGAGCGCGAGAGAGAAAGAGAGGCGGTCAGGGTGTGAGAAACTAATCGAGATTCTAATTGAGTTGCCACGTTAATCGCATCTTCGTCGATAATTCCATACCGGATAGAATATGTCCACAATTTGCTATCTCGTATCCGTTAATTAAACTGAAAACTTCCGAACGAGAGGCGATGCGAATATTCTAATCGCTTTTAGGCGATCAAGGAAAAGATTGCCAGTCGAGAACCGCGGATAGAGCGACGGATTAAAAGAGAAAAAAAAGAGATAGAAGATAAATAGAAAAGGTCCTTTCTCTTCACTGGTGACGATGTGCAAGCGATAACGAGGAAAAGAGATGTTTACTCATCGTCTAAACGAATTTCAGTGTTCTCGATAAACGTACGATAAAATCTTCCCCGAAGGAAATAACGCGTTGATAAGTCCCGGTGTAATTTCTTCCCGATCATCGTACTAAAAATCGTCGACTCTGTTGGAATCACGGCACGAATACGTAGGCATTTAACGTAGCCCCATGAAATTCAAATGGGAAGCATCGATTCAAAGGGTCGGCTAATTAATATTCAAAGGTACGACCTTCTCTTCCTCCAACCGACGTATCTCGATCGATTTCGTTGAAATAATTAACAGCTCTCGAGGATCATCTCCGCCTTCCACTTTCTACATTTCCATGTTTCGTTCTGTTCCGACGCGCCTGTAAAACGAAAAGTTAGGTGGATCAGGAGAACAAAGAGTAATTAGTAAATAGAATGGATCGTACTGGGGAATATAAAGGAAAGTATGTTTTTTTTTTTAATATTCCGAAAGTTACGCTGTATTAAACATTTCTTCGTACGACCACAACCAACCAACGATTCGAATCTTCATCTTCTCTGTCATTTCTGTCAATTTGCTTTCCCTGATACCTGAATAAAAGCGTTAATTTCATTCCTGATTGATTCTACAATTTTGCTATATCGTGGAGCTACCATAACCCTGACCCCTCGTTCTTCGATAATCGGCAGATACTCTCAGGACACGTGCAAAATCTTGGTTGAACATACGGTCTCCTTCCATCGTTCGTGCCTCAGTCTCAATCTATCGGTTTACCTACGCATTTCTGCCATTTACAGCAGTTGTTCTGATTGTCGACTAACGGAAGAATTACCTTACGTTGTGAGTATTAAAGTTGAGAAAACGTTTGTCATCCGCCATCATAGTAACAGAAACGTTGCTATGATAACGTTTCTAAAGAACGACAGTTGCGAACGCTCGAACCTTCCTTCCAGCGTTGTCTTACGTGTCGCAGAAAAATCTAACGAAATTCCATTGTCCGTGAATGCTCGTTCGACGTTCACAGACTACCCTGTCGCTCGACGTTTCAAGGTAACGACAGCCGGCGTAAGAAACACAAGAAGTTCGATCTCGGGATCATAAATCTCCGAGTATCACGCGGCTGCACCGGCTCTCGAGTTTTCTTGCAGCTTAAACGAACTACAGGGAGTCGGATGCTTGTTTCTCGTCGATCGAGCCGCGATCACGAATATTTTTCAGGCGATAAGACGGACAATATCTCCCGTGTGATCGTGTACGGAGAATCTTGACGACACACAGTGGTCTGAAAAACGGTGTTTCGTGGCCAAAATTAAAAACAACTTTGTACCGATATTTTTCTGCAGAAAACGAAGGTAGAGGGTGAAAATTTTCGTCAAGATCGCTTAACGTTGCTACGGGCTAGAAACGGTAAAAATGTTGAAAATCGCAGTTTTCCACGACATTTGGCCTGTAATCGTAATAAATCTATCTGTTTCGATGCGCGTGGTTCGTTCCTGCGCCAACCGATTTCGAAGCACGTAACTCTCGTAAATGTCCAAAACGCTTTGTTTAAATTTTCATTACAGGCCCAGATAAAAAAGTTTTTCTAACTATTTAACTAAAAATTATACGACTGTCGTTATTATGTTCGATATAAAAGCATCAAAACAAATTTAATAACATACGTTTTTCACAACGTGTCCATTTAATTAAACGTTGGTGATCATATGGATACTCGACCTACTCCCAGTAGTTTAATATTTTGCCGCTAGTTCGCATATTGAAATTCTCAGTTTACCGATACGAGTGGCTGTCGAGTGGCTGCAAACGAACGCGTTCGCCACGCTACGATACTTCAGGCGACTGATTTTTTCAAATCAGCGTAAAATTAAATACCAAGATAATAAATCCTTATAATATCAAAACTTCGATCCTCCTTTTTACGCGATGTCTTTGTTCGCGGTCAACGAAGAGCGTCGAGACCTTGTCGTCGGATAACCTCGCGCTCGCCAACTTGTTCGCGAAGGCACGATTAGAAGGGCGATTAACGGCACAGAAGAAAGAATAGTCAGAGGCCACAAAAAGCCAGCCGTGATCTGGCCTGGAACGTTCGCGTAAAATTAAAATTGAAATTCTTCGAAGAAAGTTCGGAATACCATTTCGATTACATATAGCCAATTAATCGACGGATTCCTGTAGCCGGGATCGTACCGTGGCTGCAATTATTAGGACCATTAATGGCGGGTATATAGATGTTGGTTCGCTTCGCGCTCCGGAGGAACTCGTGTTTTCGCTCGAATATCGTAAACGCTGAGGCTTTCCATGGTAATTTTATAGCTAAATGCAAATTAAGCTTATACGCGCGAGCGCTGCCACTTCGATGCATTTCCAAACGATATTTCGCTAATACGATCGGTCAAGAGATATTAGATAGTAATATCTGGTTGTTAGATTTTTATCGTGATTAGTTGGGAAATTAATTTTTATCTCGTTCAATATTGAAAATTCATACAACGATCATTTCAACCTCTGTACCGCGAATATCTGACATTAAAATACATCTTCTGTTAACGTAAGCTGGAGCTAACGTTATATAGATTTCTTCGATAATTGTTTTAAGAATATTATTTATACGGCAGTGTAACACCGTGAACACGATTTTCTTACAATAATTGCCTGCAGCTTCCTGCACGTACAACGATGGCCCTTTTGCTTCGATCGATTCAACCGAACATGCGAATTACTTGAGCTTGAGCATGGAACCTGTAGTTTGTTATGACGTGACGATCGATATTTCATAGGAAACTGCGCTGGTGGTCTTGTTTCTTGGTGACTGTGGCGATGTTCCTACGCTACTTGCTCGAAGAAGTTTCTACTTCTTAACAAGCGTAATGCCATGAATCGTAAACGGATGCTTTGAACGATGGTAACATACGCGCCTGTTATTGTATCTTCGTTTTATGATAAAGAAAATATTATCGAAAGAGACGAGGAATTTTCTTCTCTATGAAATATGGTCAATTTGCAAGAGAGAAACAAACGATTTAACTTTAATCTTTGGTTCGTGAAACATATGTCTACGTGTTAACTCTAGTAAATTTTTATGGATAGAGATATCTCCGTCTCTTTTTCTACAAAGCGTATGAAACTTTGATAGAGGAAAATATAGATTTGTCAACTTTTGCGTAACTAATTTCCTCTATAGTCGTATACTTCTGCTAAATATTTTATCACCCGGAGTAAATTAAAATTGCCAGTTGGAAACGAAAGTTCGTCGATTATCTTACAGCGCGGATACCAGAAGCTTCGTAACGCGTGTAATCGTTTGCTCCTTCTTGTTGCCCGCTCGCATTGAAGTTTCGACGACGTAAACAGATAGCCAAGAGCGATTAGCCGGATGGTCGATTGGAAATCTTTCGATTCCAATCTTCGTACTCCGCTTCGACGAACGTGAAATAGCTCACAGAGAAGGTCGTACGGCACAATTATCGACCATACATAGATACAAAACGATAAAGTATACGCGATGCGCGCTGGTCGTTTCCAATCTTCGTCGGTTACAGAGAAAATTGTATGCAGCTTCTCAGGACAACGCGCGTTCAACGTAACATCGCCATGTAAATTTTGAACGACGAATATATCCGGCCGAGACAATTAACCTTGCTACCATACATCAAACTAGCACAGCTTTATCTTAGCATATTTCATTCTAGGGCCAATTGCGACGATCGAATGAGAATGACAGAAAGAGTAGCTGGAATAGATACCAATAGACGGTATTACAGTACATTTGTACAAAGGCTATAGGCAATTTTTTTTATAACACACGATCGTCGTCTTTTAATCGTCTTCGTCCCGTGTACTGTCCTTGTCTCCTCTGTTCAAGTTTCTTCTACTATTTTCGTGCCAAGAATTATATAGTATGTGCAACGTAACTGGGACAATGCTGTGATATTAAAAGTACCGATTTGTAATTTGTAGGTAAATTCTAGCGACGATGTTCCAATTAAACCATCTTCCTATCAATTGTAAATAGAAAAGGTGTACATTCGCCTCGTTTAGTAAAGATCGTATCGTTCTTCGTTCCCATTGATATGGGATAATAATGGGGTAACGATATGTATTGCGAATGTCGCAAATAAATTGCTATCGATATTACGATAGAATCATTCTGATTAATTTAATAACTGATACTTCTTAATATCACCGTGACTAATCTGTCAGGTATTAAAGTACGATAATTTAGACTTACGAGATCCACTTTGTTGCTTTTATTCATTCAAAAAGCGCGATCCTAGTCGAGAAAGGGCACGCTTTACAACTTACAACGACGCGTTTCCCATTTTCTCACTCGTAAATCCCGCGATCAAAGCCACAAATGAATCCGCATCTATGATCACGATCTCACATACGTACATCGATATATTGGCGGCAATGCGACCGGAAAGCGAAAATGCCGAAGAAACGAATGCTGAAAGAGATCGATGGAGATGAAATGCAATGAATCGTAAGATGAAACGAAGTTAATTCCTGGAGATGTCAAGGATGCTGCAAGATCTTGGGATATTTTCTTTCCGCGGAACGCAACCCATCTTGGTTCGGGACGGAGGGAAATAAAATTAAAAGTGATCGCGATAGAGAACTAGAGGCGCCCAGCCTCTATTGTAAATCCACCCGTCGAACGGAACAGAAACAGAGGTCGGGTTCTTGGTAAGTCTTTCGATGCCCGTCAGCTAAAATCGAAGGCTGTCCGCATCGTGGCCAAGTGATTTCGTCTTGTCTCGGGGGCACCAACGTCTTGGAACGTTGTTCAAACGTTTCGAGTTCCTTGCGAATTGCAAGCGACAAACTAAACGGATAGACGGAACGTTCGGGGGAGAGGTGGGAAATTTCCTTTATTCGTGTCTGGATATACCGATTTGAGTACGAACCGATCATATTCGCCGGTCAATTTCGCAACATTTCATCATCGCGTTAAAGCCAGCCGTATCGAGCTATTCCTATAAAGCATTCTATCGCTTTTCTTCCTCGCAGTTGACGAGAGAACAAACAAAAAGTTCCGCGGCCTGGCTACGAAATCGATGCTCGTGCTCGGTGCATGGATCGACGGAGCGGAAAAACGGGGACTCGATAAAAAATTCAGCGAGCTGTTGGGACGGCCAGTTTGAGTCGATCCTTAAGCCAGAGGAGCAGTGCGGATATTAAGCCACGAGGGATTCTTCGAGCGGCTTTTCAGATCGAATCGAAGGTTGCAACCTTTCTTCCTTCCTTCCATCCTTCCTTCCTTAGAGTCTCTTGTCTTCTTCTTTGAAATGGCACGTGTTCGACGACATCGTCTCGGTTTGCAGGATACCGTCTTTCCACGAGACGTTATTCGAATACTCCGGTGAAATATTAGCTACTTATTCCGTGACGGCAGCAAGGGCGAGCTTCCGACTTTCCATCGACCCCATCCCTATCGATTCTGGTTCCGTGTATTCCAGCCGTTTCCCTCCTACGTGCAACCCCTTTGCAAATATATCGGTTGCCAGGGATCCCGTGGGATCTCTCTCGCCGAGGCCAAGGTTACCCCCTTGATCGTCTTCCTTTGAAGCCACCTCGGCACCTGGTCGCGATCCTGTTAAGCGTCCCGTAATTCGATTCGTTTCGATCCGATCGACCGGTTAAAACTCATTTCCTCCGAACCGTCGAGACGGGAATCGCGACGCGCGGTAAACCACGTGTCCGACGAAGAGACACCGAGACGTCTGGCGGTCAAACTTTCCATTGATATCTGAAGCGTGAGAGCGAGAATTCGCTTGTACCGAAACATTAGCAACGATTGACGAGGAATTCGAAGAATGTCAGAGTAATCTGGTATGTGTGATATCGCGTGGAAATTTGATTCTTCGAAAAGAACGTGCCGATGGGTGCTCGAGAGTGCCATATGATTCGAAAATGAAACAGTTTTGTGCGATTGATCCGCGAATTGTTATCCTTGTTTCGGTTTTATTTAATATCGAAATATAACGCTATTTATTTTATCTCCCGCGTTTCTACATACATAGGGGAATGTAGGGTAACACGGAACATAAATCTTTTCCTTAGATAAGATTCGACTGTTGTGCGATACAATATATCTTACGAAAGAAATCATGTTCTCTTTCGTATAACGAATTCCTCATAATTTTCATGATTCGCTATGGACTTTCTGCGTACTATCTATAATAAAATTCTTCGTCCAAAACAATATCCTACTTGCGTAGAAAAAGTCTACGATCGATCGACGCTTGTAAAAGGACATGCCAATTGCAACAATAGTCAGAATGCCAAATCTAAATCGCAAATGCAATCCTATGGAGCCAGAGAATATAGCGATCAACGCCACGAGGCGTTGTCCATCGCACAGAAGCGTTCGCTACTTGCTCCTGTGGAACACACCTAATACGCTCGAAACACGCATCCGATGCATCAGCTACGATGAGATTCGAGCTTATCGTCCGATCGCGTTAATGACGCGCTTGAACCAATATCGAAGGAGCCAGGTTTCGATTGGTATTGAACACGACTACGATCAACGACGCGTGACGTTAATCCTCGATATCTGTCTCGTGCATACCATTTTGCATTCGTTTAATTGAAACTAAATCTACCAACTAAGCCTAACGAAGAGAATGTATTGGAATCTGATCGTTCGATCGATGAGATTATGCTTTATTTCGTTCGATCAACGCGGAGGTCAACGTTGATCCACGATCGATGCACTGATTGTAATTATAATTGATACGCGTAATATAATTTAATGTAATTAATATAATTTACCAATGCGTAAATTACTTCGATCGTCAGTTACGACAAATTGTGCGAATATCGCGTGAGAGTGCTGTATCCTTTTCTTAAAACGTTTGTTTCGTCAACTCGACTATGCTGACTGTGAGACAGGAACTGTACGTAAAACCAAACATTTTGATAGAAATTTTCATGATTAGCAGAAAAAGTGCTTAGATTATATATTACTCTTGCGTCGATGTATTCTTTACGATTGATACAGAATGAGGCAAGAAACGATTAATCTTTGTGTCAGTTTGAAACTTTATTTCCTAGTTTTTTAACCCTGGAAGGTTTGATCGCGTTCAATAAATCAAGCTACCGACAAATTTCTACGCAATTTTCACTCGAGCCGCAATATTCCACTCGGAAAGCACCGCGAACTCTTCGTCCTCGCGTCCTTCGGGAATGATTTACGATCCGAAACAGGGCAATCCCAAAGGGGCCAACTTTTTCCGCCCGACTGCAAACTCGTCTCGTGACTTTTCACTTGCTTCGCGACTATCCCTCTGCTTTTTACACGTGTTTTTTCGTCTCCGGCGCCGGGTTAACGCGTATGGGTAATTTGGTTAAAGGCATCTCGATTAAAGGTAACATTTGAACTTTCTTGACGTATCTCGCTCTTCCAGTCCGTGATTCATGCAGTCCGCGTCTCTTTTACTCTCTGAAGTAAAGGCATGATTCTACTTCTTACGAAAATCTGGCCGAGCAAGTGTCAGTATATTAGCTTCGAAAGCACGCCTGCCTCTAAAATCTCATCCTTGCCAATTACAAATACCCGCACAGTGTTTCCTAATTATCGAAAGAAAAGGAAAGCAACAACGATCGTTTATCACTGCAACAACCGCGAGTATCCACTCGCTGTCTTTGAAACTCACTGCAATGAACGTACAACCCCGTTCTTCTCGCCAATTCTATCCAACCTAACCAGTGTACGCGATTTATTTTCCAAAAATATTGTTATTCAAACGATATTGCTCGCTACTGTGTTTCTCGTGTTATAAAGCAACGCAGCAAATAATAAATAGAATTTTACTTGGATTATTACCCGGTAAAATGAAAGTTGATCTCGATGTAAGTAAGCCACGAGTAATACGTCGAGCGTCGAATCCCGAAAAAGTTAAGTAATAAGTGGAAAAGTACGGGTCCCTCGAGCGCTAATTCTTAGAAAGGCTCTACTAACAAGAGATCATCGGCAAATGAGTTAGGACCAGTTGTAATTGTTCCATCCACGCGTCGAGCCGAATCGAAGGATGTCAAGGACGATTGTCGCGTGAACCGAAGGACAGCACGACCACGTCGTGTAAAACAAGTGTTTCGTGCTTTCTATTGCGCCCGATAGGTAATCGTCGCAATTTCCATATAAGTCGCGATAATCGGAATTTGGGAATTTGCTATCACGCGCGAGCACAATTTGCCTCGGTAACGAGGGAAATTGATTTCAATGCCACGACTCGCGAGTGATTTCGCGATGGTTCGCCGTTCTTTCAACTCGATCGATCTTCAAATATTGAAATATTCTATAAATATACATGTGCGGAATCGAAGAATCTTAGGTCTATTAAGAATATTTATTTCGATCGAAACAAATACTGATCTATCCATAGTTCCTTCAGATTCGTTCTCTCGCGAAATCCACATCTGCTTGCGCGCAATAGCAAAATAGTTGGTAAAAGCCGGATCGGTTTTCGCGATTGCTCGTACAAAAGTTACGATATAATAGAGGTTGGTAGGATAGCGAACGATTTCGTGGAGGATTCTTCTTTCTTCCGGTCACCGATTCGCCTTCATCCGTAGTACGACCGTAGAATTCGCGAAGCTCTTTCAATGCCAGTGTCGCAAAGTCTATACCTCCTTTGCATGGTTCGCGTTCGGAAGGAGACGTGGAACGCGGCTGCGAATGAGCCGCGTTGCGATCGACTCAAGGCCCATTGAACAGCGATATATCGATGAGACCGAACACCAGGAATCTACGCGTTCGACTCATTTGCCCGTAATTAAAACACCCACGCTGCTTTGATCTCGCGGTCTAAGAGATTCCTGAGGTGCCAAAGTCCTATCCTATCGCTGATTACGCTCTACCACCGTGAAGGTCACTTTCTTTGGTACGTACGTAAGAACGTGTGACAAGATCGTCACGATGAAAATTCCGCCTGGCGGCCATGTAAGAAACGTCCGTGAAATTAATCGTGAGATTTTAGCCTCTGTACGATTAACAACGTGTCCGAAGATCAGACCGCGGATATCGATGCAAAATTTGTGCGAGAAAAACTAAATGTCATAGTTGGATGTATTCGTGCGTGTTACGAACGTTATCTGCATCGTCGCGCCTTTACGCTTCCCATAAATACATACACCTTCGCAGCCTAGCGATAACTATAGCCGGTACCATTACCGTTGTTAGAAACTATTTCTAGACTGCGTCTAAAGTCGGCATTGAGAACGAACCGGTTAACAAATGACATTTAAAGATATCGAGGGCTGTTCCGCGGTTCAGTTGGGCGGGAGGGGAGAGGACAGGACTGAATGAAAGAAAAATCGACTCGAAAATGGACGTTAGACCAAAATAATGGTATAAGAAGCAAAGGTGAAGGTAAAGGGTATGCTTTTTGTCACGAGTCATGCCTAGATAAGGCTATCTAGTACAGCCTTGTCCGGCTGTACTAGAAAACCGGAGATATTAGATATCAGATGGATGGACTTTGACGAACGACACCGCTAAATAACCGAATAGCATAACCTGTTAGTTAGGTTCGCTCGCTTACCGCTTAAGCAGTACTTCTCTAAAAAAAAGATATATGCTTGTATATTTCTTTTTACGATTGCATACGGCATAATGTAATCGAGATAAGAACGATCGATGTACCGATCTTGATCTTAACCATGACTTCACCGCGACTTGTAGTTTCATAAATATTCCGAAACTTGCTTGCACTTGATCGTGCTACTAATAAGCGAATCGCTTAGAAACCGTACTGATCGATTGCGTGAATTGAAAAATAACGGACGCGACCGACGGCTGAAATTTGCAAAGTTTACAGGCTAATCGACGAGATTGAGAATTGTAGAAAAAGTTGAGCGCAAATGTCAATTTCTAGTACAATTCCAGTTGTAAAAAAAAAAAAAAAAAAAAGAAAAGGAGGATTCCGTTTCTGAAAAAATCCAAGTGTAAATTATCGAGGAAAGCGTCTTCTCGCCGATCAACGATAAAATCGTAGGTAAATGATAATTGTAAAAAGCAGATTTGCAGATCGCAACACGAGAGTCTATCGATTCTGTACAAAATCCGTCTTTCCGATTTTCTATAGAATTTCCGATCGGACAATCGGCCAAAGTAAAAAACTATAATTTGTGGGGGAAGTTCGAACATCGCTTTAATGCAATTGCCTTTATTAACGATTTACAACAGAGTTATTTTCCCTAACTTGGGCCGCGATATAAATTATACATTATTATTACATACATACATATGTTACATCTTCTTACAATCACGTTAAATACGGGGAATGCGCTTGATGATAGTAACTAACGGACGTTGGAAAGTTCGCGTATTCACAAGGCACAGCTACGTGACAATGAGGAGCTGATTATTTACTTGAAAAACGGAGATACATTATGTACATGTAAGAACAATTTAATTTTTCATTGGAAATTCGGCATTTGTCAGACCTAAGGAAGATTAAAGCTAGCGATAGAAATTTAGTATAAATTCGCTATTGAACGAAATTTTTTTTTTTCGACTGCCTGATAATATTTATATCGAAAATCTGTTTTTCTCATTTTGCTTACGAATCTATATGTACAAAGTAGAAACTTTCTTTATATACATATCTAATAATAATTTTTTAGATCACCGCACTTTCATCGATTGAAATATTTTCCAAGCGTTTCTGAAATAAATATTCCGCCATAAGATGATCATGACGAAATACCATTACACATACAATCTGTTTCCAAGACAAGAAAGACAACTATACAACTTTCTGATACACGATATTCGCGTTTCCAACGTAAAACATATAGCGTACTGTACATAAAACATTTACATATAAAAAGAGCGCGATAAATAGCAGGAAGAACGTGGAAATGGTAGAAGCAAGAAACGATAATAACGATAATAAAGTAATAAAGTATCTCAAAGTACCGGCAGAGCTTCTAGCGTATTTACATGAATGAACGATTTTCGAATCAACGACGAGTACTTTGGTAACGAGATGACACAATTTCACGCGCAAGAGAAAAGTTAGCTCGCTAATCGGAAATGCTTTTTTTCCTATCTGGGCGTTTCGTTAATTGGTAACTTCTTAAAGATACAACTCCTCTCGGTCGTACGAAATCCCTGTTGCGAGATAACTGCAACGCGATAGTGACAGTTAAAGGGAATTGATCTCGTTGCTCGTTAAACCGGAAACGCCTGACAAAACCGTGGAGCAGTCACGAACAACGGTATGAGCGGTAAGAAAAACTCGTGGCCGGAAAGGCTGTAATCTTGCTCCTAGTTGGATGTCCTCCCTTCGTTAAGTCTGGTTTGTCGTTAATACAACATGTGGGTGGATCTTGACAGGCCTGTGGATAAACGTGACGAATTTAAAAATGTTATTTTATCTCCTTTTATCGTATAGAATCGCTAATTACTCTTATAGAACGGCGTTATAGATTGTCAAACACGTCTCGATAACAACTAACTTTACAATCGCTGTTAAAATATACGATGTTATTAATAGTCTATAATAATAATAATAATAATAATAATAATAATAATAATAATAATAATTTCAAAATTATCCACTTTCGAAAGTTCGAAAGTTCCGAAATTTCGAAAGTTCCGAAATTTCAAAAGACGAGATAGGTCCGTGGAAGGCCGTCGAAAGGAACTTACCGCCGTGAAGGGTGGACGTATTTTGCAAGGAGCTCGACAGCGAGATCTCGGTTCCGGGATGTTCGTGTATCACCGTCTCGGTGATATTGTTTTCCGCCTCGGAATGCGCACGCCGATGTTCGCGAGTCATCCCGTCGTTCATTCGCCTCTTCTCCGTACCGACGCAGCAACGTTGCTCCCTCTGCAACGTCATCTCCTGCGAGTAAACGGATTCCCCGTTCGAGAACGAGTTGAACCGTTGCCGTCTCTTCGAGGTGGCTTGATTGCCGCGTCTTCCGATCACGTTCGAGATCTCGTGATTATTACGGGACACGTCGTTGCCCCTTTCGCGACGCTGCAGAGATTTCAGAGAGTCCTCGTACCCGCTGTGAAGAGGAAATATCCGGGGATGCAAGTGGAAAAAATAAATTAAAGTACCGTTGAGGTTGCGTTTCTTTGTTTCTTTAAGCGCTCAGATCGCAAATGATCCGATCATAGCCATCGTGAGTTAAAATATAATATTGTTATTTTCTTCCTTCGCGTTTTATTAACCGATCAAGCATGAAATTGAAACCACCACGAGAAAATAATAGAAAGCTGATCCTGCGATACTTATTACGTATTAGTACTTACAACGTATCATTGAATTTATCCGTAGAAGATGAAACGGTGTGTGTGGGTGTATGTTTGATGGCGTGTTAGAATTTATATGAACAGGGTTTTAGAAGTCGGCGAGAGTCAAGGGGATCGACAAGGATCGCTGCATCGGGTTAACCGTTTCGTTCCTAGTTGGCTTTAAGAGGTTCTATAAAGCCGAACGGAACTGATTGATAAATAATTGACAGAGCATAAAAGAAACGATCCTAAACGCTGTTAGAATTATTAGAGCGATATTAATATTTGCATATGTTATACGCGTGGAATTAACTGTTATATTTAACGGTAGCTTCGCAAGATTACAAGCGTAAGGAGAAAATTACAAGTGTAGAGGGATTTGAATTTCTTCTTTTCTAATGGCAGGATAAAAATTTGAACAATCGATTTTAGAATATTAGGATGATCGATGAGATTAGTAAGATACGTTGAGCGATGAAATTATTTACATTCGCCTGAGCAAATATACGACGATGCCTAACAAGCAAGTATACGAATCGCCTAAACATAGATAAATAACGAATAACGGAATGCCTGTTAAAATCCTTTTTCATCACTTTAACGTAGATCTGTTCGCGTAACAACGGTTTCGAACTCGAAATATCGCGCAACTTTTACAAATTTTAACTCCGTTTGCGCGCACGTCCATTTAGTCGCAAAAACTCGAAAGAACAGATATGAGAAGCCTGTAGCTCGACGCTCCTACTGCGAGATCACGATACCACGAAATCGAAAGGAACGGTAAACGGGCCTCTCGTCTCGTCGAAAATTTTGCGCAGCAGCCCACCTCCGGTAGTCGTTTATTTCACCTCGATAAGAATAGCGACCAAACGATCGGATCGATCCGTTCGGACCCTCTTTTCGATTTAGATAGCACAAATAGGTCCGTAAGTGATTCGACTTACTTGCTGCTCTCGCCGCTGGAGGGGCTGGACGAGTGACTGCAGTGGCAGGAGGCGCGCGCCACGATCCCAGAATCCTGACCGCTGGAATGCAAGGACGTCGCGGATGCCTCGAGTCCTTTCGGGGTCCCTGTCGTCCTTCCGGCGTGCTTACTACAACCGCCCATCCTGCAACCACCCCCTTGCCTCTCTAGCATCGACATCGCGAAACATATGGGAATTCCCTGATACAGTATTCCCTATATTCGCTGACCAACCTTGCCGACCAGCTTTTCAGGCTGGAATTTCGTTTTCATAATAAATGCATACCTTTCTGTCGCGGCTTTGTTCGATTCCACGGCGAGCCGTGTGTTGTTCGCGTTCACTGAAATTTCAGGCCACGTTCAAACGGATAACGGAGGTTAAAGATCGAGCCTGTGGTTGTCGCTACTTGATTGAAAACGGCGTTGCGAGGAAATCGCTGATTGGTTTCGGTGTTTAATTTGGGATCATGGTTCTTCCGATTGGATCGTTTGTTAGTTGCGAACGATAGGGCGGGTTTCGGGTTAGTTGGTAAGGTTTGAAAGATAATTGCGAGTACTGGGGATAGCGTGTCGTGATCGAAACGTGTTGCGGTATTTGTTTGTGCTTGTTGTTGAATTTTGATCCTGTCGCGTAAAAAGGATTTTGTTAGATAGATTTTCTAGAGAGATTTCAATAACTTGATACGCGTAGCGAACTTTTCGATCTTTTCCTTTTTCTCCCTCCTTTCTTCTTTCGCATCTTTTGCTCTCTACGCTTCATAAAAGCTGCTTATGCGTTTAATGCACCGTCGCGCAAATTTCCTACCTTTGGAAAACATGCTTCAAGGAATTTGATCGGTGGATACGGCAGGCAGCGCTGTATGATACTTTGATCGCGTATTTGAATCGCTCGAGCGCAACGTTTATAGTTTAAAACGAGATACACGTTAAATTTCTTTTCCATAATTTAGTAACTAACTATAACATCCTTTATTGCGCGGTATCGATCGATACGGACATATATGTTTATAGCACGCTCGTAGTTAACCGAGCGATCAGAAGCGGTCTGACAATAAACGGGCTATACTACATGCTACGACTACTGTCGCATAAAGTCAATACTACGCTTATTTTCTTCTTTTTTTTTTTTTACCCTTTCTGCGCCAAATTTCACATTTATTCGCGTCAACGATTCTCTCGTTGTTTCCCCTCCCCCCTTCCCATCCAGTTTCTATTTGAAAAATCAAAGGAATCCGCGCTTAATGTTTCTGTAATCTTCGATACGACGTAGAATACGATCGATGATTTTTCATTCCTCGCATTTTTCATTCCAAACCTCTGTCTAAAAACTATCTTGTTGCCACTTTTTCCACGTGCCTCCCCCCCCCCTCGCCCCGATTCATTTTTTCCATTCGATACAGCGCAACGAGGATGCGCTAACGTAAATTGAGAGTAAAAAGCTCGCGGGCGTGAAATACGAGGCAGCATGGCTTCGACGAAGGATCGCAAGGTCTGGACGAGTGGTCCGGAAACGCGACGCGATTCTGCTCAGCCGCGCTCGAACGATTTAATACGGTCGGCGATAAAGTATCGCAGAGTCCCTCGCGACGAGAAACGGTTTACGTCGATTAATAGACTTACGCGTGGAAGCGGGCACAATTGGCTCCGTGCTCACAGATGCTCTGTCGCCTCGACATGTCGGTGCAGAACGGTTCAGGGTCGTAATGAAGGCCATCGACGAAGGTCGGGAACAAAGGCGGCTTCTGTAGCGTGGCGGCCGGATCTGCCAAAGCGAATCCAATCGGACTGGTGGTCGAGAACATCGCTTTCTCCCGACGTCTGCGACTAACCAATGAATTTCGGATAACTACGTTTCCAGGATTGACTGCCACTCGATTGCCCGGTATTCGGGTAGCGGATATCGCAAGTTAAGATCGATAAACATGTTCTTCTAGGAAATTCGGTGCGACGATTGACGCTCGAACTATCAAATTTATAAAAATGACGCGTTTCGGACCTTTCGTTTTAAATGGTCGTCGAACGTATACGTTACTTCTAGCAAGACTGATGTAGGCTTGTGAAACCGATCCGTTTAAAAAGCGAGTAATGTTTCTCTTAAATTTGAATCCTCTACTCTAGATTGTCCTGACGGTAATAAATAATATATCGTTTAACGTTAAAAGTATCGAAACGTTAGTATCGCAGGCGCGTCGATAATTCACCGCCCCTGTCTCTTTTGCATACAATTCCCATTTCTGTCCTGTGTATCGACGTGCTAAATCACGTTTTAAAACTAAAATCGCTGGCCTTTAACGAAAACAATTCCTCGATGCTATTTTTACGAGATATACTTTAACGCTTGAACCAGAGTTACATTTTGTACGCCGTACCGTTTATTTCTGCGAACGCACGTGACGCAGAGTGCAGTAACGAGGGCACCGACAAAGACCACACAGCCAAGCACTACCGCACCCACTTCCAGGGTAGATAGCAGGTAACGATGATTACCCCGACGCGGTGAGCTTCCGGCAATGTCCAGGACGTCGTACTCGTCCAACTCGCGCTTGATCTCCGTTTTCTTTGTGTTGAACACGCTGAAAGAACACGTCCGTGCGCGGCATGTAATCAATTAACGACAGTTCCCTTGGAAATCGTGCTCCAGCGCACATCTCGCGTATTTCCGTCATTCGTTTACGGATCTGTATACTTCTTTAGATATCTTTACGTTATCGTAGCGGCAAAACACCACGCGATTTTGTTCCCTAATTATTTTTCTTACCATGATTTTGGTTTTATCAATGGTAAAACGATTCGTTCGAATTTAAGGTTTACTTACTCGTGCAGCGTGTCCATATCTATCATGACATTTAAATGAGGATCGATCGCATAAAGATAAACGTCGGTGCTACAAATAAGAAAATATAGATCAATACATAGAGCGTAGGATCGCGTCGAATTTTAAAATTGAATAATGTTCGAATCGCTTACGATGTAGCATCGATCAGATTTCTTTCGATGTGTGGCTCTAGCTTCCTCACTCGAACGTCCAGACCAGTCACATTTTGTAGTATTCTAGATTAAATTGAAGATAGCTTGACGTCGCATCGGTATCGAAGAAACATACTTTGTACGAAAAATTTACAAATACGATCGGTGTGACGCTCGCTTAAATTCCAATGTAATGTAAAATGTAAACTAACTTTTCGCTATTCAGTTTCTTGAATCGTAAATTTATCGACAAAGACGGTAACGTACAACATCTTTTCTGCTTGCTCTCCTTAAATCTGTTTCTTTTCCCCGAGTTTCATCGAACCAACCACGATCGGTATCCTGATTTATTAGAATTTAAGCAAGCGTTACTGCAACGGCGACCGTTCTACTCTTCTCGGGAAACCCTCGTTTTTTTCTTGTTTTTTTTTTTTTTAATATCGTTATTCGATAACAAACGCTTCAACTCTTTCACAGTAAATGTATGTTTAAATACTCACGCGGTGATGTTCTCCAATTGCGGCTCGATATCAATGGGTCTCCGACCAACAACCATCACGACTTGTTTCTGATCATCCAGCACGTACACCTTGGAGCAAACCGTACGGTTAGATAACGCGGCAAGCGACAGAAGAGTCTCGAACGATTCGAGACAGGGAAGCCACGTCTTCCTCGCGGGGAAATTAACTTTCGCTGTATCTCGAATTCCAACGACGGATAATTAAGAGAGTCGGTTGGAGCGTAATACCAAAGCACGAGAGAGAGAGAGAGAGAGAGAGAGAGAGAGAGCAAGACTTACAAAGACATTGGCGATACTGCTGCGACCATTTTCGGCGCCCCTTCTGTCGGTGGCCTTCACGTCGAAGCCGAAAACGCGTCCAGTGTCACGGCCAAAGCTCGCCACGGATCGTACTTGACCGCTCAGTGGGTCAATGGCAAACCGTGGCGCGTCCTCCCGTCCGAGAATTTGATACCGGATCTCGGCGTTTGCTCCCTCGTCCGGGTCTTCTGCCTGGCCGAGTGATTAATCGGTTTATTCGACTTTTCTCACGCATCTGTTATTCGAATGTTCCTGATGGCGCGAGAGCTTACGGAGCGAGGAATGGAAGGACGCTGTCGTTCCGAAAATCGTATTATTTCGCAAAGCGTCGCGAAAAGGATCGTACATACGTGGTCGAGTTAATTTGGAACATCAGATCGTCGCCGATCGTTCGATAACCTATGTACATTGTCAAACGCACTATCTAAATCCGGAAAGTTTCTTGTCGACGAGACTCTCTTCTGCGTTCAATGTCTCGCAGAATGATTTTTCAAAAGAAGTATAAATAAGAAGAGAGAAATTAACGAAACGACCGGAGAACAAAAGAAAGCGCGATACGCCAAAGCACAAGAAAGCCGCGCCTTCCGCGACGTGTGCGAAAAGCAAAGTAGAGAGAGAGAGAGAGAGAGAGAGAGAGAGAAGCGAAATGAAGTCAAAAGCGACGGAGGCTCACAGCGAAACCGCACACAATGGGACAGAACACGAGTGTAGACGTACCTCCACTTTGACAACCTCATATCCATAATGGGCAGTGGTAGGTATCGCGGCGAGGATGGGTCGACCCTTTGATTTGAATCTGGGCGCATTGTCGTTAACATCCTTCACCCTGACGACGACCCTGGCCTCGTTAGGTGCTAGACCATTCAGCCTTTCGCCAACAACCGGGTAAATCATCACGGGCAGTCCGCGGCCTATCTTCACCCTGTCGACCCTGACCTTCGCCTCGTATCGATCGTTCACCTCTCTGTCCACGTCTGTCATCAGGTACAACGAGCCGTTCTTTGGGTCGATCGAGAAGTGTTCTCGCGCCTTCGTGTCGTCCGCGACGATGCTGTATCTGTTGGAAATTTCAATAATCGGCTTTCGAAGCTTTAGGGTAGACAGGCATCTGTCCCTTACAGCCTTCGCGCTGGAAGGTAGCCTTGGCTTATTCGCCTCGCGAGTAACTGACGCTCGGAGATACGCTGTTGTATTCTACTAGCATACCTTGTGTGTTCGCTTTGCTGACCATCGGCTAGATCCAATTGCGCGACCAAAATCGGCACCGGAACGTTCTCCTCGACTTCTACTTCGTAATACCGATGCCTGAAAGAGGGCGTTTTCCGCACCTCGTTCTCCGCGTCTTCCTCGTCGTCGTCCACGTTCAACACGGTAACGATCACGACTGCGGTGGATGTCAGACTGACCGGGGACCCTAAGTCGCTAGCAGCGACCAGTAATCTATGACTGCGCCGAGTCTCGTAATCCAGATTGGCAATCGTCGTGATGACACCTTCTTTGCTATCGATAGCAAAGTACTGCTTCTCGGGCTGTCCTTGGTGACTCAAGTCGAAGAGGATTAACCCGTTTCCATTTCCGGCAAAGTCCGAATCGTTAGCGTATAACTTGATCACTTGACTGCCAATGGGACTGTTCTCAAAGATCGATGCGTGGTAGACCGGTACGAGATCACCATTCTCGCTCCTCTCGACTTCGTGATAATCGTAGAACATAGGCGGATTGTCATTGACATCCAACACGTTCACTTCTACCTCCACGGTGGAACTTAATCTCGGAGAGCCATTATCACGAGCCACGACCACGAGACGATGAGTAGCTGCACTCTCCCTGTCCAAAACTCCGGTGACTCTGATTATTCCTTCGTAAGCAGCAACGTTGAAGATCCTGGCCACGTTCGCAGGATCCTCCGTCTTCTCATTGCCGGAGACAACTTCGTAACTGACGTTTGCATTGGCTCCAAAGTCCGCATCAATGGCTCGAACGGCGCCCAAATTGTAGCCAGCGTAACTTCCCTCTGGCACGTCAAAAGTGTACCAGGACTTGTCAAAGATGGGCGCGTGATCGTTCACATCTACCACGTGGATCCTTACGGTGATATTGTCAGATAGTCGTCCGGAATCTTTCGCTAGGACGAGCAAACGAATGCTCCTCTCGGCTGGAAGTCCTCTGGCTACTGATATTTCGGCCGACCTTGGATCCAAATGAAAGTATCTACGGTTGGTGGTGTCGAATCGTCGTGAATTTACATCGTCTCCGGAAGTCGTCTCGTTCCCCAGGCTGTACGTTATCGCGGCGTTCGTTCCCTCGTCCTTGTCCTCCGCGAGCAGGCGTATTATCGGCGCGCCGATGGTCGCGTTCTCTGGCACGAGAAGAAGAGGCGAACGACGGCTGTTCGGTGGCTGGCTTCCGGCACCGGGCTCGCTCGTATCGAGCACGTCGTTCCCCTCGAACGATGCCTCGGTATCGGGTTCGTTCGACACGCGAACACCTTGATCGGGCAGCACGATCATTCGGATAAAACTCGGAGGATTGTCGTTCGCGTCGGTTACCATTATCTTCAGCCGCGCCTCGGATGTTAGACCGCCTGCAAAAATCAAGTGAACAGGCAACGAGAATGGAATATTATTCTCACGGTCTTCTTCGATAGGTATTATTTTTGCACGAACGTTTCGCACATGTTCGCTATTCTTCTCGTTTGTTAATTACGCAGTCCGGATTTTTAGGATCGGATGTAAATTTCTGTGGAACCCGGTTTGCCAATTTTACGTCTAAAGCTTTAACTAAATATCATTACCCGTTTCTATCTAAAAGGACTTTTATTCGATTTCTACGATTTACGGTCGTAAAAGCTGTAACGTTCGAGCATCTCTTTGAATTTTCCTAAGCGCTAAGTTCTGCGTTGGCTGTTAGCAGAAAAGAAAACTTACCACTGTCTTTAGCAACGATCGTGAAACTATAGTTCGCTTTCGCTTCCCTGTCTAGCGTGCGGTCATCGATACCTTCGAAGTACACTAAACCCGTAGTTGGATGGATTCTAAACAGTTCGCTTGCCTCGCCGTGAAGGCTAAAGACAAAGTTCCGATTGACGCCTTCGTCTTTGTCGATAGCCGCGATAGGTATCGATAAGTTCACTTTTGTTCCGGCCGGACTGTTCTCCAGGATTCGACCCTCGTACGATGGCATCGTGAATTCTGGCGCGTGATCGTTCTCGTCGAGAACGATCACGCTGACCTGCAATGAAATTCGATATGTTAAACATTTCCATACAGCAAATTTCTTCAAAGGATATTCTTCCTTTTTTACATTTTTCAAAGAGTTATTATAAAGTTCCACGAATTCACACAGAGTTCGCTTGCAAAGGTCATAAAGCGACTAACGAACACATCGTCAACAGCCTTGCCGCTACCTTGCTCGCGAATGTTAAATAATCTAAGAATACGATCGAATCGATGTATCGAGATTAATCGGAAACTGCGAATAATTCCGTCTCAGACGTATTTCATATTCCCTATGATTTTCACATCGGCGAAAATTAGAAACTCCGCATTTACGGAATTCTTGTTGAAAATGTGCAAACCGTAATTTATATGTTCGACAAACAGGCGTTATAAACGTTATCCTTGGAAGCGATTTTAATTTATGTGTCAGAAACACGGAACAATAGCGAAGCAAGTAGTACTTTGAATTTAAATACTCGTACAGCGTGCGTCGCGCTAACTGAATAAATGTTAATATTCGTACTAAAGATAAAAGAGGTCGCGCAAATAAGCGCTTAAATTTTATTTGTCTCCCGTTCGGTTAAATATTTGGAAGGTCCTCGATGGTGTACGAAACGAAACGTCAAATATATCTGCAACAAAATGATCCTTGAACCAAGCGCGTAAACGCGACCTTCGTTCGAATTTTTAAATTAAAAATTGTTGAACATCGCCTCCGCGTCCTTGCAACTTCTATTAACTTGCACGAGCGAATATTCGTTCAAAAAGTTGAATCCGCAAACATATTACGGTTCGAGGGTGACATTCCGTGCACCTGCCGGAGAGTAGACGAGAATCGATTTTATGGTACTCGCCAGGTATGGAACTGGGCAAAGATAAACCGCTGCAAATTCGTTCTTTCGCCGTTCAAAATATCGTAATGTGTATTTTGCTTTTGACATTTTAAATATCTTTTAACGTTATACGTTCTATGCGCTCTTCGTACAATCTCAATTTCCCAGAAATCCATAAAAAAAAAAAACCAATAATATTCTATGCCGTTCGAGACTAAAAGCTCTGTAAAAATTACTATGTTACTATCATAGTTGTGTAAAGGATGTCTGCTTGGCAAAAATGCCAAAAATGCCTCGCAAAAATAGCAAAAGGACTCGCTAACCCTATGGAAACGTTCAGCCAAACCAATCATCCTGCGCGAACGTTTCTAACTAAACTACCAAAGGCACTTTCTTCCCTTTCACATTCTCCATCCTCGAGAAATCTCGCCAAGTGCCACTTGCCGACAACCACGCGCCACTCCCATACAATCTCCCTTCTACGCCATATTATTCCATCCACGGAACTTGCAACGTAAAATTAATTACTTGGGAGGGAACTTACTTGGAAGACACCGACGCCGCGCGGACTCTCCGCAATCACGGTGATGCTGTAGTTCTGCCTCGTCTCGCGATCGAGACCCTTGGGCGCGTACAGGGCGCCATCCTCCGTGATCGAGATGTCGGGTACATCCTGCTGATTGACGATAAAGAACCGAGTGCCAGCGGTGGCCGCGCCGGTCCCATTCTGGGGAAGCACTTGCCCGATGTACGCACCAGCTACGTTCTCCTTCGCGTGGAACACCAAAGGAGCGGTGGTCGTTCCCCTGCAATCAACGGTCGACGACTCTTCGACGAGCAAACAGAAATCCGCGGAGCCAACCACTTTCGTCCTTCTGAACTTGCAAATGGAACGAGCAAAATCGAAGAAACGACACCTTTTTTTCGTCTATCGGATGAAAAGCCGCTGACGATTTTTAAAGGGGGTGCACCATCCTGCCACGTATAAATGCTTGGGAATTTTTTCTCTCTCTCTCTTTTTTCTTTCTTTTTTAATAATTAGAACGTAGAAAATTTAGATTCCTCAGGGTGACTGCGTGATTTTAACTGAATTTTGGAATTTTTGTAAGGGCAAATGTCGCGAAACGGCAAAGTTGGAATATCGATAGTTCGCCGCTGTTCCCGGCGAGGACAGGAACGTTTAAAATGAAAAATTCTTTCGTTTCGCATTTCGGTAAGTTCTAGTATCCAAAACATAGCGTGGAATTTGCCAAAAAATTTGAACGATTCGGTTTAAATCGTAGAACTAGCGCGTGATGGATAGATGTCTGATCGTGAATACGGACAAGACCGGAGTTGATTTATTTTTCTAAATCCACAGCGTTCAAGTATCGCAATTACGTTTCATATTTCTACTGCGAATCTTCGCTTCCGTATAGTTTACCGCGTCAATTGCTCGCTTCTAAAGATCTGTCTGCCAATAAGTTACGAATAACGAAAGCAAGTATTATCCGCTGTCAACGCTGCGGATCTCCGTTCCTCCTTGTTACGTGGAAACAAAACCAAATTCCGATCTACATTTCGTTCGTGGCTCGTTAAAACGTCGCCCGTCTATAGCAGAAGAATTTTACTTACTTCGTAAAGATGCCCCGTTCGTCGTTAGGGTCTACCACGTGGATGGACACGTTGGTAATCAACGTGAGATCTCTTTCGTCTGTGACGATCGCTTCGAAGTCGTAGGTCAATCTATCGAATCGTTCGATCTCCTCGACCACGGTGATCGTTCCCGAACGCTCCTCCACGGCAAACGGGACTAAAAATTCCACGAATGTATGAGCTATGTGTCGCGTATTAGGCTGAGAGGAACAGTACTCTTTCGTTTCGTGTTAGGCGAAGCTTATTGGATCGTTGGGCGTACGCGAGATTAAAGTTATCGGCTTTAACTCCTCGTAACGCGAATTTTATATCGCCTCTGGATATTCTGGAAGGAAGTTTTCGGATACTCTCGGTATATTGGAAATATTTGGGGAGGGGGGGGGCGGAAGGTATCGATTCGAGATGGACTATTAAGTGCTGGTTGATGTCGAATGCAAAAGCGGAGAATTAATGGATAGAGAGCGGTGGCTAAGTGGTTAGTAATGTATTTTTGGTTGAATCGATGTATCGATATTCCTACTGATATTCCATTGTTTTTGTTGAAAGGATTGTATCGTAACGGGAAGAAGATCTTTTTCGGATACGAAGTGGAAAAACGTTCCATATAAATAATATCGAAATTCGATTATTTCTCGTCGCTTAATTTTAACAGTTTAAAAGCCAAAAAGTGTGTCCGTTTAACAGAGTAAAAGGGAGGACAAGAATGAAAATCTAATTTTACAAATATAAAATGCGAGAGAACCATCGAATAACGAACGCACCTGTTGATCAATTAATTTCTTCGAAATACGCACCACCCTCCTCGTAGCTGTGTAGAAGATCGTAGATCAGGTCGTTGGTCTTCACGGCGTCGTTCAAACGTATCTGACCGACGCTAGTACCGACTGCCACGTTGGCACCGACCCAAAATTCGTAAGGGGCACCCACGAAGTCCGGCTCGAGCGATTCCGGCCCTAAGGCGAACAATAATCGTGTGAGAGGACTTTGTATCTTTTGGCGAATCGCTCTGAAAACGCGCAACGATCGTAGGGACGTGCGTCCGCGCTGGAAATCGGCGCCGATCGTTTCGGCCGCGATAAAAGTTTCCCGAAACCACGCGTGGTAAAAGCACGATCGATTGTGACGTATGGAAGATACTTGTGTGACATTTGGAGAATATTCACAATCTAATACGGCGCGCAGCTTTTCTACGATCGACGAAGCGCGTTTCTTGAAATATTCGTAGATCTTTATGACTTGGATAAAAAGTAAAGTAAGATGTAAAATAATCGGTTTAATTCGCTCGATTAGGAGCGTTCGTTTAAGGAGATACGGTAAGACTTTGATTAATTACTTCGTTTGGCTGCTAGTCTCGTTTCGATTAGTCGATTAGACGATTCGGCGAGTCGACGATGCTCAAGTTCCCTACACGTTACGAACAAACAAAGCTCACCGTTCGATCTGAAAACGTCCACGGTAACCACGGCTAGGGAGAATCTCCTCTCGCTCGGATTCGCCGGTTGATCCGCCGCCTCGACGAAGATCGCGTGTCTTCCCTCGAGGATCGGACTCTCGGCGACCGTAATCATACCGGTGATTTCATCCACCATAAACGGTGGCGTGCGAGTCGTCGAGTTGCCCGGTTTCTGCAACCTGTATCTTACCATGCCATTGGGTCCCAGGTCGTCATCGACCGCGTACACCTGGCCGAGCACCGTGCCCACTTTATAGTCCGTTTTAGCAACCAACTCGTAGAGATTGCCAGGCACGAAGATCGGATTGTTGTCATTGGCGTCGAGCAATGTCACCTCGACGTCCACGGAAGAGCCATCCGTTTTCCGCGACCCGTTGCGTGAAACGACGCTAGGTTTTCTCTCGATCGCCGCGACCTTCATTCGCAGATGATCGCGCTTCTCTCGATCGAGAACCGACTGGTCCTTAACCGTTAGCCAGCCGGATTTCGCGTCGACCGAGAAGGCACCGGATGGATCTCGAAGCTCGTAATCGAACTGTCCGTTCTCGTCTTGGTCCTTGTCACGCGCAATCACTTGCAACACACTGAAACCATTCGGCAGATTCTCTACGATACTGATATTATACAGGTCCACCTCGAATTCGGGAAGATTGTCGTTTAGATCTAGAACTTCCACCTCGACGCGAGCAGCCGCCGTCTTCAGCGGGTTGTCCACTTGCGAAGCATGAATTTGTAGAACGAAAGTGTTGGATGGTAGGTTCCGTTCGGCGTCCAGATCGATCGGACGTTTGAGGAACAGGGTAGCGTTCTTTGGGTCCAAGTGAAAGAAACCGCGCTCGTTGCCAGATATTATGTCATACCGCACCGACGTGTTTATGTTCCTGTCGCAGTCGGTAGCTTGGATCGGTGTGGAGAAGTTGATCTGTTTGAAGATGGGGTATTCCTAGAAATATATTGACAATTGAAGAATGAAAAATATGAAAAGACCAGGCCTGTATGTGACTCGGCCCTTCCGAAAATTCACGTTAGAAGCACTAAGATAGATAGAGGAACCAAGCTCGATAGCTCGTCGTATGGATTCTTCTCGGTCCCGCGATTGACCTTTAGCCGCTTGTCTATCAGCTTCTTCGTATACCGATCGTCGTACGTGCATCGATCATGCGCGAACAGAGAATTATTATTATTAGAAACTTCCGAGAAGCTACGTAATACAGAGACGAGTTTGACCGACTAACTCGAAACGCGCCGATGCAGTGTATATGCATAAATCGGGAAGGAAAGTTAACGTACCGATCGAACGGGCTTTCGCGAGTCCGATACTCTACGTCATCGAGCTTGAGAGTTGAAATCGCGCCGAATAAATCTCGGCAAACGACTCGCAGCAACGTGCATCGCTCGAAAGTCGAACGAGTCGCGATAAATATCGCGGCGTACGTTGCTGCACGATCGTGTTTCCCTTCGCAACGAAATTTATACCTCAAGGTTCCCCATGCAGAAAACTGTTAACCTCTGACATTCCCGCAATGTGGCACAGCCTAGATTACGAGCGTCGCGTGTAACGCAAACGATAAACGGGTCCATTCGTCGCGACGAACAGCGTCGTTAAACACCCGCCGTATCGATAGCCAACGATATTTCTAAACAAAGGTTTTCCGAACGAATTGCCATCACGATCGGTGCATCCGTTGTACGCTGTCTGCTGGCGAAGCGATTGATTTTTAAGAGTTCGCTACAGGTTTCGTTAGGCGTAGCTACAGCTTGCGATACAATAACGCTTTCTAAGAGATTTTTTTTCAAACCGGTATTTATAATCCGCATTTCGAATAAGATCTGCTCGAGTCAAGAGAGTAGTATACGCTGCGCTTGGAATTATTAACTTCTTGTTAATACACGTACACTTTGCTAAAAAGTGGAAGCGTCTTGGTTTTTATGGACATTCGTATAAACACACAGTAACGCTATTTTACGATTACGTAACAAAATAATTCCCGTCGCTGGTTAATTATCATTGGTTTTATACAGTTACACCGTGATGCTTTCTACCGCGAAATTACACACTGTTCCGTACAATTACGCCATACCGGCGCGATCACCTGATCACCGTTGGCACAGTTTTTCAATTTTTTTTTACGAATTTTCCATCCCGCGACACGTTACACAACTTGCTTGGATATTGGACAAGATTCGTTTTAAGAACGTTAGATTCTTTAGGTGAAAGAAGACGATTAACTCTCGGACGACGAGCAGATTTCACGATTTCAGACGACTATCGCTGATCGTGAGAGTGTAATAATTATACCACGCATATTTTGCATTCTTTGTGTCGTACAGTTACGTACATTTCAAACGTTTCTTAGCGTATAGCAATTACTCTAATAAGTAGAATGATTTACGCGTGTAATTCGTAGAAAATATATTAACGTATATTAATGTACCAGGGATAAAGATAATCTTTTACTTGCTGTTTGAGAAATCTAATTATTATTATCGTATTAACTTGCGAGGAGGAACGTTCTAAGTTGCGACTGTAATCACATTAATTGTTTAATTAATTTAAAGATTTATAACTGTCACATGGCCAATGCCAATGCCTCCGTACTTTCGTCCATGGTTGTAATATAATATGCGTCGTAATATTAATCTCGTTACGTTCGACTATCGGTCTATCTTATTACAGTCGGTCTTATTCATAGAGGTTTGAAAATTTCTAAGCGAATCTTATATGTAATTTCTTACACTTACGTCGTATTTGAATGGGAAAAACGCCCTTTGCGATAACTAATAAAAAGCGATAAAAAATGCAATAAAAAAACACACACACAAAACACTTACCGGCATCGGATAGAACTCGTAAATCTTTGCTTTGTACACGTCCCTGGTGAACTTAGGATCCAGATCATCGTTGTCCAATATCGTGATTTTGACGGTCGTGTTGGTACTCCTAGCCGGCACTCCTCGATCCTGGAACAAACGGGGCAGACGAGCCGGCAATGAGACTGATAATTATCTCGGCGATATCAACGTCGGACGACTTTCACCACTAGCACGACGTTCACGTTCCCGCTAACGTGTTTAATCTATGGACGGGATGTATTCGTCGCATATGATGTCGCGAACCGTACTCACCGTAGCCGCGATAACCAACGTGAACTCGCGGTCACCGTTGTCGTAGTCTACCGGTTTACGGAGTATGAGAGCGGTTCTGTGGCCGGATTCGAGTGAAAATTTGCCCTGCTCGTTGCCTTTCACTATCGCGTAGTGCACGTCGCTGTTCGGCGTGTTCGGCTTGTCTCCGTCGACCGCGTGAATCCCACGAAATATCGTCACGCCTGTAATTAAACGACAGAAGTTTCGTTCGTTAAAATAATTAAACCGTCAATTTCTATGCGTTCGTGCGAAATTTCAAGACGCAAAAACCCGTAGAATATGGATCGCACGTGAAAATACACGGAATACCCGATATTCGTTACAATATATATCGGATGACACGAATGTCCGTTTAGCTTCCACTTCTTTGCTCGTGTTCGTGAAGATATAAAAAATCCGTATAAAAATCTACGGTCTACTGACGATGGTTCGCGAGTTTTGATAGAACACCGTGAAAGTTGTTGATTAATAGCGATTTTGTAATTACGTTTTTTCTTCGCGTGAAACGTTTAGAAGTTTGTGTTAAGATTTCGTAAAAGTTTCCCTTTGAGGCACAATTTTTACTTACTTCTTTTACTAGGTGAGATTTTGATATGAAAGTTTAATAACGAGTTTACGCAAAAGCGACGGTCTCCAAAAGTACGAGCGTTTTAGAAAGGACATTTTACTTTCGCCGCTACTATTACACCGCGTTTACGACTATTACGGTATAAATTACATAGTATCGCGGCTGCGTGAAATTTGTCTAAATCTAGGCCTTTAAAATGCTTCAAGTGACTCTTACGGACAAACAAGATGTACCAATTCTATGCTATATATCACAAAAGAACGCCCAAAAAGATCCTTTCTCCTTCTTACGGTAACCAAGGCTAAGAAATTGAAATTTGGATTAAGAAGGGAAACGATATCTTCGTGAAACGGAAATGCTCCGACTTTTTTTCGGAACTCATTTTCTTACAAAATTGAATTTCCAATTTCTTATATGCCATGTTCGTATGCGGTATATCTCACCAACTGGAGTAAGCTCGTCCATCGTTACGTGATAAGGCGCATCGACGAATTGTGGAGCATGATCGTTTATGTCTTCCACGTAGACCGTCACCGACAGGTGCGACGTCACCTACAAGCACGAACGTTAAATGTATCGATGTTATTTTACAGGTTCGAAAGCGGATCCTATATCTTGAAAGAGGATCCGGTATTGTACGGAATTTCTTTCAATTCTAACTTTTCATACGCCGTTGTTCCTTGTTGTTGGTAGTATTCTCGAACCAATTGAGACGGGAACGAATGAATTAATTAGCGAACGTTGGGTACGAAAATAATATTGTACGTGCGGACGTATCGGTATATCTTATACCAGGATATTTAATTTCACTTTGTATTCTAAGTTTTCTTAGACTCGTACGACGAAAAGTAAAATTTATAATTCTATCGCGGAGTGGAATAGATTTTACTGGATCAAACATCTTAATATCCATAGGTATACTAAATCCAGATTCAATAGGTAAAGGGGCGCTTTAAAAAATTCGTTTAAAATTATTTTTACAGATTTTGTCAATCTTGGTAATTTTCAACTTCAAACGATTTGCTTGATAATAATTGTTAAATATATAACGCCTATCGATAGCGCGTTGTATCGATTGGGCACTTGAGTCTGACTACAGACCGTCTGATTCTCCTTATCCGCTTACGCTCGCTTTCTTACAAACTTCTCGCTCAAACGTTTCTACGCCAATCTACATTTTTTATTATATTTAACAATATACATTTCATTTCGTCCGAGTTCTGTTTCTCGTATTTCCGTCATATCGTCCGAATCGAGAAGAACAGGAAAAAGGGTAAAGAAAACAGGCTTGGGAAACCATACAAATGGAACAAGTTTTACCAAGTAGATATATCATTCCTTACAAAATGGAAGAAACGTAAGAGACGAATAGCGGATAGATAGTTAGGAGATAGGAGAAAAACTGTTCCCGACTTTATGGTATCCTTTAGTGCTGCACGTTGCATCGATTTTCATATTCCCCTTTCTGTTCTCTCTGCCACTCGTTTCCCTTTTCCCGTCCGATTCTCTTCGATGTTCAATATCACCAACCAGGGGCAGACGTATTCGCCGAAATTGCATTAACGCATGAAAACGTCCCATCTGGTGGTTGACGAATAACGAAAAAGAAAAAAGAGAATCGTTCGGTTTTGCATAACAACGGTACGATACTCCTTCGGTGTACGTACTTCCAGTTTTATCGCATACTCGAAAGCGGCGAACTCGCGGAACGCAAAGACCGTTTTCAAAATTAGCGGACGAATTTCGAGGGAAAACGTTTACGCGTAATCGCCGACCGGCAAAGGCAAAGGGTTTAGAAGTTTTAGGGTCTAAGGGTTAAGAAGAGCGGCAAAATGTTTCCCTTTCTTTTAATCTCTTCTAGCTCCAACAGTACGCGAGGTTCTTCATTGATAAGGAATAATTATCATCTTTTCTATTGTTAAACCTTCGTACCAAACGTGACTACAATTTTCCCATCTTATCTTCATCTGTCTAAAAAGATCTGATTGATCGTTGACAGCGGTAATAACAATCTCTACTACTCTAAATTATAAAGCCAAAGACACAGAGTAGTTAGAACGTAGTTAGTTCTTTCGACGAATTTTACGAAACTACGTTATTGGAATTGAGGAAAACAAACAGCGGGATTTTATTAAAACGAAGCGACCGTGAAGTTTCCGTTTTGCGGGGCGATCGCGAAACTAAACGCTAACAGTATACACCTCGGGAATGATTAAATTTCGCGGCTCGTCTGAAAATCGTAATCGATATCGTAACGGTTTCTCCGATCGGCGGTATTTCGACGAAATAGTTACATAAACGCTTATTAGCAGGCGACAGAACTACAAAACCGGTAGCAAGGGTCCCGTCCGTCGTATCGAGACCGGTACCTGCACGCTCTAGTTACTCTTGAACGCACCCGCGCGTTAGACGAAAGAACTAGATCCGTAGAGAAAAAGTAGAATATAGTCTAGGGACTTTTGAATCGGTTAAGAGAACCAGAAGCCGTTCGTATTTTTCAGCGATTTATTATTAACTCAGAACCGGTACCGTTAGTTCACAGGTGACTACAGCAATTAGATCAGACTCTAATTATTACGTCACTTAATTTTAGGATACTTCGTTGAAATCTGCATCTTGTATTCTATACGATAAAGCTTGTTGGTAATATCTGTTACGTAAGGTATACAGTAAAAACTGAAATTGAATAGAAAAGAACGTATAGGTGATGATCACAGGGAAAAAATTGTCGCAATTATATTGATTGTCTCCTTTTTTTTTTTTTTTTTTTTTTTTTTTTTTTTTTTTTTTTTTTTTTTTTTTTTGTCGATACATTAGAAAATTACGTTTCCCTCTTGAATAAAAAAGACGAGACCCATCGTAAAACCGATATTTCGAAACTCAAACTCTCTTATATCAGCTGCGATCGAACGATACCGATGAAGGATTTAATACGCGGCTCGCCCGATGATTTCATTACAGTCTAATTACATTCGTGAAGAAAACGAACCGTGAAACGGTAATAAAGATGTTCCCATAATATTCTAAAAGCAGAGCTAAATTAATCGGACGTTCGTAGAGAATACTTTCCACAATTTACCAAGGAATCGCCGCCATCGGAGTAATCGCAGACGACGCGGAACTTGAGCAGATTTCTAGGCATCTCCGCGTCCACCAGGTCTTCCAAAGACTGGGCCAGCACTAGAGAGACGTGCGTCCTATTGGTGTCCCTGTGCGTGAAGAAACGAGCGTCTTCGTCCTGTAACAGTTACGACTCATATTGCGCGACAGCACATGCTCGTCCAACGGTAAACACACCATTTGGATATAATTATTTCATTCGTGGTTCATTTAGCAGCGATGTTCAACGGTAAACGCGACACTGAAGCGTCATCGCTTCCTTCGTTACCGAAACTATACCTCGATCGTTCTTCGTACTTTTACGTTTCTAAAACGGCAGGCGGAAGCTATCGTCTTGGACATTGACAAAGTGCTACGTAACTCGAGTATAAAGTGTATATGCCAATATCTGTATTTTTAGAGAATCATTGTCGAAGTAACTGTTTAAACTAAATACGCGGTATCGAATCAAGCAAAGAAGCTAGAATATAGCGTATATCAGGTCGTAAGTAGTTTACTTCTTCAGAAATGCTATACTACTACCAATATGCCGCGATTACGGGGACAATTACAATTATACGACATATCGTAGAAACAAGAAGTTGATGCGATCGATGGATTGAACAAAATGTTCAAAAACGAAATCGACCTTACCTTGTCGACCGGCATTATCGAAATATGATCTCTCGGATGAGCTTCTAGCGATAGAATTTCCGTGCCTTTAGCCAGATTTTCCGGTACTCTAACGAACTTCAGATACTCTCCTATTGGGTAAAACTGGCACCCTGTAAACACACGTAACACTTATAAATTATTTATAATTCAATGTGAAATAAATGATTTTCCTGAATCTTTCAATGAAGCATTATTGGAAATCGTTAGGATTTCAGATCTTTCTATTTGATATTGACCTGTAGCCATGAATACGATTACGCTTCGCTAGCGTACGAGGAGCGTAATAAAATTATTGACACTGACATCGATTGAATTTCAATTGCAAGTAGAAAGCAACGGCGATTTTAAAAATAAATGAGAGACAGAACAGGGAATTTTATAGGTACGATATTTGACGGAATTTCACGTAAATCGTAATATTTTTATATACGTTATATATCGTAACAATATTTGACACTGATTTCTCACGATAGATGTTACCTTCTATAGTTTACTATAGTGGACGATAATTTAGTCAATAATTTAATCAACCGTGATCTTACCGTGATTAGATAATATTTTATGAACCACGAATATCTTAACCCAATTCGCGACAATGTTTAGAGTAATATTTAAGTATCCGTTTTCACGGTTTAAAATAGAATCCCAGAACTAATCAAATACTTTCTAACGGTAATTCCCAATCGTACTTTCCCATTTCCTGCGACCGATTCCTATAAACGTTTTACTTTTCCCTCGCCTATCCGTTACGATTCCTTTTATTTCCGATAAACCAAATGTTCGCATCGAAAACGTTGATCACCGAACACGAAATGACACCGTTTGTACCTGTATCTGTAGTAGTAATAGTAACACGTTTCGTACGAAAAGTCTGGAAAATATAAGGTCCATTTGAGCAAGTGAAAGGACGTCGACGGAATTTGCATGTTGATACGGTTAATTTGGCTATCGATCTTTATCACGATCGAAGCTCGTGGACCGTGGCGGACAGGTTCGACGCGTTACACCTTACAACTCGATCTGATTTTTCCATTTTTTTTTTTTTTTTTTTTTTTTTTAAGTACATACGCCGCTGGAAAAGGGACTTTCGTCTACCCAAGGTGGTTCTAATTTTATCACGTCTAAGACTGATCGATTTCGAATTTTACAGGTTTACGTATAAACGACTTTACGTATTAACGAACAAACTGAAATAAATGAACGATTTGAAAAATAATTATCGTTCCTTAGCCGATAATTGCTCGTTGATCGTCGTAAGATCGATATGTCGAGCTTTGAAAATTCTGTTACGCTATAAGAAGCCGAAGTAACAAGTTTCGCTTTGCATACGCTTTACAGTATTTGCTTATTTATACATAATGCCTGATTATATAATGCTTCATTAAGAACTAGAAACACGTGATGCATGGTAAATGCAGCGAGAAAGTAATTAAATAGAGCTTGCTCGTTAATGTAAAACTCGTGCATAAATATGTTTACGTGCTAATAAGTTTACTCGTCGAAACAATGAAACAATCTGTACAGAGATCGTGTCCGAGGCTTAATATGAATTTGAAAACTCGGTGTTTCGATTACTAGGATTCTAAAGGTTTATCAAAGATTATGAATAAACCAAACTGCTCGAGTTTCTAATGTCTATCCTAACGCTTATATTCGCATGTTAAATATAAATGAAATTTCCACGCGTTAATACTTTCGCAACCTGATTTCTCGAAAACGAAACCTAATCTGAGGATATTTGATTCCATAAACATTGAATTCTTTAGAAATACATTATCCATTACCAGTTTCTCCTCCAATATATTCCAAGTTTCGTCCCAGCCTGTCTTTGTTTACGTGTCTTTTTTTTTTTTTTTCGTATTTTCATTTTCATATCGATCCGTAAATCAACAAATAGACAAGTTATTATACAACGATCCAGTACAGTTGCAAAAAAAAAAAAAAATAAAGGATATTACGCGGTTCGGAGGGTTCTTACTCTGACTACAAATTTACACTTTAAAACGAGTTAGATTGCCTATATTGGTAGCATTTACGTATCTCGAAACGACATTTATTACGCAACAATGTAACACGGTAGCCGCAAGAGCAAATCGTGCCAAAAAAGACGAGCAAGCCAAAATTACAAAAAAAAAAAAAAAAATACAAAGAATGCAAATTTCAACGTTACCCTGGAACAGCTCTACTTTTACGATACTATCAGCGTTACGAAACTCGCCACCAACGCATGTTACGAGCGTTGCGCAGTTGCAATTAAATGGCACGCGTTTCTTTCAAATCGGCGCCTGCATTTTATTGGAAATGTCGACGGCTGTCGGGCACGAGCGAGAACAAGTCCGCGACATTTTTTCCATCGAGGAAAAAAAATCGCGCCTTGTTCGATAACGTGGTTTTTGCCGCCTTTCTCGACAAAATCGAACGTGCTACGGCCGTCATTTCTCGAGGATAGGTTCAACGTACCATAACGCGAGGCAACGTAATCAAGTTTTCTTGCCGTCCAGGAAGCGTCCGAAAGGTCGTCGGTTATCCGTGTAGATTCTAAACTCTAGACTCTAGAAACTCATCCAGTCTTTCGTCTTCGTAGAATGTCTCGAGCAGATCGTCGAAGTTTTTCTTACTAGAGGGTAAAAGATAATGACACGTTTCTTGCCTGATGTTTCACAGAGAATTGATAACTTAATCCTGTGTAACTGGATTTTTCTTCTTTTCCTCCTTCCATCCTTTTTTTTCTTTTTTTTTTTTTTTTAACAAATATCGGGATATTGATCTGACGCGAATCTAGTCGAGTTAATCTGTCGATTGATTGATAAAACAATTTTTGGTTATTTTAATGGACATTCTATCCTTACCAAAGGATCAAAGATGTCAACGCGAAATGCACTGTGTGTAAGGATTTCGATCACACGAGTATCTATTTATTTATTCGAAGAAGGAATTCTTTCTTTATATTTCAAATATGGATTTATTTAAATTTTATGCTTCAATCGCGTGTTATACTATGCCTCGATTCCATTCTTCGAAACGCAAGAAACAGAACGTGGAATACTTTACGACCTATTCAATAGTTGTCGTGAATAAAATATTCCTATATCTAATGTTATATTGAAAATTTAGATGCGGTAATTACTTGCAACCGTGCTAATTATGTTAATAGGCTTTACTATCTTTCTTACTCGTTTGTTCATGCCCCAGTGTTCGACGGCGACTACAGGTATTCGATAATAATTGTGCAAGTCGTTATCTCATCGATTGAATGCAAATCAATTACATACGAAGTGTGAAACTTGCACGAACGTGGCGCAAGGTGAAAAGAAAAGGAGTAAAAAAAAAAAAGGAGTGCTCGTCAGTGTTGGAAAGAGGGTCAAGTTCCCTTCTGCAAGAAACTAAGTCTCGTGCAAATCTGCGTGCAAAAATTGGTTGCAAATTTTTCTCCAAACCGGAGGTTTAGTTTCTGTTGCGACGTATCGCATTAAGCAATATTCCCAGAGCTACTCGTGGTCGAAAGATAAATATCGATTTATCGTTGAATAAGCTTCTTCCATTAAGTAAGCTGCGTTTCCATGTAGCTAATCGACGATGTAGAACGATTAAAGTATTTCAACAAAATTATATTTGAAGTAAAGAATAAAAAAGATCGAGTATCAAAATAGAAGCATTGAATATGCCAGGCTTTACAAGCGAATATCTAGGCTCCCTAATTGCATATTATTTACATTAATACAACTTAAAAACCGTGATATACGGATTAATTTCTATCGTTCGTTTTCTCCGATTACAAACTGCAGAAATGTTTAACTACGTGAAACCCTGGCGGCGGTATCGCGCTTTCGTTCACGTGGACGTACAAAGCGCGGTATTTATATTTCAAGTGGATGCGTTGAATCCAGTTCGCCAGCAAGCCGACTAATTAGCTCGCTCGCGGACTGGACGCCAGCGTAAAACATTGTTTCCGACTGCGAAAGGAGGAAAGATCGGAGGGACGATACACTTGCAAGCAGGAGGAAGTTCGCGTCCCACCGTGCCAGATCTTTATCTTAATTTATTCGGGGCTGCGATCATCGCGTCAATCTGGCCATATTACACGATATTGTCCGGCGTCTTCCGCAATTTTTTCCAGTCTGTCTCGGATAATATCAACCTGAGAACTCGAGAATTTGGAAATGAATAACGAAAATGAATGACGAACGTGCGAGACGATCTGACAGAACTGGAAACGAAAATTATAACCGAGAAGTCACGTTTTCTTTTTTTTTTTTTTCTTTTCTATTTTCAGCGCAAGTAAACGAGCCAGGTTCGACCATTATTATTTGCATATTTCTCGAGCTAAAGGTTCGTTATACGCGTTGGCGGCGTTTCTAAACCTTCGCCGAGAAGGTGTTCCCCGAGAATATACGTATTGCAAAGTACTTTCACCCGATCACATGCTCCATTCCAAGCTAATACTCGCACTCGGACACGCATCGCGGTACACGGTCGATCAATTCTTTTCAGGTTTTTCCAGTCACGATTATCGATCGTACGTCACAAGCGTCTTGTGCCGTTATTGCGTTATTGTACAGGTACGTTTGATTCGATCGAAAGTTCCGGTCGAAACGAGTTACCAATATAATATAAAAATTGAATTCATTTCAGATCAGAGAATCGAATTAGAAGGTACTCCAATCACAAATTTGAAAATACTCGTTCGGTCAGTTCGTTTCGGTCAGAAGCGATCGAATCGGCGAAAGCCGAATCAGGTTCGTTAGTGGAAGCGATCGGTTGCTCGATTCTTTTCATCGATCGTCCGGATAAAGTTGCGAACCGTGCATAATCCGCAAAATTCCGCCCGCAGGAACCGTCAAATCACTCGAAAGCGCGCTCTTTAAGGACCTCGAATAGACAGAGGAACCGTCTTTCTGTTCCAAAGGTTCTCTCTGCTTCTTTCCCATCCAACCGTCGGGTCCGTTTTCCTTCCACTCTTTTCCTTCCTTTCTTCCCTTTCTCTCTTTCTTCCCTGCTCTTTCCTCTCTTTCTAGAACCACGCTTTTGTCCTCCTGCCGCGAGTCGATTCGGCCAGAATTACTTCTCGCAGGCGTGTTCTCCACTGGATACAGCAACGTATGCACGATACCGTGTACTTATATATTTTCGTGTGTATGATACGATTGTATAGAGTGGTTCAAACGTTTGCATGTAACTTTTAGTACTTTTTACTTTGGTATACTTAGGAAGACAGGAAAGTGTCACGATGTCATTACTGTTCGTTATAACGCTGGTTAGAAAGATTCGTAAACTATGTACGCTATGATATGTACGCTACGTACTTGGGTATATTTGAATTGCGCATTATTGGAAGCATATCGAGGCGTGAAAATTCGATTTCATTTTTAGGAAACTGTTTAATTAATCGCAAGATCGGATAGTCAAAATTTCGCATAAATATTCCTAAATGCTTAAGATATCTCCTTCCTCGGTAACCTCGTTTCGTATATCCTAATTTCGCTTCAACATAGATCGAGATAAGTAGCTGACGTATCGTTTTTAAATATTTATTTGTGCCAGCTAAATTTATATTGTCTTCGTACCTGAGCAAATGTCCAGGCTAATAATACGATTATTATCTAGAATTATCTTCTTGGCAAGTTCATCGAGAAGTAGATAGGCTAAAAGATTAAATATATTCTAATTTGTTGACATGATACTAACGATTTATAGAGTCATTATTTTTCCACTATCAGCGTCGTTATTATTTCCACTATTATATTTATATAATTGTGCCTCGGAATTTCTATAGATAGATGTGTCCCCGTTAAAAGAAATGTCGCTCCAATTCTCTATAAGAACTTTAAATCGCGACTGTACCGTCGAGACGTCGGTTCTTCGTAAAACAGAATTTTCGTCCGAGGACCTGTCCATAGGCTCCGCTTTGGCAAGATCTTTTCAAATGCTTTCACAGATTTTCCCAATTAGCGTATCTGCTTTCATCCTTAATCGAGATGCAGACTGAAAATTAAGACGCCTTTTATTTCCAAAACTATTCTAATTTTATTCGAACCACGTGGACTATCAGCGATCGGTGCTTGTTAATCGATTTTATTGTCACGTACTTTTCGACACGATCTGAGCAATCTGAAGTATTCGAACAGATATTTCGTATAGAATTTAACGTTTCGAAAATTTCATTCGACGTTTTTTAAACTAAACCAAAATCCATTGAAAGATCTAGAAAGACACCACCTTTTGGAACATCTGCGAAATAGGAGAATTAAAATCCAAAATCGTGCCTCCGGCGTCAATTAAGTCGCACGTAACGGGGAACAGATTGTCCCTTGCCGGTGGCAACATCGAAACACTTCAACTACAAACGGCGACAATTCTGAAACGGCCGGTACACATAACGAAACGATTACATAACGAAACGACTCGGTTGTGCGCTGCTACCGGCCGCGACTGGTGCATATGTTGTGTAGCATTTACACAAGTAAGCTCGTTCCCTAAAGCTTGCCAGGAAGTGGGACAAGGTCGGCCAGCTTTTTGCACGTTTCCGCGCTTGCATCGCTTCGACGTCGCGGACACCAGCGAATATCGCTGGACATGCTCATTGCTCGTACATCACCGTCCATACGTCGCAGAATTTCTTCGCCGTCGTCGTTATGTTTTAGGGTGCTGTTGCCCGAGATAAGCTCTGCTATGCTTAAAAATTCGCCGTCACAAATTGATTTCGTTTGGCCCGCCGGGAAGAGGATTAGACCGAGAATCTTCTTTGCGGACGATAAAGATTTTTATTGATCGTTTGGGGGCGTTTGATCGTTCGGTAAAATGAAATATATTTATTTTTGCGAAATAGATATTCAAAATCCCTTTGCGTTTGAATTGTTGTATTTGAAGCGACAGGAAAATTTTAAAAATGAAATGAGAATCGAAGGCAGTGGTGTAATCGAAAATTCGTGCACGCTCGGGATGGAAAAGTCCGTGTAAATGTAAATAACGAATAAATACTTGAGATCGATTATCGTATGATCATTTAAAGGAAGGAATATCTGTTTCCTATCTATTTCGGTGAAATAGATATGGGGCAACTGCTTTTTTCCAAAACTATCGATTTAATACCTGTTCTTCCAGCTTCTTGAGGTACGATCGAATCGAAAGTAATATTTCAGCTGTGTATTATTATTAATTCTCCTTCGTCCGTTGTACATACAACGGGTATGACTGAGAAATCATATTTCACTTCGTCATTCGTACCTTTCTATAAAATGAAAAGTGTGTTAAGTAATACCTCGATCTTCGCGATGCGTGCAACCCGTCGTTTTATAATCTGTCATGGCAAATGCATAGTTTGAGGAGGTCAAGGAACGACGAAGAAAATGTAATTACTTCGAAAATTAATGATCGACTTAAATACCAGATACTATACACCAGAAGACCAAATACTGGATAACGATCTTTTTAATCATAGTCAAGTTTGTTTTAACGATTCGATGTTTTATATTAACGATAAAACCTAGCCATTAAACGAAACGTTCGACGAGAAAGTTTCTTAACACGCTGATACGCTTCTATGGAAAAAGTTGTCGCATTAATGTTTTCGTCATCGCAAAGTTTCATCCGCTTGTTTTAACTAAAAATGTGTTTTGCCTAATTGCTTTAAGCGCTGTATAAAACAGCCATTGAAGAAAATGCATGGATATAAACCGTAGGGTTCCGCCTACGCTGTGATATTCTCCGTTGGACCAATAAAGCTGGTTGCATAGAACCGCGTTATTGTAATTTAACAGCCGCTATTTTGAGACGAAAACGAGAAAAGATACAAACTTTAATATACCTGCTTGTAATATACCTACGTATGTACGTAAAAAAAAAAAGAAAAAATTATAGAATTTGACAATTTCTTATCCAAGGAGGAACGATCAGAAAAAAAAGTTGATAGAAACTAGGAAAATGAAAATGTAGGACTATTCCCTTCTGGAAGGGTTACAGTGGTAAACTAGCGTAATACGCGGTACGTAGCGTTTCGGTATATTTGACCTAGCAATCAACTAACGAGAGACGTTATCCAAGTGTCTAGAATCGATTTTGTATCTCCTTGAACTACGCTGCCAAGCGCTAAAATCCAATGGATAGATATTTTCAGATTTTTATCCAATCGGTGTTCCTGTATCCTCGCCGTACCTCTTTCATTACGAAAATCTGTATACGTTTGCAACGTTTAGGTACATGCGCATCGAACTATAGCTGTTCCATTTACAAAAATCATTAGGATATTATTTCTCGAAAATTTTGCTGGTAAATGGTATAAAGTTTAAACGCAGCAACGAGAAAACGGTCCGTCACGAATTTTCCGAAAGCTGATGTCAAAGTTGCGCCGGTGTGCGTATATTTAAACAGCGGTCCAACCCTTCTCGTCTCCTTCCCTTCGACAATGTCCCCGTTAATCGGAGGATGAAAAAGGACATCTCGAAATTCCGGAGCCGAAGGCGGAACTAAACACTCGTTACGCTCGCGACTGAAGATCCGCTGCGGCCTCGATACATTATTTCGCAGATTCTCGCGAAATAATATAGATTTTCGCACGACGTAACGAGAATACGGACCGCCTCGAGAGCCTCGAGAGCCTCGAGAGAAGAGAATGCGCGGCTCGCGATATCGACCCCTTCCAAATATCATCTACATTTAGAATACGACGTCTAAGAGGATTTGCGGATAATTTTCTCGCGGTAAATGTTTTTGAAAGAAGAATCGATCGAACTTTTATCTGGTTATTTCACAGCGAATGCTTGTTAACAGCCTGAGCCTGAGACGTTAAAACTCTATCTTAATTATTATCTTATTATCCCGTTAATCTGTAAATCACGGATCCCATAAGAACTGTTTAGTTTTCTGATAGACAAGTCCGGATCCGACGTAATTCCGATTTATTGATGTAAATTCGTACGATACTTCCCGTTAAATTAACGTATAAATTCATGATACAAAAAAGTACAATTCTATTTGTCGCGTTGCTGGGAGAAAGGATTTTTATCCAAATACCTTTCCTTCCCTCGCTCTTGCAAATATCTTCTAAACGTCTCTATAAAACCTTGAATTTTTTTCCGACACTGTATATACGAGTAGGCATGACCTCAGCATTCGTATGTATGCAGGAATACGTGAATACGCCGTGAAAATAATTAAAAGCACCGAGGTGAAGAGCGTGAATACACGAACACTAAGAAAGTAGGAAACTTTTACTTTTGGAGAGCTGTCAAAGAGATTATTTCTATAGAGCGCAAGAGGGAATAATATATCAAACAAAAATACGTCTCACTGAACCAAAACTTGGAACGGAATGACATTGAGAAAGACACGTTATTGAAAAAAAGAAAAAAAGAAAAATTACGAAGAGAACATTACGAAACAAGAAAAAAGTGAAATCCCAGAAAACTAATCTCTGTAGTTTAGTTTAGCTAAATAATCGGAACGAACAATTGGAAATCGACTTTCGGCGCGAAATGGCAACGATACGTGGCAACCAGCCTAAATACCCAACAATTCACTTTTCTTCCGTATTTTTCATTTTCGATTCTAAAATCGACCAGGCTAATAATGCCAAACGTAACCATGCAGCGACTTAATTAATTCATTTGCACCACGACCAAAGCATAGGCGAAGGTTCATTAACGAGCATCAAATTGCAGTTTCAATACGAACGAGACCTCGATCTCACGATCTGAAATGGTAACGATGAGAATCAACGATCCATTTTAGCGGAGCAACGGCGTTTCTCAAAGTGTCGCGGGCGATAGTAGGTCAGGAATAGATTTATCTAGGTGCATTCGCCTTGCACTTTACGCGTGAAAAGAATCATACACCGCACCGAATATTTTTATTATTTTCTCTTTCTCCCTCTCTCGTCCTCCTCGTGTTATGCGTGAACAAGGAATCCACGTTAGTTGTTATTTTTCGTTCTATTTTTCGTTTTCTTTATTGGAGAGGAAGAACGGTTGCCAAGTTACGAAGCGTTCTTTGCGCCTTAATAACCCGATTGGTTGTCTCGGATGAATGAAAAGTTGCGATACGTTTGATCAATTCTGCCTCCTTTTTGGTTTGAATTTCAACGCCTCTCGAAGGTCAAGTTCATAGCGTACAAAAATTTGCCTATTTCATATTATTCGAAACTACTTTGCACGATAAAAGGTTCGCTATGTTAAGAGGAAACGTGCGATCTTGTTATAAACCTATCCCTCCGCTAGCAAATTCTGTATTCAGCTATTTTATTAATCTTCAGATAATTAATCGAACGGAAAATTTAACGACGCGTTAAATTTTCATTGTCGATAGATATTTATTTAAAATCGAATATTTCTTAGGATAGTACATAATAATCCAATAATATATCATCGACCAGTTAAATCGTATTAAACAGCAACATTGACGTCCATCGTCTACTATATTATATCGCGTAGAAATAATATTACATTCGAGAGAGAAATAACGGGGTTCTTTGTTATCCGCGGTGACGGAATATCGCGTGATAAAAGCTTGCACGTAGATTTCTACGGAAGCTTGGTCGTACAGCGTTCGAGAGCACCGATAAAATCCCATCCACGAGAACTAAATTATATCGGTCAGAATGGTGCGGCGAATCTGTCGAATTAAATATCGTTTGCGGAAAACGATATGACTTCTATTTGGCGATTCTACGCTCTCTTATCGTCCCACCGATATTCTCAAGTTTCAAGAACATTTCAACCACAAATGACTAATTTTCTATAATAATCTGGTTTAATAGGATACTACTGGCTAATTTCGAGAAAGTTCGATTCTCTTAAATATTAATCCGTTGAATCCTTTTTAACGCTTCGAATTACAATCTTACGCTACTATAATTCTCAACAACGTTGGAGTGACGCGACATACTGTTTGAGAACCGTCGTTCTAAAACTCACGCAGCCATGAAACATCATGTACATTTTAACGTACCTGTCGCAAGATCAAGACGGTCGACGACCACCAGGAACGTCGCCAAGGTAAACCAGCGAAGTACCAGCGACGAAATCGAAGGAAGCTTTTCCCCTGATCGCGTCATGTTTGGTCCTCTTCTTCTTCGGCTTGGTCACGGCTTACCCTTGTGCATGTCTGCAAATTATTCACGATGATTCGTCACCTGGCACACACTGTCGAGCTCTGTGACGCTGCATCTTCGCCGATCACACTAAAGATGCAACGTTCGCTCGATGTACACGATCACGATGGCTCGCTTGGAAAAGACGGCTGCACCTGAATTATCTTGGCGTCTTTTGTTGCGAACCGGGGGGAATCGGACGTTCCGTAGAGCAATTAGGCTTGCGATCGCTGGTGGGAGGGAAGCTCGCTTCGCATTTATAACGACAAGCCTATTTGCAGCGAGGAAATAAGGAAAAGGGATCGATCGGTGTCGTGGCATTTGTCTTTTATATATCGCTCGTGCCGCTTATACGTTTTGGGCAGTTATGCGAATGACTGCGTTTCCAGTGCTATAGGTGTGTGGATAGGGCGAATGTTAGGAATGCGTGAACGGGCCAAGCTTTAGAGACACGTGGCGAGATATCGTCGGATGGACTATGCTGGTCGGATAGCTGGAAAACCATGTAACCTAGACCAGGAGCGTACCAACGTCGAGAGGGAAGCGACCAGGTTCACGGTGTTCACCGTGCAATTAAGTTCAAGTTAAAGAGAAAGCACCGGCGTAATACGTTCGCGCGGTAGGACCGTGTAATTGTTCCCGCGGTGAAATTGTGTAAATTGGACACGGGCTGCGTTGTGAAACGCGCGATGCCGGGGAAAATTCGACGGGACGAGTGAGAATGAAATCGAGAATGATGACAAATTGACGTAACGGGAGGATGACACTGGCGCAATTGGTTCGTTTGGATTTCAATCGATTGGGAAGAAGATGCGGATTGTTTGGTCGAGGAAGATGTTCCTCTCACCTATCTACGATACATCGTTTCCAGTTACTTGCACGGTTGAATCGTGCTTGAACACGGTTAGTCCGAAAAATATTGATTAGCAACCATTACTATTCTAGTAAATTGCATTATATGCAGAGAAGGAGATGTGACGAGTGACGAACGAATCGGTAAACGATTCAATTAGAACGTTCAAACGACAAAGATACAAATTTCAGTTTACGTATCGTAACGCGTTAAATAAATCAGACAGACACGTTTCGATCGGTAAGGTTACAATGACAATGACATAGGAAGAATGTTAAGAAGTCGACGACAAATTATCACGAAGATCTGTGTCGGCGTTTTTTGCACGCCACGATTTCACTTTCGACGATGTTAGTGACCGTAACTCGAACAAATTGGCATTACGCGAATCGAGGCTGTCAATCAACTCGACATACTCCGGGGGATCTTAGGATGAATAGAGTAGTTGGCGACGATCGCTACCGCTTTGAAAAAGAAATCTGATTTCTTTTTTCGTCGTCGCTTTTGCCAGTTCAATTTTACTATTTTACTTCGTGCAAACGGTAAGCTTACTTTCTTTCGCTAAAATAATTAAGAGAACGATTTATAAAATATTTACATAACAAAATGCGCGCACGTATTCTATGTTCGCATATAGAGAGAATTATACCGCTGTCATAATTTCATGTACGAAGGAAAGAATCTGAAAGTGTATTTCCTACAACGAGTAGTCACAATAATTAAACTTGTTACGTTGATATTAGGAAACGCTCTTATAATTATAACGTCTGTCGTTCGTACGAACCAGCAATTTGAGAATCACTAAACGATATATTACCGTCTACTTAGCTACTTCCTTCCACCATAGAGCGACTAAAATAAATTTTCTCTTGGATAAATTATTCGTATTCGTATGAGATCTAAAGTCGCATATTATTAAATTAAGTAATTATTATATACGTAATTTAATAAATTGATGTGTTAATCCTTCCATAACTAAAACAATCCTGTCAAGTTTCACAAGTTTCTCAGATCGCAAATTGATAGCTCTACCCGTCGTAAATTTTCAATTTTATCGGCTACGTACGTGATCAGAGTGGACTTTTAAAGATGAAATGAATTTATTTCCACAAGATTATTCTAGTCGTAAATAAATATCAATTGCAAGTGATTTCTAGTTTTCGAAGGAAAAGGATATTTCCTCGTCGCGTCTTTTGCCACGAAAAAGGAAATTGTAGCTCCGCTATATTTTCCTACTTTGCTGACCGACTCGCTAACGGAATCAGCATACTACGTCTAAACAGCCTGCGCGTTGCCTTACCGATGCACGAACTAACTGCACAGCTATGCAAATGCGTATACACTCACGGATCACGAAGTTCGACCTTGATGGAAGCGTAGGTCTAGAAGAACTCGTGGAAGAGCGAAACGCTAAGACAGCGCTCGAGAGGAACGGAAGCACGAGTCGAGAGTTAAACTCGAGCACAAGTGAAACAGTGAACCTACTTTAAAGTAGCGAACGGATGAAAGCCGTATAAATTTCCAGGCGTTCCAAGTGCAAGGACGCAGCGCACCGTTTTCTCGTAGAAGGACGATCCGATTAGAGGGATCGCGGAGGTGGCACGCGGCCGATCGGATGCACCGTTTTAACCGAATTCTCGGCGTTATTATCCCTGCCATCGTTGTGCGTCCCGTGATAGAAACGATAAAGGTTTTAACGCGATCCCGGAGACACTTATCTCGCATCGATCGTTTCGAATATTTTAAATATACTAAATAATATACATATATATGTAACTGTACGAGTCTTATTCAGATTCTGTCCTTCTAATGGTTTCTCCGATAGTGTAAAAAGAATTAATCGCAACATTTCGTACGAGATCGACAACAGTTTGAGAAAGCAAAGTGTCCGTAATTATAATGCTTCGATTTATCACGGAAAAATCAAGAGTTCCAAATCGACGTTTCCGTCATTGCGACAACAGCGTCGAACTTGGTCGAGCAACGTGCGAATGATCCGTGGTTCCCTGTGAGCCGACGCGCCGCAGTAACTCGACGGTCCGAAGAAAACCACGGCGCAGGCAAAGAAGCGCTTAATAAGAAGCTCGTAAATGATACTTCCGGTGGTCCGCGTACCCCATAACCGCGCGGCAAAACTTTCGCTCAATTACGCGTTTCGTGTTGCGCGAGTGAACGGTATCTGTCTCAATGGCGCAAGCACGCACCTTGAGCGTTATCGTCCAGAACCGGACCGCGTTCCACTCTGCAATCTTATCAGGAATAAATCAAATAAATATCGAAGGTACGAAGGTATTTCGGTTAGGTTAGGCGGTCGTTTCGTCCGAAAAATTTATCGATTAGTGATCGAGATTTTGCAACGTGGATCTTTAACCTTTTCAGAGATGTAAATGTATCCATGAGTTCAGGAACATCGATCTACTAAATATGTACTGTCAACTACGTACTACGTGTTCGAAATGCTTTAAAAATCGACTTTCGTCGCTTCCGTAATTCTATTATTCTCTAATTCGTTATCTGAATTACATATATTTACGTTAGAGCTGGTACGAGCAAATTCCCGAGCAATTGCTCGAATGAAGTTCTCCTCTAATGAATCACTCGAAACTTTTTACTCGCTACGACCGCGTAGAAAATGTATGAAAACAACAGTGGTTAATTTTCCCTGACATCGTTTTCCACTCTGTTTCTGTTTGTTAAAGCGTAGAAAAATTTATCGAAATTGAACGAAGATCGAGCTCCTTTTCATAGGATTTTAATTTCGAAGAACTTTGTTCGACTAATTAGGCTCCTTCGCCTGGTAAAAAATATAGAAGCGGAAGTTCTGAAACTTCACCATGCAGATTCGTATTATATCCGGAATATTCACGTTTCAAAATCTCACACGCAATCTTAAGTCCAGTTGGATTTATAGTTACCAACCAATAGTTAGATCGCCTAACTATGTAATCGCGCGATATCGTTTAATCACAGGCATAGCATTGCTTATAGGAAGAGACGAAACGAGTAAACCGTCTTAGAGCTCGTTCGGAATTACGCGAGGAGAATCAAGCTGACCGTACGAACCGCGTCCACAGCCATTCAACATGCTCATCGAACTTATCACTCATCGCTCGCGTCTTGCTTCAACGATAACCGACACTACCGAACAATCCCATCGGTTGTCTGGTATACCAACCTTCCTTCGACCACGACTGCACTTCCTCTTCCACGATCAAGGATACTCTAAACAAATAACGGAGTACCGTAACCGAGAAAGGTACGCGAACACAACAGGTGCCAGAGCCAACACGCGACACTCGTTAGCCGAACGAGCTGTCCGGATGGTGTGGACGAGCTCTAATAAAGAATCGGTACGAATTCGCGACAAATCGTGGTCTCCCTCCTCGACCAGCGATCAGGACGAAACTTTCGCCCAGTTTCGCGTTTCACGTTTCACTGGTGACTGGCATTGGCCGCGGTCGGACGGCGGCCGTGCGTCCACCACTTTCGGTCCACCACGAGGTTCCCCACGAGCAATACTTTCGACTTTGCCTACGAGTCGGATACGCGCGACTAGTCGGATCGCTCGTGTCCTGTTCGCTCGCGCTACCGACTTCGTCCACGTTGTCCCGGCCAAGGAACGGGCAAGTGGTTCGCGCGCTTACAACGCCGTTCGTATATCCAGCATTCGCCCCTCTTTTACGCGCCAGCCACGCTCGTCCTTTCGCTTTCAGCGGCCACTGACCATCGCAGCGACCATCGCAACGACCATCGTGCACTACGCTGGCAAGCAAATGCCTCGTCTGTGTGCTTGGTTACCTCGTTTTAGATAAGATTAATCCTGGAACGAAACGCGATCGTAAAATACGGAATGACAGAAACGTACTGACAATCGCAAGATTTTTAAGTAGAACGAGGATCGAAAGGCGATCTATGACAGAGACGAAAACGATAGATAGATAGATAGATAGATATCCTTGATGCTAACGATAAACGATAATTTGAATTGGTTGAAGGCGATCATCGATATCGATCGATCGCGTATATTATACGTTTTACCAAGATACATTTAACAACGAGCACTCCGCTTATTCGTACATTTAGACAAAAGGCGGAAGCCATAATGTACGATAGGACGCAGTTCCTTATTGATTATCAACTTTCAAGCGAAACTGTAACACTGCTTGACTCCTTTCGTTCATCTACGGTTGAAAGGCTTGTTTGAAGAAAGTTTTTGTGTAATAACGTTCATTACGTCTGATCGTGATAACGATCACACCGTTCCTCGTAAAACGTTGTTCCTGCATCTCTTTAATATTCAGTTTCTGGAAGTTAAATGCTTAAAGCGTTTCGAACTCGTGAGATCTCGTGAAGAATTGCTCGCAATTGCAAGAGATCATGCAACAAAAATTATGTTAGTAAACCTCGTGCTTCCTATAAAGATCGCTTTCCTTTCTATTTGCTACGCCACGCACGTTCGTTTCAAGCTTCGCTCTCAGAATTTTCCATTCTTTACTTTTCTTCGCTGAAAGTATGCACGCACGTTCGTTTCGATCGAGGTTTCTATCGTTGACGATCAAAAATATTCTCTAACTAACTATCGCAAGGACAGGAAAATTTCATAGCCCGCGCTGTAATCCTATCTAACGAATAAGACTTTTCAGGGTCAAGGTTGTTACGGTTGATACCACCCTCGGTTCCCTCGCAGATCCTTGTCGAAATCTGTTCCGACGTCTCCGCAGTATTCCAGCTAACGTTATTAAAACTCGCGGGATGCATCGACGCGCATTAACGCAATTAGGATTCGTGCGGAGTTTGGCTTCTTAATGGAAGTACACGCAACACCGACGAAACACCGAAACTCCGAATCGCGTTTCAACGCATCGATACTTCGCCTGAAATATTCGACTCGTTTAACATTATCGTTACGGTAAAGAGATCCTTTTACACTTTCAATAGCGAATACTTTCTATAGAAAAGATTTCATTGAATTAATCGTAAATACTTTTTTAACGCTAATCGAGATCTTACATCTAATCTTGATCTCTATGTTTCGCAGACTTGCCGCACTTTCGTTCGTCATCGTATGCAGCTGTTTTCAGTTCGTACCACTTTTGGTGAACGTATCCTATTAATACGAACCGCGTGATTACTGTATCGATTTTCGATAAATATAGTTAGGCGAGTTGCGTCGATCCGGAAGAATTTGAGACGGAACGATAGTTGGGATTGCGATCTATACTATAAGTTGATCAGGTAAGCAAGAACCTTCCAAGGTAATTGGTCAAATTAAGCGAGGAAAAGTGAACGTACCGCGGACAGAATCATGCAAATAAGCGGAGAACAGATTGTTTTTGTGGCTGGCAATAAAGCCACGTTATTAACAAAGAGAAAATGTGTGTTTCCACGATCGACGTAAGAACAACTTATTGACCGCAGCATCGAAGAAAAACAGGTGTTACCCTATCAAATTAGCGTCGAAAGCGCTGCTTATCGTTAAGCAATAGCATAAAATCGATTTCTTCTTCGTACCTTTGTTCTCTCAATTTCACGACACTCGGCCGTTTTACGCTGATCTCAGACGCTGACGAGCTATTTTTTTTTTTCTTTCTTTTTTTTTCTTTTTTTTTTTTTTGGTTGGAACATCGAAAGTTTAATCCGATAGTTATATGATAGTTGCGTCTTGATAGAAAGTTCTCCGAAAAATGTGAAAAGACATTGTTTGCTGCGATAATGTAAGAAATTACGCTTCTTTCGATGATCCGTTGTAATTGTTCAAATTTTCGAATTAAGATGATATCGTGGAAGATGTTTAACGCATTCCATAAAACCTGTGATAAATCGAAATTCCAAATTCGTTCATCTTCACCGCAGAGCAAATACGTGGGAACGATTTCGCTTTGATTTATCCGAGTACACTGTGTCCGTTTCTCCAGCGTTTCGATTACTTGAAAACATATTTCGAACATTCCTCTTAAACGAGAAAGGCAATTTTTCAAACTGTTACTTCTTTAACAACTTCTTCCGAAGATTTAAGAGGTTAAAGTTAAGAGGTTCGTTCGAAAGAAATTAATTAGCCGTATAATTAATCTTCCCGTTAACGATGCCTTTGGTGCTTGAGCAAAGATTATTCAGGAAGTTTCTTAAAATATCGGACAATGTGTCATAGTCCGATCGAATAATCGTAATTGAACGCGGATTTCATCGAACAGTCGTGGAATTTATTCGTGAACGGTGCGAGCTTTTCGCGATTGATGCAAAGCAGTTTCACCACCGTTAACATTTACGCGGCATTAGATATTCCGCCTCTAGATAACGAATGATTTATAGCGTCCTCCTTTACTTTTCAATCGTGGTTCGTTCCTAACGAATCTTCGACTGAAAGATTCCTCGCAAAATTAATCGTTTTAACAGCGTTTTCGAAACATTATGATTTTGTATCTTCGAGCTTGGGCTTCGTTCGCGTGTAGAGGACTCGAGAAACTCGCAAAGATTTTAATTAATCGGTGTGCACGCTGGCCGATAGCTCGAGCGAAATCAATTTGGTTCAAGGCCAACTCGAATCTCTGTTCGTGTTACGACCTGATCGATGATAGTCTTTCTTTGAAGCGTCTTATGTTCCGCATGCTTATCGGGTATTCCGTCAAATATTTCGAAAGAAAGACTCCATGAACGTTATTACGAACGATAAAGGGCCATCGCGCGGCGAAGGAATAGCTACGATCGGTGCCATCTTGTCTAAAGGCAAGCGCGTTTTCCTCTTTATTCACGATCTCCGTGCAATGAAATCGTAAAGAGAATGGGATCGTAGGGACCGACTGATAAATTTGCTGAATGTTTTCAACGCGACGCGTGTCTATCTACGAAAATACGAATATACGGATAATACATGGGAAAAATGGCGAAAGGAAGGGACACACGCAGAAGAAAAGGTCCGACGCTGAATAGAAAGGAAACAGTTCGAAGGAGAATTAAAAAACACTGGGGAAAAAACGTTAACGGGTTAAACGAACTGTGTGCGTTGGAATTTGTAACATTTGCTTCGTCGTTCTACTTAATGATCGTGCAGCTTCGTGTAATTCTTCTCGCGTAATCGTGACAGGAAGTTTTTGTCTAATAAACGTAAACGATTTAGTTTCTACGTTTGTCTTTATTACTATGGAAAGAAAGCGAGATTCTTGAGATTCCTATTCTTTTCATTAGACTTTCGTCTTCCATGAAACACGCACTAATCATTTTGCAATGAAAATTCCATGAATCGGACCTTGGCCACTTTTAATCGCGACGCAGAAATTATATAGCAGAAAAAATGGGGAACTGTCGATTTCATAATCGTGATTAAAGCGTAGCTTCAGCTAAGGAATATAGGGCAGATAAGGAACCTATGTCATGGTTATATATAATAGATCACTATGTAACGTATCGACTACTAGCTACCAATCACTTTGTTTGTTCGTATGCGGTAATTGCAGAAATTTGTAGCGCGTCGTAGGATTATTTGAACAATAATCGCGAAAGCACGATATCCAGCGGGATACGTGCAATTCCGTGGAATAAATATTTCTACGTATTCGACGAGTGACGCGAGAATTTTGTTATTACGTTATATCTTTAGTGCGGTAAGTCGAAGGAAACGCGTACGCGGTTACAAAGAACTGGTATCAAGAAAATAAAACAGACTCCTTGTAGAATACAAGCCGGATATACATATATGCAAATATATTTTATATATCGACTGCGGAATGATTTTAATCAATCCCAGGTACCAAACAACATCGCTCCGGCCACCGAACACAAAGGCACCCTCGCGAGAACCTGTTTCCTCGACGACGTTCCGCAGCTTGAAGAAAAACAATCGGCGCATCGTGTCCCTGGTGGTTCGCCGCCTTCTTCGGTCCGTTTCGAAATGAAAATTTCCATTGTGACCGCATCAACCGCGTCGCGTTATCAAAGGGGTTGCTCGAGCTGTGTATTCCTCGTCGACGTAGCGCGTGCAGACAGACGCGTTACTCGCGGAGAAATGCACAGGAACTCGTTAAAAGCATCTGTCCTTTCGTGTCTGCCGATTATTACGTGGAAACGTAAAGCGTGAAGTACGACACTGCCACGGTGGAAGGAGGTCAAGAATCTTTTACATCCTCGTTACGGTTCCTCGCGTCCGCGTTTCGGCTCTCAATATTAGATTCCCCCGGCGACGACGACCACGGCTCGGCACACCTGCCACGATGGACGTTGAGGAAGGGGTCGATAAAGGAGACCCGCGTTTCGAATCGAGACGAAGCACGTCGATTGAAAAGAAAGGTACTGACCCTAAGCAGACAGTTTGGCGAAGGTTTAACGTTTTAAGCCCGCCCAAGTACACAAACCACTTCTTTATTACGAGAGTTTTAATTCCTTTCTCTAGGATACTAAGTCGCAGTAGCGTAATCGCGTACCTTACGTACTTGCAATTTGCTATCCTTCTGCCTGATCTCGACGTTTTCGTCAGGCTGCGTGTGTAAACGATAACGATTTTTCGAATCGCAAAAAAAATAGAAATAACGCGATCGTAACCATGGCCAACGACCATCAATGGTGGTAATTACTTTTACCCAAGCTCACCCTGCCGGAATAACTTCCCGTTTTGCGGTCACTTTTTCCGGCCCATTAAATTCTCCGCGCGCGTCCTCTACGAGACGAGCATACATTTTGCACTCGGCCACTATTTTGCATTCGATACGCGCGAAGTGTCTTTACTCTCGCGATCGACAGATCCTTTTCGATTTTGACGGAGCGTGGAAATCGTTGCTATTCTCGTGGACGTTCCTTCGAACGGAATTACGTAGGAAAATCGTTCCGTTAAGTCTGGAAGCGCCACGAAATAAAATCTTTAGCCTTTCGCGCACGACTCTTGTCATTTGGCTTTGGAAGATGTCCTTGCGAATATGTCTGTTCGAGAAACGGGAGGTACGGGACAGGAGATCGATGGCACGGTATCGACTAGATACCGCTGGATAAAAAGGGAAAAGCCAAAGAATAAACATCGATTTCGATACACTTTCCATGGAATCTTCGCCACGGGAATACTTATGAACCACTTTTTCCTTCGCTATTTCTCTTTCTTAGTTTTTCATGCTGTTTTATGTACGTAAGACACGCGCTTCGTGTGTTCCAATGCAACGACCGACATTTTCGTCCGTTGAAAGTTGTTCGGTTTCATACGCGTATGTACATAAATGAAACATGTTTGGTTTCTTTCTTCTCTCTCGTACGAGATAGCGAGAGTTCGAAATTGATTTGCGAAATAGCGTCTGTTCAGAAGTTTCCCTTACTGGCGGACTTCGTTTCTCCGTTCCAACGAGAAAAAACATCTCCGAAAATATCGTCGTATTGAACAACGTTCTTCAACGGGGAATATATCTTCGAGGAATCAGAACCGTCGGTGAATATCGTCGAAGAGAGTCGGCATCCTCGAAGAATATCCATGAGAATATATGCCCGAAGAGCCGTACCATCCTCGAATAATCACCATCCCCCATTCTACATTCTACAGTCCAGGTTCGCAGACTCGTAGGAGCATCGTGTATCGCAAAAGAACCAGCGGACGGATTTTAGCGTTTCTAGTCTATTGTGTCGAACACACGGACCGCGAAGCTTTAATGTTAATAACATAGACCCTAACGGTACATCAGCATAGAAAACCGTACGGTCCGTCCGTATTGCACTCGCCTCGGCTAACCGATAAATCGCTTCAGATTGCGAAGAGGCGCGTAATAACATCGGTTACAGCGAAACTTCCGCCCCGTGTCGCGTGCGCGTTCTGTAACTTTCGTTCTCGCGCGCGCCAGCGTGTGCAGTCGAGAATTATCGCTTATTAAGGTCGACGCGGATTGCGTTAATCGCGGGCTACGCGCTGGAAATATCGCCCTGGCGATGTTTCGTTCGCGGAAATATCCACCGCGGAGAAATGAACAACGGTCCTTTTTCCTACGATTTTCATTCCTTCGTAAGATTTGATAAATCTCGCTGCTCCGCGTACGATACGGTATAGATATTACGCATATAGAATAGAAATCCAAATTGAGCAACTTAATCCAGATCTGTCTCAAGTTATTCTGATAATCTGCGATCAACTAGTCGGAGATCAAGCTGACAAGCGAGATTTATAGCTATGCCTAACGATTATCATCGCGTGTTATTTAGTAGGTTGAAAAATAGGGAGAATTTTAGTTATCCGAGGGGAAGATAAATACTCTGATCAAATACAGAGTTTAAATTCTAAATCAATGAACTAACTAAGTCGATCTGAACGGTATTCGTTCATTAAGGACAAAAGTCGAAAAAATTGGAGAGTATTCCGTTTGATGGGGGAAAGGACACACGCGCTAAGTGTGTACATCGAATCGCTTTTCGGGCGATAAGCGGTGGAAAACGGCCGTGTTCGAGTGGAAAAGTGAAAAACCGGCTGGTATTAGCGGTCGGTCGCTCTCTTCGCAGATCCCGATAGATTTTAAAGTGCACGAAGCGTCGCATCGCCAGGGAAAAAGCAGATGGCCGACTTCAACGGATACGCAGACCGCTCACGACCTCCGCTAAATCGCCGTTGAGGAAAGTGCTTTGCCCTCCGGTTTCTTTCGCGTTTCCGCGGGCTTCCGTCCTGCATAGCAACTAGAGAGACGTCGCTTGACACACAATACAGCGAATGCGATGTACAGTTTCAAATTCGAAGAAATGAAAGTGCGGCAACTTTGATTTTTAAAGCGATAAAAGAAGCAAGGTTTATGGACTGGCAAAGAATGTTTATTAATTATTCGTCGACATTGGAAACTAAAGTATAAGCAGACGATGGAATAATAAATAGATAAATGTATCTACTTGTATATTCGTCTACACGATACATACATCTAATGGATATTCTATTATTCATCTATTTCGAACGACGAAACAATTAGAAGAAGCATAATCTCGGATCGATTTATTTCTTCGAACAGTTCCATCTCCTTGACCTATGAACGAATAGTCCCACGGCTAGGCTCGTAGGTAGAAAGAGCCTTTTCCTTGATCGTGCCTCTCCGTTGTCGTCTCCTTATACTTTGATCCGACATTATCCAAGATTCATCTCAGTTTACCCCGTGGAAAACGGAACTAAAACGACAACCGGCCGGAAACTCTTGGTAATTACGAATTTACTTTCCTTCTTTTAGGTCCGCCGTTTCTTGCTTTCCGAGCAACATAGCCGCGTCTAAGCGGACATTATACGTACGTATTATAACGGAACGAGCGTACGAAGTTTGTATTGTGCGAGCCTAAGCCACGTCGAGCTGTGCATCGACGACGTGCTCGTTGCTGGACGATCGAGCCACGGATAATTCGGAAGACGACGGGCTGAAAGATTAACCTCGCCCCGGTGAAATTGAACAGATTTTCGGTGGTAGCGATGCGATTGTAACGTGCCTCGTGCTCGCACAGTTACGAATCGTTGTTAATTTGTAATTAAGATCGCTTCGAAAAGCACGCTTTCGTCTAAATCAAGCTTTCTTCGCATTCTTTCCATCGAATAAATTAAAGTTTCGCACGCAAAGTCTCTAAATCAATCGGAATATTCTTCGATGTGAATTTACGAGCTAGAAAACGAAAATCAACCGATCGGCGCAACCGTCGAGCAATTACTCGTTGTTGAACGTCGCCTGGCCGGCATCTGTCCCTGTCGCAAAGCTGTCTACGCCACTCACCGTCCAAGTGATAAATCGTGCTCGCGTTCGTATCACGTTCATATTCGTCCAATAAAGAAGAATATTCGTCTGGAAAACACCGTGAAGCGGATATCGAACGTTCTCGGGATCGAGCAGTCGACGATCGTTGGAGCGTTGCGCGAACGTAGCACGGTCGAGCGACGATCGTCGAGCAGATCATCGCTCCGGTAATCGTTGTTTTGTCAGCCGTAGCGGGATGTCGCGTCGCGTCTCGTGCCGTACCTGCTAAAACGAATCTGTATCCATCGTATTCGTGGATCGAACGAAAAATAAATTTATTCGACGAAACGAGCTAAGGCTCGTAGTAATTTCTGAGATTCTAGCGAATGAATATCGACTGAAGCGAGATACAAAGACAAATTCGCTTACTAATTATTCAGTTCACGTGTATTTTAATTCGGAGTAAAGATATGTCTGAAAGCGGCGATAAACAGGTATGTTTGATTATTGTGATACTGTAATATTGCGATATATTAGAATAATTTAAATTTACGATCCGTTAAGTTCGTCAAAAGACGATAATATTATTTTCGGTCGTTAATCTGTCGTTAATTTTACGTGGTTTAGTAATACCACTGTGCCAGAAATTGACCAAAGCATCTGGGCATGTTTACTAATTAACGTAGGTGGTTAAATATTTCGCAAGCAATAGAACACATAATTACCTTCTTGACCGCAAAAAAACGTAAGAAACTTCTTAAATTCCGCGCAACGATTAAAATCCATCAAGTTTCCTCGTTCGTGCCTAGAACAATCGACTAACACACCGAACGCATCGACCCCTTCTCAAATAAGAACCGATAACTACATAACAGTAACCGATCCACTGACCATAAAATCTGCAACATACGCACGATTATCTTCCACCGTGCTACATATTAACCGTCTTACTCGTAACCAAGTTCTTGCTGAAACTCATAAAAGAACACGGCAATCTGGCAATTTTCCGGAACGATTTATAGTCCGTCTTATAGAGCACGTTCGTTGCAACATTTCAATGGCCAACGTTTAAACGGAAACTCTGCGATCGATTCGATCGGTTATCGTGTTTTCTCAGCCTTCTCGTCGTGGTCTCGTTGTTCTCGATGTAACGGAATCGATCAAGCCGCCGAGAAATCGTATTAATCCATTCGTTGGGGATCACCGAATTTCGTAATTTTACACGATCGTTATTAGTTTCATAATTTCGCTGACACCGATCGTTTAATCGCCGTCGATAGACGCAGTTTCTGCTCTATATTGGAGAAAGTTGCTTCGATCGGCCAGCCTAAAGTTTATAAATCGCGTTAACCATATCCGTTTCACCGCCATAAAGTCAACCGTATCGATCAACGCTTTATGGTGTACGATCAGAGCGTCGATCTATGGCAGACGAGGATCGTCGACCGAGAAATCTTCGAATATCCGAGGTTTGACCGAATGACACGGAATCGTATCAATGTTGCCGGGAATGGTCAAGAGAATTCGAAGTAAGTAGGTCCTGGGATCTGTTCGTTCATGAAAACTGTTCCTCTTTTCTTTCTACGGAGTTTTATTGCATGAAATAGTCGCAAATATGGCTACAATGTCGGAATGCTCGCTATTGAAATCCGCTCCTACGGACGTAAAAACGAAATTATTGTGATACGAATGCGCGACAACTGTTTCCTGCCGTGGTAGAAGGTATGACACGGTTGAAACAGTCTTTCGATCAAAAATTGATCGTAACAAATTTAATTAAAAGAAAAGATATAATTTATAAGCATAATTAAAACGTTGTTAAATATACATATTTTATATTAATAAGTTAATACGTAATTTCTTTCTCTTCTATTATCGACTGTACGAAATTCTCACGATAAAAAAAATAGATAAAGGAAGCATTAGGAACGAGGACAGTGTTGATCGGTATTAATTTGATATTCGTAACTAAAAGAGTAACTGAAATTCATGTTCCTCGATGCGCTAAGATACACCGTTAATGCAATAATAAAAATATTTTACGCTTAATGTCGCGCCATTATCAAAAGAAACACGATAGATACGAGTGCCTCAAGTTCTATAAAATTGAAGGACTTCGAAGCACAAGTGGGTCAAGTCCAAAATTTAATGCCGGCAAACGACACACTCCGTCAGGAATTAAGACCATAGACAACGTTATGCGCAAGGTGATTTCTGAAAGTGTGTCACACCCTAAATTAATTCATTTTAAATATCAACGTATTCCCTCGTGTTCTCATCCCCCACTTGTTGAAACTTTTCATCCCGAAAATTACGTTTATTACATTTCTTACGGATACTACCAACGTATATTAATATTTTAGAACACAATTGTACAGCGTACGATCTCGAGCGAAGATTTTATAGAAATTGAAGTTTATCAAAAAAAAAAAAAAAAATCTTTCTTCGATCGTTGAATAATAATCTTATACGCGTACATGTACACGTTAACTTGGAAATAGGAAAAAGAAATTGTAGAAATATGGAACGATCTCAATATTTTACCATATTTTTCAAGCTTTCTGCAAACTGATGCATCGATCGTAATAAATACTTTAAAACGTAATTAATTAACGTTAAACGTTGGATGGAAAAGTCCATCTCGCTTCGGATCTTTGATTTCCAGTTTATAAACCTAGAACAGCTATTATGGTTTCCCAATACGCGTGTACTACATTTTTCTATCGCGATAAAACGAACGAATCTCGATTACTCGTGCAAAAAAAAAAAAAAAAAATGGAAGAGAAATGTTCGCACGAATATATCTCGAAGCAGTTTTATTCAACGATTTTTACTACGCTACGAACGTGCAACGCTCCTTTGGTATTCAGGATATGATCGGTACGAGGCAAACGAAACGTTCTGGCAAAAGTTCCAAACTGTTTCGCGTTTCCGTTCTGCGAGTCAAGCGCCAAACGAAGAGAGAGTTCTCTCGCTTATCCGTTGTTCAACTTGCCGAGCCGCTAATTACGAGTAGGATCCATTACGTTTTATTGTACTTGACGCGCCTACATTGCTACTCGCATCTTTTACCATTACTATTATTTATTATCCTACTATTTATTCCAAAGTCCGCCTATGGTAAAACGCCTGTCAGCTGTTCCAGTCGTCCTCCATTTCCCCTGTGATCGTCATCTTCGTCCAAGGTACGAACAATACTATAGTGTATATTTCTTCAGGATATAATTTCCGTTTACATGTAATTTACATGGAACCACGTAACATGGTTTCACGCTGTACGACATTAAACAGAAACCGAGCTACAAACGTGACGCGTTACGCGATGGTTACCGGTACGCCAACAGTCTCAGATCCCATGACTGAAAAAAATACAGCGAGCACACGTGGCCTTTCGCGAGGAATGCGTCTGCCAAAGCGGTTCTTAACGCACCGCAGAACTGGTTACGCGTTGCAATTAATTCTCAGGCTAGTTCCGCCAGTTGCTCGATCTCCGGAACGGTCATAAAGTTGTTAGCGAATTCGACAACGCGTTTAATGAAAACAACGGAAGACCCGTTGAATATTAAAAACGATAGATCTACTTTAATCTCGTTTTGAATTTGTATCTTTAAAAATGCTAACAACCAAGCCGTTGGATACATTTATTCGAGCGTAGGACACGAAACTTTTAAAAACTCGCGCCGCGAGTTAAAGGTAGGACGTCGAAGATCGATTGCGCCTGATAAATACCATTAAGTTCTTGTTCCACTGTGACTTTGTATTCCACACTGTACGCGCCTAATCCAACTGTGAATTTCTACTCTACCGTAAGGCTTTGCTGATATTCTTTTACAAACAATCTGTACGATATTTTGCAAGCATTTTCCTGTTAATACGTTCGTACTATGTACGCAACAACGCACGTGTTTCGATAAACAAGGTATTTTGATGATCTTTTTAATTGCATAACAAACTTCTACTATCTACACATAGCTGTAGATTTCATTTTTTTTTTATTTTTTATTATTATTATTATTTACCAACCTAGCTGTCAGAGACGGGCAATACAGCGATAGGGAATGTAACCGAACCGAGGCAAAGCGGAGGTGGAGACCAAAGTAGCAAGCCGCTGTGAGCGATTGTTCACGGCCGATGGTACTTTTTCACGAATGATTCGCTGTGTTTTCCCTTTACGTAACGATACCTTGCAATCGACTGCAAAATTACGTAATTTTCGATGCTCGCAGCAGATTTTGCGGGAAACGGGAGTCTGAAATCGAGAACAGGAGACCGTTTCATGTGTGACAGCATGATTAATGAGAAACTGCTCCTATCGTAAATGTAAATGACGCTTGTAAATGACTGATCGTGGGATGTTCGAACGACTCGAACGTTAGGCACTTTTGCTTTTGACGTCTTGCACATTCGACCAAGTCATTGTCCGATCGTCCCGTGCCAATTTAACTGTTTCGAACGACGGCGACCTGTACGCCCGTGTACGCGTACTTTCGTAATTGCCCTTTATTTCTTCCATTATATTCCGTTAACCGTGCATTCCGTGTGTCAATAAGAAACGATCATTTTGTAGTAATTATTACCAAATTATCATATTTCAGGCTGAAATATCGCATTGCTGATTGAATTCCATTATGCGCGTTATCTGCCGAGTACGTATACCCGTACAAAATCTATTTTTAATTATATACCCACTTACTCTCACCAGATGCTGATTTCCATTTCTTGTTCCAATAATCCTGCATTTTCAATTTTATCGCAATATATCTTACCCGTTGAAGCAATACAACGCCAGAATAATATGTTTTCGAAAGCGAGTTCATCGATCAAATTTCGCGCGTCCTTGCTCGCGTACAACCGAGAACCTCTAATTGTCCACATATTTCAATCTCTCATAATCAATATTAATCCTACGTCTGGCCAGCGTTGCTCGCGTAAATTTCTCGATTCGCATGCGTACGCGCGTAAGTAATTGCTCGACGCGTTCCGTGACATTATATCACTTTAAACCGTGTAGCCGATGCAGCATGAATAAACTAGCACGTCGAATAAACAGATTAAACGGTGCTCGCTAGTGCCATCGCTGACCCCTTGCACCACAGTCACAGGGAGACGTTGCGATACTCGTTACCCGGTACGATTATTTCGTATCCGCCAGAAACACCGGAATTCGAGGCGATTATCCGCTTGCGGATCGACTACGAACAGTTACGAAAATTGCGTGTAACTCGTGCGCGCGTTACGCGCTCGCTCGTCTCCTGAAAACCCGAGATTTCACTGCAGATTCCCACGGACGTCCCTTTTCATTCTATTTCTTTTTTTTTTTTTTCGTTTTTCTTAATTTTTCTTAAGTTTTCATTTCCTTTCGCGGACGATATTTCCTCTAAAGACAAGAGATAAAAATACCTTTATCTACGAGGAAAAGTGAGGTCGCGATTTTAAGGATCGCGATAGAGCGGAAAAAATTGGAAGATAGGGGCGTGTGCAAATATTTGTTGTAGCCGTTTGCGCGCGAACAGCGTCTCTATTGAAATCGTTCGTCCTTTTACGTTCGATACTTTGTATTTCAAGCGGAAATTAATAAAACAAATATCCGAATAATCAAGACGTAGAGTTCAAAAAAGATCGTACGACGTAAAGCTGAAAGAAAGACACGGACGTCTGCTATAGGCGATATTAATACATTCAAGGACGACTGTGGTGATTTTTCGCAAGTGAGATTCAGATTGTACGGTTTCGTGAAAAACGAACGCATCGGTTACTTCCTGTGGCGTGAAACGTACTTGAGATATTTCGCAATGTACATCGCCTACCGTTAAAACAGCTCGAGAATTGCACACGGGAAAACTCGTAATCTCTCTCTCTCTCTAAAGATATTAACTCGATCCGCGCTCGACACCGCGCGTTATAATTATAAACGTCCGCTCAAACAGATATTCTCAACCGTGTCCGATACTCTACGAATTCTTTTAAACGCTTAATCGTCTTACGATAACGAGATTTATTTGCGTAATCCAGGTGAGCAAAGCGGGGGGAAAAAAACAGGCTATTTTTGCGCGAATAATTAGAGCGAAATGAGGCGCGATCGCGTTCTCGTTAATCGGCGCCGAAAGAAACGAGTCGATCGAACAGATCGCGTCGTTCGCAGCCACCTCCGATCAGCTTTCGTTCCTTTCGCGAGGCTACGGAGGCGTTCTCACGATCCTAAGGTGATTTGCGTTTCACGAATGCCATTTCGAGGCAACGATTCAGCCTTTTCACCGAGAACTCGACGATGTTCCAACGTTAGAGCCTATAGCGTAAACGAAGAGCCTAACGCGAATTTCACGAAACCCTAACGAACTTTTATTCCGCTTCGTCGATCGATTCGGCCTAAAGATTGGCAAATCCTGTTCCGACGATCGTGAAAACAGCCATCGTCCTTTCCAACAACAAGACGTCGGCTCGCGAGCGAATCTCGATTTGAAATTCAAGCGGCGTTTGCACGCTCGATCGCTCGCGGAATAACAAATATCCCCGTGGCGGCCGTTCCTTTACCCGTCTTTTTTCGCCGACGATCGTGCTTCGTAAACTATCCGATAACCTGGTAACCCGCTTTCCGAGTCTGTCGAATAATTTCGATCGACGCCTCGGCGTTCCTTCCATCGTTCGCGTAAAACGAACTATTTCGCGGGCCGACGAGGATCGTCCGATCTCGGCCGAGAGTGGAACAGCAGGAAGACGACTTGAGAAGGATCGTATGGGTGCACGTACCGACAGGAAGCGTCCTCCGGCAGGATCGTCCCGGTCACATGGCCACGATAATGGCTTCCTCGCGGGTAGATCTCGCGGTGTCAAGGCCGACCGGCGTGGATCACGAGCGATCCACGGGTTGAACGCACTCGATCCTTCTTCTTCCCCGTTTACCGAAGCACCAACTACCTACCGAGTCGACGGCCAGCCGTGCACTGGACCGGGTGTATTTACCTGTGCTCACCTGACCAGCGTAAATCCACTGCACAAGACGGATGAGATGACCCGTTCCTTCCGGGTTCTTCGCGATCGACGCGGCTCTTCTTCCTTCAACCACGGCTTCGTCCTTTCGCGAATCGCTTTTTCCTTTGCATCGAGTCGCTGTGAAATTTCCTTCTTCCATGGAGTTTCGGTTCGACAGGCCCAGCTTCGTCGTGCCTTATATTCTCTTTGTCTTTTTTCTTTTTCTCTCTTTTCCCTTTCCTTTCTTTCTCTTATCTCGCGTTCATAAAAGTAAGAGCGAAATTTCATTTCTCGAATAGCAAGGTAATTTCGAACGAACAAGCTGTCTGAAAGTAAATCGCGGATCCAACGATCTATAGAAATTTACTTATAATCCGCTTGGAAGATTCGATCGACGATACCGTACGAAATATTTGTCCGTTTTACGCTCCCTTCTCCAATTATCATCAGGCTCTTAGAATTTATACGACAAATAGAAGAAATTGTCACGGTATCGTAGTTTCGTAACATTCTATAGATCGCATAGATACCTGCTACACCAGATCTCGCGACAAATCGAGTTCTTTCGCTCATTGATCGACGACATTCGAGACAACTTTACGTGTATTTTTCTCGTCTCGCGAGATTCCTAGCACGCTATAATCCGTTACACCGACGTTTTTCTGCAAAACTAGCTTGACGTGGAAGGATCGATGACGACTAAATTACGTTACCCTTTAAATTCGATAGGATTCAGTCACGTACCGATAAAGATCGTTGTTCAGCTGCTATAAAATATACATCGATCGCGTATGCGAGGATCATCTTTATTCCAAAAATATATTTCAAAACTTTCGTTAAACTATACGTATCACGATATCCTTAAATCTACCTCTTTCGTTTCTATCGTGCAATAATTAACGCGTACAAAATGCGTGTACAAAAGTTAACGACTGCCTAACCGAAGGATGATTATCTCTATAGCACGAAAGTGTTCCAACCAATTAAAATCGTTTGTATTTCTGTAAAATAAGTTTTCAAGCGTTGCTACGTATAACGAAATATTACGAACGCGATACGTATAATATCATTTCGTAACGACGAAAGCAACATTTGAATCTACAAAAATGTTTTCACAATCCTATCGCATAACGCGTTAGATAGACGCTCTGATTAATCGTCGAAGGGACGATCGTTTTCCCCAAAGATCGTTCGCGAGTCGCGCTTCTTAAACCGCCTGTAGTTCGAATATCAACAACGTCGCTTAAATTCCTTCTCATACGTAAGAAAATCTACCACTTTTCCCATAACTAGTCGGTGGCTGTAATTAGCGAAGCGAATCTTTCCCTCGACGCCGATTAATAGCGTATTTTGTGCGTGTAATAGCGATTTTGTTTAAATATCGCAATCAACGGCGCTTTAATCGCCGACAACCGGAGGATAATGGATTGATCGACCGACTGGATCATACGTAACTATTCCAGATCGTTACACGCGTCGTAACGAACGCTTTTGGAAAGTGTTTGAATCGTTTCTTTTCTCTTTTTCCTTCTTCTTTGCGTTCACCGGCCGCCTATGAGAAAAGTTATTGCCGATCGATACGTATCGTAGGAATTACACGTGACGAAGTAATTTACTCTGCTGAAAAATGAACAAATTAAAATATTTCTTGTTAGTCGAGGCAACACGGTGACTGCGTATAAAAGCGGTTAAGTGAAAGCAAAACGTGCCCTGCCGGCTGCTTGGCATTTTTTTCTGTTTTTTTTTTTTTTTTTTTTTTTTAACCGGAAGAGCGGAAAGTGGAGGAAAAAGCATGGAAAAGCGTTACTGGGCTGTAGACTATGAAGAAATGGCTCCAGTAAGTCGTAGATAAAATGATCTTATCGTGCAAATTAATTAATGTCGGTTAGGAGGGAACGGAGTACAGTCAAACATCCGATATATGGCTTTGTCTTACACCCGGTTGTTTTTTTGCACCGCTCTCTAATTTCAATGGAATTAAGTAACCCGTACCGATTCCTACTTCTCTGGTGAAACGTTCTTCAACGAAGATACGCGGATGAAAATTTTGCACCTTTCCCTGATAATTCTACCTTTCGCAGAAATCTCTATGAAATGCGTGCCATTGAAGAAAGATTCGATACTGTGCTTTACCTACCTTTCGTCGAAACGTCTTTCCTTCTTTCAATAAACAATTTACACGCATGTCATTTTTATATGATTTCTAGAGATCTTGTCTGCCGTATCATCCCGATTATATCGTTCGTCTCGGTTTAATTAGGCACGAAGAGATCGCAGGGGCTTTAGTGTACGTATTACCGTTAACGTATTCTTGAAATAATTGCCACGATTATATTTAACATTTCGCAGATCGGCTTCCACCGGACCGGATATGCTACAACCTGAAGTCTTGCAATCCCCCTTAATCTGCAGCGCAACCGCGCAACTCAATGAAATTCAGAGATAACAAGCAACTAGTCAGCCAGTTGCTTTCTAAGACAGCGATCCGAGAAGTAGGAACTTTCAAAAACTGAAAGGGGAAAGGACAAAGACAGTCGAAATGTTCGGGATAGCATGGGAGGAAACTTTTGCCGGAACAAAGACCCGCTCGCGGAAACTTCGACTTGGTCCTTTTCTTCTCTTTTTTTTTTTCTTTTTTTCGAAACGATAAATTCGACCCGCCGGTTTCTGCCTCTCCGAACGTATTCCGGAGTATTGTGATTTATCGGAGTCGCGGACGAGACGACGCGCACCGAATGGATCAACGTTTCGAACGTTACAGCTCGTACTATCCGGCATCGGCCTATACGCGGCATAACAATGCGAGTTTTACGTGGAAACGAGGTTAAAGAAAGGGGAATGCAAACCGAATACCGAAGGGAATAAGCAATTTCTCTAAAAAATCTTGTTACCTATAAAAAAGAAAAAAAGACAATTAAATCCCATCCGTTCATTGTTGGTAAAACAACTAAACTTGTGCAAATTAATGTAAATTACCGTGCAAAGGTAACTCTTTTGACTACTTGATCGTTTGAAAGAAGCGTGCGGACGGTCGATATCACTGTCAATATTTAAGCTTCTTAACGTTGTATTGACAATATTGTGTTGATCGTCTAGAGGATCTCTTACGTGCCATAACGTCGAGAACCTTCGATATCGACGGTAATATCGATCGGCCGAACGCTCCTTGACTCTTCTTCCCCCTCCAATCTTTCTTCCTAGTCATTCGCGAACTTAGTTACGTCGAAGATATAGATAGATTTTGAAAGCCAAGGCAAACAGGTAAAATATTGTAAATCGATCGGAAAGATCGATCGGATGCTCGAAAATTCTCCTTCGTTTATATTCCGAATATAAATAAATAAAATGTCAGCGAACAAATTAAGGTGTAAGTTGTACGTGAACGAGCATCGGACGAGTCGCGTACTGCCGTCTATCGAAGATCTAAGGAACAGCAACTTGGAGTATGCGAGGACAGATGGCAGTGCATGCGATTATCCGAGATGTATAGAGTGTCGATATTCATAGCATGATACGCATGCGCAGAACGAGAAACTCTCTATCTTCCATGTTGATTTTTCATGACTCAATTTTTGGACGGTTTATTCTATGCTTTCGATAGAGAGGGAATTTTCTCTCTGCTTTGCGGTGCAGAAGTGTCGAGAAACGAGACTAGTTTGTTTCATTAGCATACCCTTGTGTATCCAATATCGCGAGTGTCGCAATAGTTTCGTAAATTAGTTCTTACCAATTATTCGTCTACGTTCATCCACAGTTTGAAACTGTCAACGCGTTTCACTAATATTTCTAGGCTCGTTAGCCCGGTTGTATTACAGTAATTTGTTACAGGAGAAGAACAAATAAACAGAGATTTTCTGTAAAGTGAATATTTTATTCCAATGAAAATTCATACACAGCTTTTTATTCCATTTAAGAATAAATTTCACAAATATGTTAACCACAAAATAAATGTAAGCACGTTCAAACCGATTATGTACGATAAATACAAATAACTGAGAACCAATCTCTTTACGTTAAAACCGATTCTTCTTCATTTTTCTTTTCTTTTTCTTTTTTTTCTTAATAAATTACGGCGGAGGTTTCCCATGACGATAGAAAAATGTTCTTCGGATGACTAACATTTCTCTGGAATCGTTAATTTCAATCTTACACTAGCTTCTTTGCTTCGAAGAAACTCTTCAAATGTCTGATCTGCCATGCACCCATGATCAATAAGATAATAGATTGCGCGAGGGACCACCAGAACACTCGACGGTGTGTACTTTCAGACGTTTGTCTGAAACGTTCTTCGCGATACTGCAAATAAATAATATAAGAACGCTGTTCAAACGCGCTGAGCAAAGCGATTCGGTGCTAAACGTAAGACGAATACCCTTTGGTAATTTTGCTCCTTTGTTATTTGTTCCACTTGATCGAGAAGCTGACGTATCCTCAACTGCAACTCGGTGAACTTCTCCTTCTGAGCTGTATTGGCATAATCGATAGTGTGCTCTCCAACTTGAATGTCCAAGTGTACTCTCTATATAATAAAATGAATTTAGTTACATCGAACGCTACGAACAATTATTATTTCGTTTGCAATTAGATATATTACCAGTTGAGCACCACTGAACCAAGAACTGCTATTAGAGTACAAACAAATCACGTGTTCGCCAGGCGTATGAGAAGTGAATGAAATTCTTCCCTCTGAACTGTACACTCTGGAGAGAATCATTTTATCATCCGGATCCCTAACTTCCACGTGCATTCCCATCCCGGCACTGCTCGGGGCAAATCCACCAGTTCTCGGATCATACACCTCAACTTTGTAATGTACTATAGGAAAAGAATAAAAAGTTTCAATGAAAGTCGCAGAGAGATCGAGTTATTAACTGTAAAAATAATCCACTTTATTGACATACATTTCACGTACCTAAAACGGTCGTTTCATCTGGAATTTCCTCGATGAAACACTTCCTTTCAGTCTCGGCGATGTGAAAATAAAGTCCAGTACCATATTCGAAAACGCATAAGAATATAAAGAATATACCACCGTGTTTTAACATGATCTTTGATATGCAGTGCTTTTAGTAGCACGGCGTAGCTTAAATTACGAATAAAATCCTACGTGATGCAGAATGGAGCACACGTCACCTTCGAAAACAACAGTGAAGTTCACGTACGCGGCGCTAGTGAGCATTATCGATATCTACATTCTCGATAATCGGAAACTACATTCTCGATAATCGGCCTAGGAAAATAGAAACAAGAAATGGACGTTACGTTGTTAGCTTCTGTCGCTGTTTTAATTATTGCATTGATTATCGGCATCACGGTATTTTCCAGTCAAAAATCCGGTACGTTTCTACGAAAAATATTTCTTTGCGCTGTTATTAAAGTACCCTATTTAAGGTAACCAAACCAACCTATTTAAGGTTCCTAACCTTCGAGTTTGTTTTGAAACAGATGTTATGATAATTTTCATGAACGTTGAATTAATCTTTCCTTGCGTCTGATAGAAATTGCTACTTTATTTACAGTCATTTAGATCCCTTGAACGTTTGATATTTCGAAAAACTATCAAATGTTTGTTCTACGAATGTTATAGCAAAGAGAAAGCAGGCAAACGTAGCCGAAAGAGTTGCACAAGGTAGACCAATAAGGCGAGCAGCGGGTCAAAGAGTTGCTAGACGTCGTATGCAAGCGACTGCCAGTCAACAAATTGACGAAGACGACGATGGATCTGGAAACGAAGCCAACGACGAAGCGGACGAGAAGCCAGCCACGCCTGATTTCAAAATGGGTGCGAAGAAAAGGGCCAAGTTGGCAGCCAAGTCGGAGAAAAGGGTGCAAAGAGAAGCTGTCGAAAGGGAAAGAGAAGAACGTAAGAAGAGAGAGCAACTTCTTCAAGAAGAAAGAGATAAACAATCTGAAAAGGAGAGGGCGGAAGAATTAAGACAGGAGGAGGCGGAGAGGAAAGCCAGGGAGGAGAAAGAAAAGAAAGAGTACGAAGAATATTTAAAAATGAAGCAAGCGTTCAGCGTAGAAGAAGAGGGCTACGATCAGGATGACGAAGAAGACGAAGAAAATTTATTAGAGGAATTTGTTCTATACATTAAGCAAAACAAAGTAGTAATTCTAGAAGATTTGGCAGCGCGCTTTGGTTTAAAAACATCAAGCGTAGTAGAAAGAATTCAGGATCTGCAGGCGCACGAAAATCTGACTGGAGTCATCGACGATAGAGGGAAATTTATTTACATATCTCAGGAGGAGCTGGAGGCTGTGGCAAAATTTGTCAGACAACGCGGCAGAGTCAGCATTACCGAACTAGCAGAAAATTCAAATCGTCTGATTAATTTGAATCCAGGAAAGCAACCTAGTATAGTGGAAGCTAGATAGATTATGTGAAATAAGAATAACTTTAATTTTAACGAAATTTATACATTGTTCGCATTCGGAAAATAGAGTTACTATATACAGAGTAAAAAATATTCTATTTATGTGGTACGAATTGTATATTTGTTGTAAATAACACACCCACATATAAAATGTAATTTTTATTTCCGTCAAGATGTACTTGATAAGTTAATTTAACGTTATTAGACCAGGACGTGATTGGAAAACTTTCGGCGTTACTTTCGCGTTAACGATTCCCTTCTTAGGACCTGTTAGAATGATATTTATTCACAGCGTATTAATATTTACATGTTATTAAAAACGTATAAAAGCGGAAACACCCGAAATTTTCAAGCTTTTTCTCGTTGATATTCGCTCTCGAAAAGTTTCGGTGGTTTCAAATCAACAATCTGATGATATCAAGGATCGATGTTGCATCAGATTCTAGTTTTCATGTAGATGTAAATTATTCGCGTTATTTTTTATTCTTCCCTGAATGTATAATTTATGTCGTTGAAATGCGTGTTGACGACGATTCTATTTCTAAATTGCACGGCGGTGGTTAATTATTAACCGGAGGAATTAGAAGAATTTTCCGGTTAATTAAATTAAATTTATTCTTCGAGAACGCCTTCATCGAAGGTTCAATACGTCGATCAATTTACGAGAAAGGCGACTAGCGCCACTTTACAACCACAGTAACGTATCCTTCTTCTTCAGCCTAAAGTTAGTTCAGCAGTTACGAGGCCTCGTTCATCAAATCTTTTTAGCTCCAAGAGCAACGTGCGATTTGTCTTGAGACGAATGATAATAGTTCCGATGATTTCATGATACGAATAATAATATTTCTACGATCAAAAAGAATTATCACCTTAAAACTGTATGCTTCAAACGTATTTCCTTGAATTTGTCCTGCACTATGCGATAAAATATTATTTTCATAAAATTTCGCTATTTTTGCTAAAACAAAATAATGGCGTCATCTAAAAATGGCTAAACATATCATACGTCTGATTCACGGTCGCGTATAATCCAGGAAATTTTTCACAGTTTTTCCTGTATGAATAATAATTTGATCTCCATTAATTCATGGAGGAATCGAGATCGATCCCCACTCGATATCGAAGCTGAATATGCGAAGAAGGGGACACTCGCAGGCTATGTAAGAGGCGACAGAATCGCCGGAGAACCCGCAGTCTTTCTGGCAATCTCCAGTTGACGTCCGTTTAAAAATTCCCTGCTCGTACAGCTCGTTAGAAAAAGAACAAAAAGAGCGAATAATTATCGATCCGAGTCGACGCGAGAGAAGTTGGAATCAACGGGAATCGCAGTAGTATTTCGTGGCAATCGAGAAGACCTATGTGTCGATGAGGTGCAAAGTCTTGGACTGTCAAGGCAACTCCCCAACATTCTTACCCAGTGTTAGGTAAGTGCAAAATTACGAAAACAGGTTTTCTGCTTGTACTTTGATCCTAGCGTGCCACTTTGATACCAAAAAATCGTATCAAATAAATTTATCGTGTACAGCAAAACCTTGTTACTGTGCGTTAGCTTCTAGTACTAAAACTGCCGGTGTATAAAACATGTATCAAGAGAAAAGTATAGGAAATGATACATAATACGAGGGAAAAGACTTAAAAATATTGAAAACTACAGTACAATTGATCGTTCTATCAATCGATGTTTCGATAATCGTAGTTTAGCGACGTACGATACAGAACTACTAACGTAAAATGGATGGGAAAAATTTCGAAAAATATTTGCATTTCCTTCGCACGACCATAAATAACTTTCTAGACCTGTATTTTGAAATATTAAATAACAATTTGACGGTTAAACCAAGGAAAAGCGTTATAAAGGGTTTTGTGGCTATGCGTTGTTACTATATTTTTATACATTATATATGTTTATGCAGGCTCGCTAAAAATCTTCGAACTCGCAAGGGGAGTCGACGTGCTAATGTTGGAAATCGTTTAGAACTGTTGGTTCTGGTTCATTTGCATCACGTGCCATAAAGTAGGTGTCCTCTGCAACTAAAAAGCTGAGAAAAGATAAGAAACCTTAAATCAGATACAATTATTATTAATTAATCATTGTTTTCGAAAGTAGAAGAAGAAGGGAATACTCTATTGTTGGCAGTGAGAACGTTATCCGATAGCACCGATAGGAAAATCGATCGACATATTGGTTTCGATTGGCGTTAAATCGACAGAACAGGAAGAGGCGGAAGAAAAGAGTATAATTATATTCGAGTAGAGGCAAAAGAATTAAAATGGTGTACGCTAATATCAATGATACTACCATCAAAGGACCTTTCGAGGGTGTTAAGTATGTTTGCAATTTACCTTTTTCAGTCTTTCGATATTATATTATCGTGTTATAATATTTCATGAATACTGTTCATATCTAAGCAGCTAATAACTTTTCATTTTTTCTTTTAACTTTGCACACGTAGGAAAGATAAAAATGCATCGTCAGAGCATCAGCAGCAACAATCCCGACAACAGTCGGCGAACAAGAACGACAAGTACGGTTCCTGGGGACCGGTATACAAAAACAAACAGAATTTCATCGACATGCACATTTGCTAAATATAAGTCTTCAAAATGATCTCGGAAACGTACTTTCAAGAAGTCGCACTGAAAATCACAACTTTTCCATAATTAATCGCATCGTCTTTTTTTTCTTTTTCTTCTTTTCTTTTTTTTTTTTTTAGCAACAATGAAACGAATAAAGGAATAATTCTACTGAAACATTGTGTTCTTCGTTACATTGACGTAATAGCGAAAGAAAAAATGATAATTAAAAGGTTCAAAAGGTATTCTACCGTCGTTTCGGGACGATTTCCCTTTGAAGAGAAAAGAGTAGTGATCCAAGGCTCAACGACAGATGAAACTGAAAAAAGTACACCGCTAGTTCCGGCGGATATGCAAAACGCGAGGAGACAAAGACAAAGAACTCGAAAAAATACAGCTGGGTCGGTATTCGTCGGCCAAGCCGAAGGTCTTGGCGTATATCGCGTCGAACTGCCTCATCTTTTTCAGACGCTAATTGCCGATTAAAATCCGAATTGATCCGTATTTTCACAAAACGTACCACTGTACCTTTTTTCTCTGCCTGTACCTCTCGAAGCGTTTAAGTGAATTCTTCCGTTATGGGCAGACCGATCGCGCTCATTGCCGGTACGAACTTCCTCGACTTCGTCTCAGTTCCCTGCAATTTCACGAAGAAAAAGGATTTCATGAAATTAAGAATGAAATTAAGAATGACGAGGCTTCGAAAAATATCTATCTCGGTTACTATTCTTCTTCGTCTAAATTAAATATAAATTAGATTGGACTTGGAATCAGGTAAATGTTCAAAAATTTGAAATATACGGGCAGATCAATTAAAGATCGGATGAATGACGTACGAAAAGGCCACGGAGAGCGCTATCGAAATACCCTTCGTCAGCTTCCACCCTGGAGCAAGGAAATAGTAGGGGAAAGACGCGAAGCGGCTGGTGGGGAAAGCGAAGAAGAAAAAAGCTTCTGGACAAACGAGAGCTTCGCCGTGACTCGGGGAGAACGAGGGCAACGTGGTGCAGTCGTCGAAAACGCGTCGGCTGGTTCGGTGTTCCTCTGAATGGAGGATCGGGGGCGGAACAGGGTTCGCGTCGACGCTCGAATAGACGTTCTACCTGCCTTGTAATTTATTCATAATATTTAGTTGAATCCTTAAGAGCCTCTTAACTAATCGAAAAGAAAATTGAATAGGTATATTTATATTTATATTTGAATTAACACGCGTGAAAAGGATTCCTCGCAAGGATCGTTTCGCGAGGATCGAGTGAAAGCTTGAGGACAAGGCGAAGAAGAAGAGGAGAAAGAAGGAAAAGTGTCGTTGCTCCGTGGAACGCGAGATAGCCGAGAGTCGACGTCCCGACGCTGCTATTTCGAGGCTGAAACACATCGGTAAGCTTTTGTTCGATAGTCTCACCGCCGGCTAGTTTCTTTTCCCGAATTTACGGTGCATAACTGGCGAGTTTCCGCCCGTTTGATCGACGGTTCGCACGAAAAAAAAGGGAGATGCGTTTGAGAGTCCCTTTCGCGAGATTCCATGCTCGACCGCGTTCTCAGCGTCTTTACGAAGGAGACGTTTATCTCTGTTCTCTAAAATCGCTGCTTCTATAGAAAAAGCGAAGAAGACCTGGTCGTCGTACGCATTCAATCTTTTGAATATCAGAATGAAATCTATTGCTCTTCCTGTTATGCGTTGACTCGTTGTTAAACATCAAAGACACATGTACGATCGTTCGTTCGTTTGTTTTCATTGAAAGCATGACTCGGCCGATCGTTATTCCCGAAATGAGTCATCCTCAAGGAAGTCTCGATCAGCTTCCACTTTCGATCAGCTGACCGCTCGATCGATGTCGATTTATTATATCTAGCGCGTATTTTTATTATAGCTCCATTGAAAATCCCGGGGAATTCACGGTTACGAGCATTCGTTTATTCGGAGTTTTTTCCATATTGGCTACTAGAAAAGTAGAGAAATTCTTGCAGACGTTCTATCGACGACACGCGAACGCGAACATATCGTAGAGCTATCGTAGAGCGATCACAGTGGCACGGGGGCATCGAATGCAGACCGGAAATAGAGCTTCCTCTACGAGGCGCGATGATCCCCCGTTCGAACGTGGAACGACGTCCCTTTTGCGTGCCGAAGGGCAACCGTCACGTCTAAATCCCGGCATCTCCCTTCTTCCTTCACGCTGTCGATGGTAATGCTCGTTGCATCCGTAGGTACAACGGCATCGGGGCACTATTTTTGTCGGCGCCCAACAGTTACTAGTAGGCACCCTCTTGCGAGCAGCCGGAGACTGACGACTCGCGTCTCGATACCCTCGATTCTTCTTGCGGGCGCGTGCCCGGGCTCGCTCCAGCCATTAAGACCTCCCTGTTCTCAAGGAAAAATGACGAACGGCTCGATAAGAATACCCGTGAACGCGACGAAAAGTCAACGGGTAAGAATCACGATACGAAATCTGGGACGACTACTCGGAATGCTTCTCTTCTGGGTCAAAAACTTAATGGCGTTGCGGGCGTAATCTCTTTTTATTTAAGATTAGCGAAGACCTAACGTAACTATTTTTCAAGTTAATCCACGTAGGCTTATTGAGTTCTTCGACGGCAGGAGCGGACGATATGCTGCGAGACATTCGTCTATGTTTCGTCCTTTTGCAACGTTCGGAATACTATTTATACATGTACATATATATATAAATCTCTTTATTCAGAAATCGAATAGAAAATATAGCTAATTTGGATCTTGGATTGTTTAATTGAACAATAGTGATATCGTCGTTAACGAGTCACGAGATTATTATAAATTACATAAGTTATTTTATACATTTGACAATACGAACGAAAGATGCGTTACACAAGTTTCGCGTGTTTGTTCCATAACACACCCACATATATTTTGTACGACCTTCGAACTCGTATTAATCACGCCAACAAGTAGAGACTTATCGCGTACCAAACGGCTGGCCGATGTTGCCCGGGGCAAGTAGGTTTGACAATTCATACACAGACGCGCACGTGTCAGTCGTCCCGCAGGCGTGCGTGCCCCACATTAACGTGTACCATAGGGGAGTAACTTTGAAAATAAGGGGAAGCATCCATTCTAGGGAACGCATTAAGTAAAAAAGAGTAGACGAAGAGATCGGTAGGAACTGCTGAAAATAGGTGATACCTGAACATTCGGTCTATATTTATTCTCTGTTCGAAATTCGGGCGGATGCTCGATTGATCAAAATGCATCGATCAATAATCGTAATTCGGTGTTTCTCGTCGGAACTTTAATCGTTTTAACATTAATTTTAGGTGAATTGGTGCATAAGCGTCGGGCGAAGAAACCACGTTAAAAATCGGTATTTGAGAATATAATTTCTCATTTTTCTATTAATTAAAAATATTACAAATCTTTACTGCAACACCGCAATCTTAGCAGCGACGGCCCATAAACTCTGAACTTGAGTTCTAATTGAACCATTCCAGCCAGTTTATCGCGGATTCTTCGTGGGGTCGTCCCCATAAGAAATTCGATCTTGGAGTTAGGAGAGACTAAATATAACCAGGAAGTAATGTCGGTAGGCAATTTACGTATGTTCTCGTCACCTTCTAGGCTCAGCACGCGCATAAACCACGTGGTAGCGAGGCTAAGCCCCTGACAGAAAGTTCCGACCGCGTTATTGCATTAGCCTGCAGGCACGTGCGTGCGTGGGTGCAAAGGGCAGAGAATTAGTAAGTGGCGTCTGAGGCGTCAAGGGTGTCGTTGAAGTCCGTGCACAAACTGCGCAAGTTCGTTCAACTCGAGAGAGAGTCGACGAGAGCTGCAGAGAGATGCTCCGTGGCTGCGAAGCTTTGAGATCTATCGGACTTTATATATCGGGCCGTGGACCTTACGAATCCACTATTCTTCAGATTCCGTATGATATATGAGCATTTCGACCAAAGGGAGATATTCCATTGAAAATCATCGTTGATGCACGATAGAATAAACGATAGAATTTCCAAGAGGAACGAAACGAACGCATTTCGTGAGAACTCATTGACAGGATCTAGAGTGAAACGAATGCAAACGGACGCATCCTGTCGTTAGCATGGTTGCACATCAATTACAACAATCGCGTGCGATCGCACGAATTAGTTCGTTTCCACACCGACTGAATCATTCCACCGTCTCGTGTGTTTACACGGTGTATCAATTAATTGTCGCGTCTCTTTCAAGAATGGATGACGGTTAGCCGGTCATTGTCTCGTCGATTTAATTTTAGCAGCAAATCTCGCGTTAAAATTGTTTCATTCTGAAAAGCGTATATCCGCGTTTTATCGTAATTTCTTCGATCGCTTGCAACGCGATTTCGTTTCAGCCGAGCCTAGTCCGTCGTCTAGTGGTAATGCAACTGCGGCGAAGAAAGAAACTTGAAAGGAGATAGGGCAAAGAAGAAAGATAAAATCGATGATTTCCTCTGGCCTCGGCATGAAACGGAAGAAGAAGAAAGAGCGTAGTTTCGAGTGGGGAGCGTATCTCCTAAGAATAGAAAAATTCTTTTTCCTCGCCTTGTCCTTCCGCCATGCGATTATCGAGGGAGTTTCTGCGCCTTGAAGTACACACCTGAGGAAAACGATTCGCGGAAACTGATCCGTAATTCTGACTGCGTCGAAACTTCCACGTTACTTTTGAACCAGACGCTTCAGTGACGTCGAGGTCACAGACGGTCCTAAATGCAACGGTTTAAAAATATCAATTCCTGGAACGGTTCGCAGAAATCGAGCAGCGAGATATTTAGTCCTCTCTTCCTTTTCTTTGTTCCATGTATATCGCGGCAGCCAGACCCCCCGCGAACCTAAAGGCGTGGTTACAACCACCACGATTTGTGTTCGTGTATACACGTGCATCCGCTGTTCCGCCATACAAAGAAGGAAAGAGAAATTATGCGCTTAAATTAACCATCAAAAGGAAATACGGTTTCCAACTTTGCCCGAGTTACGTCCATTGGAGCGATATTTTAGTTGATTCTCGCTTAATTCGATCTTTAGCTATCGAATTTATTTGTTTAAGCGCGAATTCTTATTATTTAACCGGGTTTAACGAGAAGAATCGACGAATCATTATGTTGCAGTGTGCGAGGAATCGAAATTATAAATCGCAGCACGAATTAGAATTAACAGTGGAGTATTTCCGGTTTTTAAATCGCATAGCAAAGGGATATGATGTATCTTTTATAATTTACTGGTGGATAATATGCAGAACCTTGACGAGTTATGGTATTTGCATTTCACAGCGGCGCAAAGTTGTTTGAACTTGTTTGCAATGAAGTCATGTACCGACAGCTGGTACATTCTTAGACATAACGACGGCGTTCGTTGGTACGTGGTGATCGCATCTCGGAAGAATGACGTCTACCGGTGCGTCGAGACGACGGCGGTCGTCTTACCCGAAATAGATCCCGTATACGAAGCGACTCGTGAACACAACCACGAGGAAACCGGTTGCTAGGGGAAAAACGAATCGCTCGTTTCGATAGGTTTATTAATGAAGAAAATTCCAAGCCGGTCGAACTCGGCGCATTTTACGGTGTAACGTGAAACGTGCAAGCGAAAGGATCCAGAAACGCATCTAGAAAGAAATATTAATCTTCTAATTCCTATGCCAAGGGATTCAGTAGCGTACTAATGCGGTATTGGAGATTTTTCTAAATTCCGTCTTTACCGATCGACAAAACTAATGAAAGATTCCATACCATATTTCGTTCTTAGCCAATAACCGTTGACAATGTGTATTAGAAAAACCTAATTTTTTTGATTGATAACTTTCCAAGGACGATTCATTGACGATTCGGTTGGCCAACGCATGCCTGTTAACGATAACGAAACGTTTTCACGAAAACTATTTTAAATACACAAAATGTGAAACAGAAGTCGGGTTATTTGACTTCTATCGAGAAGGGGTTGCCATTTTTGGTACAAGGACGCACATGTCGGTCGAAGGAGTGCACGAGTAACATATGGGACAACGCACGATGTTTGCACGGCCATCGAAGGGGCTAACGGATAAATAAACCAGACCATTATTACCTGAAGAAACTTCCTAGTAGCCTCTGAATTATTCTTCCGGTTTCTTTAAATTCATCCCTAAAGAAAAAATATCGAATTGATCAGGGTCGACGAGTGAAAGACATCATTTTAATTCGAAGAATGTCATCGGACGTGCAAATGGCGAACGGTTACATGCTCCAAGAGGTTTCTCGCCGATGAAATATCGCTACGTTGAATTTTTTTCTGTTTTGGTAACGCAACGCTTACACGCACTCGTAATGCATCGAGTAACGGTATTAACGAGTTCCTGCCATGTTATTTATAATTTCCATAAAACGGATAGTAGGTTTATGGTTGACGGGAGTTATGTTCGATTTCAATTTCATCGTGCTTTGCTTGCTCGCTATCGATAGAGCTATGCAATTGGAAATTGTTGGCTTGTAACAGAAATGTTTCTTGTGAAATTTGCCGATTTTGTAGCTCTAGCGTGTTGTCAGAAACGTGGCTCGCTGCATGGTGAAATCAGTGTTACGAAAAATAATCTGTAGCCTGGCCCGAGATCGTTCGTCGTTTTTATACGTCATGATTGACTATTTAATAAAATAGCAAGTGCTATCTAATAAGAACGGTATCGCGTTTTCAACAATATTCGAAGTAACAATTCGAAATATAAGTTTAATAGTAAACACTAAATATAAGGTATTTAGCGATCCGATATGGCGATCAGAATCACTCTAACAGGAGCAACTTTTACTAACTGGAATTTGTCAGTTTTTTGTTCATTTAATTGGCTGAATGGAATAAGTTCGAAGAGTAGAAATTTATTTTCGTCAAAAATGTAAAGAAATTCGAACAAACACTATATTTGGGATTCTGAGTCACTGCGTAGCTGCGCAGCCGCCTGGCAAGCTTTGAATTCTACCGCGTAAGTCAGTGTATCGCTATTTCTTCTTTTACTTCGTCAAATTCTTTGAACTTTTGCATCCTTTTTTCTTTATCTATCTCGCGTATCCTTTACACACCTAGAAAGTAAGCTTTAAATAACTAAAACCAACGTCTGACACGCCCGTGTAACACACTAAGCGTTCAGCTTTATTTCCTTAATATTTGTTTGATTTTTGTTTCAGCTCGTTCGCGAATGTATCATAAAGAAGAAGCATCGTTTATTTAAAATTGGACACGATGAGAGCGCGAGACTCGATCGTGTACACTCCAGTGTCTCTCGGACCGGATACGGATGACGAGGAAACGCTGGTTAACGCGGAAGTCTACAACAATGGTGAGTTTTTATCAAAATGTTTCGTACGTGCCCGCCTTCTTTTGTTAAGATATCTTATCTTACATTCTTTTTAGTTTTCAATATACGTGAATATACTCGAAGTTCTTCGTATCTTTTAAGCACAGTTATATTTAGATTGCGGATGTTTATGCATTTCTGAAGTTGCAAAAATGTACATGGCCAAGTACACATAGTATTATATGTATAATATTTTGCGGTCGAATGAAATCCACGGTTAAATCTGATTCCTTTCCTTTAATTTATGAAAACGCGCATTTGTATAAACATCCGGCATAATCACCCGTATCATAGACTGTATAAAGTCTGTTGCGAGATGAACATTTTAAGTTGCATAAAGAAGAACACGATAGCGGAAAGGTAATAAAACTAAGAATGTCAGATACGAGTTCGTAATTAAGCAGGACAGATTGCTAAATTTTACGTCGCAAAAATTCAATTTTATGTTCGTAGCAGTATATAGTTAAAACGTTTATGAAATGCACCAGTAGAACAATCGATATTTTTACCAACGATCGGTAAGCGAAATCTTCGAATTTTGTCGGTAGAGTACTTTATGATATAACGAGGGGAGGTTAGTGGCCTCCTCGAACATGCTCACGCGGCGAATCTCATTAACGCAGACAAAAGAATCCTCTTATCTAGACTGCGACGTTTAACGTTGCCTGATGGTGTTTAATAGCGTCTAACGACGAATTTTTATGCGTTCCGGTTCATCTCGCACCATGAATCAATCGGTAACATTGAATGCCGCGTATCTCCGTAAACAATTCGAGTTTGTCATACCCGACGATTGCTTGCGTCAAATGAAAAATGGAATAAAAATTGAAGATTCGTCTCATCGACACCGACAAAACGATTTTTTCTTTTTATCCAATTTCCGATGTTTCGTATTGTCTGATGATGTTTAAAAGCGTTCTACGACGAACCTTTACGCGTTCCGGTTCATCTCGCGTCATGAATCAATCGGTAACATTGAATCGCGCGTAACTACGATTCGAGGTTATCATACTCGGCGTTACTTACGTCAAATGGAAAATCGAATAAAAACTAAACGATTCATTACGTCGTGAATTAATCTAAAAAATGTCCTTTCGTTTAATTCCAAGCTAATCGAGAACGTGTTTTCCACCGATTGTGAATTTTTCCTTATCGCGTGCTTCCATGTAATCTTCGCACGCGAAAATCAAAACGGCGACGATAAAGAAAGAACCGATTTAAAACGATTAAAAAGAGGAGATTCGATTCACGTTTCAAGCTGTCGTTTCGTGTCACTCGGAACCACCACCATATAAAATGTATGGCAAATTCCACGGCGTACGAGAATGCCGCTAACTAGATGGGACATTTTTCATTATTAAAATTCCACGCTGACCGAACACGGATATTCCTGACCAAGTCAAGCCGGATGCGATTGGAAAACGAAGCGAGAGCGAAGACTCGGCCGCTCTGAGTCAGAGCACACCTACACGACTTCCGAATTCGAACTTCGCGGTTGTAATGCACGTAGGATAGACGGGGGCGTACCGCATGTACGCAATATACCAGAGAGCCAGACGCGTCAGCCTCCGTTTTTGGCAATTATAACACGTTCACCTGAAACGATATCGTTTAATCGTCGATTCTTATCTTCTTCGAAACTCAAGAAATCAACACGAGGGTCAAACTCCAGTATCGAACGATCTGCCTCCTTCGCTGAAAACAAATTTCTTTGAATAGATGGAAATTGTTGGGGTATACGTGACTCGATATTACATACCTGTTGTGTGCGTATATCTATATATGACTATATAATAATAGCAAATCTATATGTTCTAGCAATGTGTGTATTAATTAAAGTTATCGAGAATTTATATCTCACCGATATTGTTTCAAGGATCTAAGATACCCGTTTCTATTTCTTAGACGACGTCGCGATTTTATCGCAATCGATGACACAGAGCTGTATTTACAGAAACTTGGTATCAATAGGCGTCGGAGGAGTATCTCTGGAATTATATACGTTTATTGTTGCCGCAGGAATATGTATCGTTTTGCGCCGATAATCGGTATTTGTCCGACGAGTTTGATAAGAGGCGTTAACGGAGTTATAGGTATAGACACCAGAAGCTGGTGCACACCCTAAGGAAAGATCGTCCGCGACTATTCAATAGTCGTCGATAACCATTATCTGAAACTGGCGCCGTCTGGCGATCTTATTAATTTCACAATTTTATTATTCCCTTTTAGTAGAAAAGTGAGAGATAAAACGTTATAGCAAGAGGTGAAAAATCAAAGGTATAGCAGGATATTTCGATCGTAGTTGCGTATCCAACCTCTTGATCGAATTACGTTAATTGCAACTATTCAAATGCTTATGAACGGTAGTGTATCTACGCAAGAGGAAAGCATAAATTGGCTCTGTTAGATGAGTGCAAAAGGCCGAGTTTTACGATCGATTTCCTGCACCATGGAGAAAGTAACCGCACCAAGGCGCGAGGAAACGTCGGTTTAGTTTAATTACGATCCCATTGGCAGTTACAGCCGTGCTTTCTCTGTAGCGTCTTCCTCCCTCTTCGCGGGTACGAGTATATCTCGGCTCGTGCGTCACAATGTTCTTTTCACTGGTTATTGAGCAAAAGATTTCTTCTTCGTCTCTGGGTAATTCGAATCTGCACGGCATCCGGATGCAGATAACAAGTTTGATAAACTTACTTCCTGACTTCTAAATGGTCGCAATTTACCCATGCGATGGAGAGAATCCATCTGTTATCGTCAAGACAAAATATTTTTCGTGTTTTAGTTTAAACGTTTGCGTGCAATTATTTGTACTGTCGATCGTTAAACTGGTTAAATGTCGATGCGACGTTTCATTATTCTGAACAGTAGAAGAAGAACTGTTCGATGTCTCATATATCGCCATATCGTAAACTATCGCTTTAACGAATAACATGCAAAATTCCTCTCCCACTTAAGGGTTTAACCCACGATATTCTCCCCGTGCTATCATCCTACTAGCTTCAGCCTCCATTGAATTAACTCGGAGATCGAGAACAGAAATGCATCATCGTCCTCTCGAACAATACGTACGTACGTACTGTCTCCACGGTCGCACGACGTAATCCCCCCAACGGACGCTTTCCACATCGTGGATCGTAACCGGTGGTTGCGTAAGCGATATAAATCGTATCGCGGCAGAAACGCGTGAAACAGGGCCGTGTTACTCAATGAACGGGATCTGAAAGAGCCGAAAACCAGACAAACGGCGAAAGGCTCGTACAGACGCGTCCACGTCTGTGAAGCGACGAGTAACCCTACTAATAAACCCTAGCCGAACAGAAAAATCTGACGAAACGGAACTAAACTACTCGATTGAATTTCGGTATCCACGCGGTAACATACTGCCACTCGACTGAATTACCAGCCGTGTCCGAGCGAAGCTTCAATTGTTCGCGCGACGGTGGCGAACAATTTCGCGAGCAACGTTCGCGATTTGCGACAAGAATATCTTGCCAATCGCGTATCATCGCGGCCGATTGCACATGCCGGACACGTAGCGGACGCATGCCCCACGTACGTATTGTGGCGGCATAAAACTCCGTGGGGCCGTGGCTTTCAGCGCCCTCGTCAGGTTCACGATCTCGAGCACGTAGAATCCACTCGGCGAAAAAACGCCTAGGAGCGGCTTAGTGCGTGTAGAGCGATCGACTTCGAACGTGTACGAGTTGGAGAGATGGTAATCGCGTAGAATGGCGGTCGTTCGTGACGTTGGTCGTCGTGGTGCATCGGCGGCCGCCGATCGTAACGAGCCGATCCCAGGGGTTTTTTCCTCTTTCGTGGGAATCTACGGCGATCCGCCTTAGCATTTCGAGCTTGCTTTCGAGCTGCGTTAAGCTGAGAACTCGTCGCGGAATAGGCTAAACGGCTAAAGTTTTGATTGCGTGATAGTGCGCGCAAATGTTTGAATCTAATCGTCGAATACAGGTGTGTTTAAATATACGCTGTAAATTTCTGGTAAAGATAGATTTTCATCTTATTCCGAGCCACGGAATTGCCGAGCTTTCGTTTCAATTGTGTCACGGTGTATGATCGGAACAGACCCAATATCGGAACCGTAGCCGGATTTGTTATCGGCCAGAAGCTTTTTCGCTCGTAACAGTGGCAGCATCGTTTCGATTCTTCGTAACTGTATCACTCAGAAGCATTATACAGCAGTTATTAGCAATTAGTTCTGGAACCTTTCCAACCCCTGAGTTCGGTCGATGGTCGTTTTTGGTAGAAGAGTAATTTTGGAAGTTGATATGGTTGATATATAAAGTGGCTCGTGGGGTTAATCGGAAAGATTTCTCTTCTTCGTTAATTAGGTCGCCGCGAGCGCGACGAAAATCGTGAAAGTAACTTCATACTGTTTCAAGGCGAACGATATTTCGTCTCTTTCGAGCCAGAAGATCGCGCCTGAGTAAAATGGACTGTATGTATCGTACGTACGTAATTTATCGTAAACGGTTTCGAGCGCCTCTTCCTTCGGTTCGTAAAAGTCTGTAAGATCTTTAAACGTTAACGCTCTCAAACTCAGCCGTTTAATAGGATTGAAATATCGCGATATCGAAGAAAGTTGTACCGTCTAACAAGGATAACGTTGCAACATAAAATAAGGCCGTGATCTTTCGTCGAATAGCAAGCAAAGCGATATGGATGAACGGTATCTTACTAGGTATCCTCGAAGCCTAAAGCGAACCTTTTAACGAACCGACAATATGTAAGTATACGACATATAATAAAGTCGCACTTGGAAAAGCAAACATATATAGTGTAATACTTAAAAAAACGCAGAGCTACTTACGATCAATAACAATTATTTCAAAATCCTCGAAGAGTGTACCCGCGCCTCGACGTCCACTCTTAGCGAACATTCTTAGACGTCAGTGCCCTATGTTGCCGCGAGGTCGGGCGATTGTAAAATTTAATTAACGAGCAAGTGGACTATGACGAGTGTTCCGTAATGGATAGCCGCGGGGCCGCTAATTATCTGAAAATTATATACCATTTGGACGGTTAATTCGCGTCAATAGCGTTAACGTCTCGCCTCGATCCTCTCTTCGACTCTCGCTTTTCTACTTGTTACTCTTCGCGGACAGTTGCGCCAATCTCGCCGCAGGCCGATCCAGCAGTGTATTGCCCAACCTGTGTTGTCGGTGCATTTATCGGTCGGTCCCTGCGCCTGTACCGACACCTCGTCGCGCGATAAAACCACCGTACACGTGTTGTAAAACGTAATCGAAACCGTTATTGTTATAGATCTTCCAGCCGATACGAAACAGCGATCAATTTGCTCGGCAGCTTGCGTGCGACGCGCTTCTGAATTTTTTTACGCGCGTTGTACTTGCCCGATTTTTCTCTCCTCTGGCGTTGACCCTCGTGACGCGTGTAACACGCTGCAATTTCATTTTTATTCGTGATTCCCTAATGAAAATAAATCGTGTCAGAAGCAAACAGCGAGTTCGGATACTACTGAACGGTAGCATAAGCGCCTACGTGCGTGTAGAATGCACGTAGATCTGTAGTTGCGATTAAAGATCAATTGGTGACCCTACTTAACTTTGCGTTATATTGCAAGCTCGCAATATCGACTCCATCGAGCAGCGTTACTCGCGACCGATTGAGAGAACGAACCGTTCGGCACAGCACCGTAAGCTGGTACGTGACGTACGTACCCAGATGTTATCGTTGGCAAAAAATCCGCAATTACGTCGAACGGTTTCTCGTTTAAACGAACAAGCAAACAGCGTAGGAAGTAACGCGTAATCCTGATAATCGTCGAACGAGAACTAGATCACTGGACTAAGCGTATGGACGGAACGTAATTGGCAGGAATTTCTTGGAAATTTCATGTTCCGCACGGTGTTAATTAATTACACGGCAACTATTTACTATCGCCCCTTTTAATTGCATGGTAATTACCCGAGCTAATTTATACGAAACGAATTCCTTCCGTAAGAACTCCGGTGAACGTGAGCGGTGTAACACGACGCTTCCGAGATTCGTTCGTTCATTATCGCGTTATAGTTCGATAAACCTAGCAGTAACTTATCATCGTGGCAGTGATAGTTTCGCGTGGAACAACGATCGAGAGACGAGTGAATATCTATGGTAAAATATCGATAGGGAGCGCGGAACGGCGAAGAGAATTTTTGCGGACGTTTGACATTCTTGGTGTCTCGCGGAGATTTGAACGCACGTGGCAGGAACGTGTTTGCGCGTTTGAGATCTGTTATCATCTATCTCTATCTACCTCCATGAAATCTATTATCGGGAATTTAGAGATAGTTATCAGTACGTCGATGTTATTCTGATGATTTTTACGTATTTTAGTTTAGATATAAACTTGTATCTAAATAAATAAACTAGTTGAGTGTTATTTCTAAAATTCATGTTCGGTTCCGCGTGTCACTTTCTTCGATGCCGCTTCTAATAATTCGTCCGAGTATGGTACCCGTGCAAGGTATACAAATATTGGCCACGATATTGTGCAGAAGAACTGGCTGAAAGACGAAAATGAATAGATGCAAGAAATGTTCAATTAAAAATCACCTGTTTGAGGATCAAAACTTTAGGCAAATTCGCGCAATAGTACGAACAAGTACTGGTTCGCTACTTCGCTAGTACTCGCGTCTACTGGCTCGCTCTTTCGCGAGTGCACGTGCACACACGTGCCTATCCACATCCACGAACCGCCTGCTGAATGTGGCGCGATCGAAGTATATCGGGCCTTGAATGAAAGAAGGATTCGAACGACTGAATGAACCGAGGCATACAGCCGAGTGTGTCGGACCAGCGTGCGTGGAAAGAGCGACGTTGCGGCGTGTAGGAGCTGGCGTGGGCGAACGCACGCGTATCTGCGAGCGGTTTTTGCGTACGTTGCACGAATACACGGCAAGTTCGAGTATCTGCACGCTACACTGCCACGTCCTCCGGTTTTTCGTTACTCCGAGCGATAAACTTGTCGAATAATTCACGCTTTTGATGGTCTGCGGATACATCTTTTTAAGATCTTCCAACGCTGTAATTAATTCAAAATCGAGGCTGTTAAGTCGATATCTAACTGTATCGCCCGATTAACAATTCGTTTGATCATTGGAAATTGGTAACGTTTGGTGTACGAAGACGATATCGAGATCTCGGAAATGACACGAATTTCAATGCAGGAAGTTTACAGTTTATATATATATATATATATATATAGGTTGTTTATATATGACGTACGATATAAAAATATACATCAATTTCATTCTCCAAATAGATAAGAGTAGATCCTTATCATCTTCGACGATCCATCTTATCGCTACAGAACAAATACTCGACAGTCCCGTAAACATCCAGCTTCCACTCGATTTAAGACATCGTGTGCCGTCTGGCAATTGCTCGTCTCTTATAATCAAACACTGTTCTCTGAAATCGCCAAAAGTCAAACGGGGATCCGATGTCGATTGTGGATGCTTGACGCGCGTATCGCAGTCAGGGCCATTGTATAGCGGGCACGCACTTCCTCGTGTATGTGCGTTTCGGATGAGACTTGTCGGTAGAGAAGCCGTGAAAGTCTCATTCTCAAGGACCGATCAACGAACAAGTTTTCACGGGCTCGTGCACGAGGAACCAAAGTAAACACGAAGAAACAAAGCCCAATTATTCTCCCGGTTACATCGTCTCGACGCGTGCAAAATATTTTTACGAATTGATATTTATTGCATACCATCTGCGACATACAGCAACAACATGCAACAAAATGTCGCTTGTTGTTGCCTCAGTGAGAATCTTACGAACGGTTTATGAGCGTCGTTGCGTGAAACTGGATCCGAGCGACGGCATCTTGCACGAGTCTCTTCTCCTTAATTCGTTGCGACCGACATGTATCGACGTTTACGCGATTGCACCCACGTGAAAGGTGCCATTCAGTGTAAATCGCGAGCGGACATGTTGGTCCCGTGTAGCCGTAGCAGCATGCTTACGCTCGGGGACAAGCTTAATTCGTGTTCGCGTGTGCACGGCCGTTCGTTCATTCGACTTCATGAATGCAGCCCGCTGGAAAACCGGTGTCTCGTTTCCTTCTTCGTTCCTGCCCCTCCTCGCCGCTTTCTTGATTTCAACCGTGGACCACGATTACACGGACGCGCGAAATTACGCTCGTACTCGTTCCATCGAATTCTATGTGTTCGAGTACGTCTGCGTTTGCGTTTGGCCTGTAGAAGTGGGCGCGTGGGCGGACTAGGTATCCGCGATATTGGTCTGCCGATTCGACGGTATGTATTTCACGAGGTCCTCGCGATAAGTGACCGTGTTCGACGCTGGTAGCCGCATTCGACGTGGCTTTTTCATCTACGTATGTAGAAAACTATGGAAAACTACAGAAGAATGTACAAGATATGTCAGGCAGAACGCGATCAACCGACGATAAAGTTATTGCCTCTTTCACGATCGTAAAGAAACAGGGCTTCCCGGCGTGACACGTGAGGATACTTTTATCGATCGTAACCTGGCATCGGTGGAGAGTTTAACGATCGTAGCCCGCGAGGGCCTAAATAAATTTGGCGCGTCGTGTCACGTCGGTCGGACATGTTTTCTTCTCTCTTCGAAACGCTTCCTTCGTAGGACTTCTTCTGGTTCAATCGGTTCCAACGGACCGATCCTCCTGGCACGCACAGCGCCAGAGGTATAATTCAAGCCGCGCGAGCAGAGCGTATCCGTTCGCGCGGCTGACGTTAAGAACGATGAGGTGTTATTTCTTAGCGAAACACGCGCGCACGAGCGTATAACGATCGAGTCGAAGTCGCGTTTAGTCTCGTGCCTTAGGCCTCGCGTTTGGCAATCGCAATTAGTATCTTAACAGCCGAGGGGATATATTTTAATGCGACACACGTAGAAACGATACGTTCCGCTGGAGGTTACCGCTGCCAGTTGCCTCGTATTTTCGACCGGCTTTTCACGCCTTTTACGCTCCACAAAAAGTACGCTTATCTACGCAGAGTGTTTCAACGATCGTAGCTCCAACGATCGGCAACGAAGCGATTCCACGTGAAAATAAATTGAAAATCGTAGAATAAAAAAGTTTTTTCACGCGGCGCCTCGTTTCCTTTCCGTTAAGACGTTTTTTGTTCTTCACTTTCTTTCTATTTCTGCCTCGACCGTTCGTCGTGGTTCCTTAAGTGGTTCCTTGTTAAGAAAGACCGTTGTGTGTATCTTTTGATCTCACATCCTGGGACGGTTTCGTAATATCGTATTTAGAGAAGAATTGCGAAAACTTGCCAATACGTTTGGCATACGCGTGAAAAGAGTCAGATCGATGCGAAATTCACGTAGGCTGTTTCCAGGCCTTTCGTCTTTCGTATCGTCTTTTATATTAGCGCGTTAATTTGTTAGTCCGACAGGTTGGAAATTTGATTTATTCGATGCATTCTTCGAAGTATTAAATCTGGATTTCGACAGTAGTTTCATGTCTATGTCTATATATTCGAATAAATAGGTGGAAATTAAATAATGCGAATCGATTAAAAAGAAAGTCCAAGTGTAACGTTGCGTTAACGGAACGTTGGTGCTTAACGGGTTAAACGAAAAGTCGCGTGAACGCAAGGCACGACACGTGAATACATATGTTGAACGAGCACGGTACGAAGCCGAGCGTGTTTCCTCGGTGGTGTTACAGTACCGAGAACGGAGATAATATTTCGGGGCACGAAATTTACAGAAATTTACGACCGGTTCTTTTCTCTCTCCCGACCTCAGCTCTATCTTCCGAAATGAATCTTCGCAGCGTGGCGGGTTGCAACGGTCCGCTGACCTTAAGCTCTCTCATGAAACCGATTCGATGAATTCTGGTGGGGAGAAAACGCCAGAGTAAAGGAGTCTCTATGCTCCTACAGAAAAGATTCCTCGGCGTCTACGATCTTCCCAGGGCAACTACCTGTCGAATGACGTGGCTGAGCCGCATTTTTTCGCTCCCCTTTTCTCGTCATTAACCCCCTCGCACGACGGAATCGACCCCTTCGTCGAGCGAATTCCTTCGAGGAATCCGCACCGTTCTACGCAGCCACTGAAATTCCACGACGAGTGGAATCTTTGTCTTTCTTGCTCGCGAGGCTTCGCTGCTCGAAAATGGTCCGCTGGTTCTCGAGCCGCAGCGTTCGACTTTCACGTATATTAACAGCTTCGAGACGATAAAAAGAAAAAAATAAGGTAGGTAAGTACCTACGCAAGGAGAAATCTTTGCGCTGGAGATCCTCTAAGACGTTTATTAGTAGACGGTATAGAACATCTTTTATGTATATTGCATTTTTATTAGCGATCAGCTAATACAACGTGTTTTATGGGCTAATGTGATATTTTAAAGAACTGCTATTCCTAAATATCATAACGAGCACTCCTCCAATAACAGGACCCGCTTACCTTCTCTTCGAGTCTGCTGGCAAATTTCTTTCGAGTCTTTTATCGTTTTGTAATATTTTGCGTAATATATTTCACGGATACAAGCAACAAAGCTTAGGTGGAGGCACGCTTTATCCATTAGAAATTCTCACGAACGGTCTACTCTCGCATTCTGTGCGTTACTGCATCTTCAAATTTTCCATAGGTTCGTAAAAAAACCGCGGTGCAATGATCGGCGATAAGGATGCACGAAGAGTAGTTCGAGTTGAAACGAGGCACACTTTCCACCACCATTTAATCGCGACCATTGAGAGATTCTGGTACCTAGACCCGAATAAAGTACACCGCAACGGTGCCGCAGGAAATTCGTACGTGGGCGAGCAATCTCGTCGCATCGTCTCCTATCGTAACGAACGATTTAACGTTTAACATTGCCCACGCACCCAATTGTACCTAATGCGTCGGTAGAGCTTGAAGTAACGCGAATAATTTCCTCTCATCGGCCCTTCGGCATACCGTTCGACACCGTGCCAACCATGCTATAAATAGTTTTGACACTTTTGCGTTCGATGTGTAATTACACCTTGTCTTCGCTCGAACCTCTTGCTACCGTTACTTTGACTACAATTGACGATTAAACACCTTAATTATTTGAAGTATTAAATAAACTCTACTGAATTGTATTCCCAAGTGACTATGTCGCCAAATATATATAAATCCATTTCTAATTACGTATATCGAACGTCAGGAAACAATATCGTATTTTTTATTGATTAATTGTAAAACTCCATGTTCTGCCTGTACGCGTACTGACTTCATAAACTTATTTGCGACGTATTTCGCACGAGTAACGAACAGAGGAGGTCCCTACAAAAGCAATAGCGTTCTTCGAAAAGATCGACGAAGTTCTTGCAAATATTCTTTATAAAACTTTGTAAATCCGTGCAATTTTCGTATTTTTCCAAAAAAAAAAGATTTACATACGAATGGTTGACGAAAAAACGCGAAACTAAAGAGCGGATCGGTGGACGACGGCTCGGTTATGTACTACGTACGAGCATAAAGGTGTGTATATCGCACCTTTCCACGTAGGCCAGTGTGGCGGATGCGGGTGGGCGGACCGGGATCTGACTTGTGGCGGTGCAACGAAGCCGGAGAGCCCACGCTGAAACGAGCATCGGTAATTAAACGAGCACTTCGCCGCGAACCCGTCGTTTTTAACGGAGAATCGGTCTGCCCGACGCGACGCGCGACCATTTGTTCCCTGGCGGCAGAAGTTGCGCCATTTTTGCGCGGATGGTGCATTCGGAATCGACATTCTCGATACTTTATCGCGTCCCATCGAACGCACGACTATAATTAACCGGCTGCAACCACTTACCGTTGCTTTCCTCTCTCTCTCTCTCTCTCTCTCTCTCTCTCTCTCTCTCTCCTTCGCTCTATTTACCTGTTGTTATTAAGAAGTTACTTTAATCAATTTAAAATTACCTACATTCTCAGTTGTATCTACATACGTGTATAGGATCTTTGACTAATTCTGTTATTAATTCGAGATTCTTAGTAATCCCAAACTTTTCAATTACGGATACGTTTCGTGAAAATTACCTGTTACATTTGTCCTAAAACTGCGTAACTCGAGATTTAGTTTAGAAGTTTTATTATACATCTGCGAGACGACGAGATTATTCGATCGCCCATGGATTTTCGATGAAAACGCGCGATGTACGGTATCGTGCGTATTGGACGGGCCACCGAAACCATGCTACAGAGTGTGCCACGTCGCGGAGGGTTCTTTTTGCTCGAGGGAGAGCGTACCTCGTGTCGAGACCCGTATAAGGACCGACTTGCACGGTACAACACACCGGGTTCTCGGCCTCCTGCCTTCCAGTACACAGGATCCGCTATACTCCGGTATCGATACCAGCTATCTCATCGCAGGATCATGCGTAGTTAATTTGTCGTAGCTCCCTCTTCGACTACCGGCCTTTTTTCCTTCGATAATGCCTGCCTAAGAAGTACCTAAATCAGAGGCAGTTACGGTCAATTATATACCTCACCCTTTTTAAACCTTGGTCTTTCATCGACTTGGCTTCGTCAACGTCAGTTATGTGCGTGGCGTTGCCCTTGTATTACGGTAAGAGTATATACGGTATAGTAATTAGTTATGGTAACGATAGGAAGTAAGTCTTAAGTTAAGTGGGTTTTTATTCGTTAAGGGCAGTTTCACGAATACCCTCGGTAAAGTAGCGAAATAGCGTAGAAATATCTTCGCACGTGGATCGTGGAATTGGTATGTACATTGGTGCTTGACCTGAAATATCTAAAATATACAGCTCGCTCTCATAAGTTCACGCGATTCACAACGAAAGGATGGTTCACGCGATCGGCGTGTATGCCCTAATCCATTCCCTATATTTTTCTTACAAAATCCAACCTCTTTTCCCCTTATATGTCATTCGGGTTTAAAGTCTGATCATGTATACACTGGCTGCTCTCCCATTTTTCTCCGGGAGGGATCGACCATTGCGTGCGACTGGAACCTGTTACATGCGCGCACACGGGAGTCGTAAGACCCGCAAAGCGACACGTAATAATACGGCTGGTAGGCTGAGTGGTGGGCTGCTCGTACTTACGTACGCAATATACGACACATACACGCTCCACGTACGTGGAGGAGCTACTTTAACCTGTTCGTCGTGGCGCACGAGAGATCGGGTCACCCTGGGAGAGGGGCATCGCTCGAAGGAACGAACGCGACGCGGCGGCGGCGGCGGCGGCGGCGGCGGCGGCGAGAAAGGATCGACGAAGACTCTCTCGTGATCGCCGACTAGAGCAAGGATAGAGAAGAATTCTGAATGCAACCAACAAGACGATTCGTTTCCTGGAACACCTTCTTTTTATCCTCTTCTCCGCGACGCCGGCAGGATCGCCCCTCGAAACCTCCTCGATTCGACATCAAACATGTACTATGCAGATATTGTGCATATCGAACAGACGAGAAAGTAGAAAGTGGCGTGGTAGAGGGAGGACGATGTAAGATCGAATCCTAGACCAGCTTCACCTGCTTCGCGAATCGAGCTGCGGCGTGTCGGCTTTAAGATTCGTTCTGATTAACCAACTCGCTTGAATCCAAGCTTGGCTTCGTACAAGACACTCGAATCGAGCGACTTGCATTTAAATGAACGGACGTGAAATGAAATAGATAAAAGTACTTAAAATGATGTCAAAGGAGATTGTATATATTTACTCGATCGTATATAAGTATAAAGCTCGGTCTAAACAGAAATTCACGCTTAAGTCCGAGTAATTTGAGCTCAAGCTGTCTGATTAAGGTTTCGGGAAATAACCGAAAGAACTTTGAAATTAACTCGCTCGCGATCGGATCCCTGATTTTACTTCAGTTCCAGATTTGTTTGAATATCTGATCGTCGAGTGGTTTTAAATTTTGACCAGCTTGTTACGTGACACGGTGGTGGGCGTACGAGCATCGAACGCGAGTACGCGTCCTTTCAACGCTACTTCCGTTAAACGTCGCGTAGTTATCACCTTTTAGTGGGCGAACGAGAGTATCTGCGGTTGCGTGATCGCGTATCATCCTTCTCCTTGGACTAGAGTTTCTGCTGCTACTACAACCTTTTGCTCTTAGATATTTTAATAACTTTAATAATAGTAGCATTTATATATATCTCTGCTTACATGTCATTGGGTAGTTTGCCGATAGTAGTTTTGTACGTAATGAGAGTCTCTTTTAGCGTTATATTTTAGCCTTCTGCTATTTATTTCTATTCGTGCGTGCGTGTGTGTGTGTGTGTGTGTCTAGCTCGTATTATTCCTTTGTGTTTTGCATCTAGTAAATTAACGTAGAAGCGGCACTAATATTGTAGTAATGTATTTCTTAAAACAGTTAGATGATCGCTTTTCGCACTGCGCTGATTTTTCTGTATCTAATCTTTGCGTGTATACCTGAAATTTCTTTTTTATGATTGTCTTAAAGGCTATCTACGAAATATAAGAAAATTACGTATGTATGCTCGTTCGGGAACAAATTATATAAAGTTCGTTTTGGAACCAATCAGACCTAAGTAAGTCTCCTTTAGCTGAGGGATAGTTGGACCAAAAAAAGTGAATTAAGGTGGGTTAAACTGACGCATGGATCAAATAACACCAACCGTCTCGTAACTGTCCGATGTGCATAAATTACCGATCCTTAAGTGTCCTGGTTTTCGATGCGTACCGTGCAAGGACTTCGAGGGACTTTGCAATCTTTGCACACACGTGCTAGATCCGAATGCGTTCACGCCTGCTGGATAAACGAGCGGCCGCGGCCGTGTCAACTTCTCGGCATTGGACGGTTGAACAACAGTAGCATTCCCTGCAGCGTGCTATTACCACTCGATACTAGCCGTAACTTTGTTTTATTAAATAAACCAGTGGTTGCGCAATCGTCTTGCGTGCGCGCTTTCTGCGCCGTGAATTCGAGCCGAGTGATCGAGCTTCGGGGAAAGAACGGCAGCAACGCAATTTTCTTGCCGTGTTAGATGTTTAATGATACAAAGTGTGAAGTATGAAATCGTTTCGAATCAGTTTGTAGTGTTGCACCATCGAATTTCAAGGAAGGAAACGCGCGAACACAACTTTCTTCTCGTTCAACAAGAAACAGTGCGAAGAACGAAGTACATCCTTCTTCTTTCAAGAAAATACTTTTGATCGATCTTCGATCGAGAACTGAATTTCCTTTGAGCCAATCCGCATTGCATAATTAACACTTTCTATATTCGACGGCTATGTTACCTCAGTCGGATGATTCAGCTTCAGGAAAAGAACCTGCTGAAACATAGTTTGTTCGATGTTTGATGATATAAAGTATGAAATAGCTCTGTTAAATCTCCGGCATTCGATCTCTGTATGTACAATTAATATTCGCCCGACTGGTTATAATATAATACTTAAATCACGTGAGCAAGTTTCATGAGTACGACGGCACAAAGAATGGAGTATCTTTGTTGGACTTTTAGAGATAAAATTTATTTTCCATTAATTCGTATTGTATCGAGCGATTAAGTATCCAACTATTTTAAAGAAGATATTAAGAAGTGTGATTTTCGGAATGTATACTTGGATATGGAAATTTCTCTTGCAACGAGAGAACTTCGAAGGACAGGGAAAAAGAATATAAACGGGAAAATTCTGAACGATCCTAAAGAAACATGGTCTTATGCAACGACAGGAAGAGGCACGATCTTGTCCTTGACCAGGCCGAGCCACGAAACCATTCTCATCTCCCGCAGACTGCCGATAGCCCTATTTGAATCGACCTATATGTTCAGTGGCACAATTAAAATTCCCTCCAAAGTAAAAAAGGAGCAGACCCAAAAGGAAAACGTAGACCAAGGAGAAAAAGATCGTGTGGAGGTACGGGAGCGCAGGCTGGCCTGCTTGAAGAAGCAGAAGACTCGATAGGATTGAAGGAAACGCGCATGCGCGCACGCTAAGACCAGACATCGGAGCAGCTCGATGGAAGAACGACCGTGAGGATCGGGACAAGTCGTCGGGTATAACCAGCGTCTATCCAGTCAAGCCAGTGGACCGGTCGGCCAATCAGCCAATCAGGCGTCATGCGAGTCGACCGGCGCTCGAGGTGGAGTGCTCGTGTCTACCAGTCGGTGCTCGACCAGCGTTCTCGGAGCGTGTACTCGCGTTAATAACGTTCGTTCTCGAGCGTTTTACACTACGTTTGTCGCTTTGGCGTGGCCGCGCGGGAACTGTTTCAGTCACTGGTGCGTCAATCGAACGATATTAAATAAAAAATAAAATGAGAAATTCGTGTCAAGGAAAAGAACATCCTTGTGATCCGTCGTTTCTCTCGATCGAGGAATCTTCAAAGAATTGCTGAAGGAATAGCCAGTCGTGTATAATTGTTAGCATTAGTATTTCGAGGATTCTCGTTCTAGTGTCGAGGAACGAATCGAGTGACTGTGTTTGTGACTTTACGATGAAAGAAACGAGTCTACCAGTGGATTAAGGCGCCCCATAAACCCGCTCGAAGCAACGCCATGGCGCCCCCAGACAGGCACAGATCACCGAGACCAGGCTCGGGACTCAGCCTCTCCGTGCTCGGTGAGTTTGTACCCGAGATTCTTCAGTTTCTCTATTCCTCGTTGATTCGTTCCGTCGTTCTTTGAAAGCTATCGGCAGCAACCTTTCACAAAGGCGTCGGTTACCAGGACTTTTCGACCGATTTCCGATGGGAAATCGATGGGAGAAACGATTCGCCCGTTGGAATAGATATCTAAAGACGTTTCACGAGAGATCGGCCGTAGACGAAGCTGTGTTCAACAAAGTGTCGTTGATTTGATCTAGAAACGGTCTCGGGTTTACCGCTAACTGCAAACAAGGGATTACAGTTTTGCGAAGTTAACGGGAAACAGGATAAACTTCTTACGCTTTGTTCGGGATGATTTTGTAACCCTTGACCAGCAAAATCCAATAAGTTTTTAAGTAAGCTTTACGCTTTGAAGCTTTCGTATGTAAAATTGTTTCGTTAACGATTTTTCTAGTAAAATGCTGTGATTACTCGATAAGTATACAAATAGTTCTCTTTCGTTTCCTTGTAAATCTCGTTGTAAAAATATCAATACTCGATGTGACTTTATAATATCTTGGCCGGAAAAAGGTTACGTACAACGATGTACAAATAAAAGGAGGAATAATCGTGTATAATTAAAAGAAATATAAAAATGGAATTGCACATACTTAAGTTAAGAAACATGCATTACGCGTACATAGACGTATCTTCTTCGCTTAAATTTCTATATTCAAGCTAAAAATAAGGGTTTGCAGACCCAACGGCGGACCCGTATAAGGAATTAACGTGCGATTACAAGGCAAGAAGCCGAGCTGGCGTTAACGATTAGAGCAGGTGTAGGACTTTTTATTTTACCAACGTACACGCACCCTTATCTTCGATACGATCGTCTGCAGACGACGCGAAATTAACCATCGAGCGTAGTCGCGACGCCACGAGCTGCGTCCTTGACTTCTCGATGTTAGACTAAGTGCTTCGCGACACGAAAACTTCGTTAACGCGCGGGATGCTTTTAATTAGAGTGGAATGCAACCAGATTCGTGGGATTGGCGAGGAATGCCGACACTGACGAGCTCGAATGGCGCTTAGATTGCGCGCCGTCTCTTATCATCGAGGACACGATTGCGGTCTCCGTGAGTTTCTTTAAATCACCCGTTACAAGGTCGCCATTAGCGTGTCTCGCGTTCCTGATAATCCTTCTTGGAGTGTTTTCAGCTAATCTCACGACCTTTTTTACGTTCTTTCTTCGATCCGTGTCTTCTCTCCTTTTGCCTCTCCTTCGAGCGAGTTTAGAACGGACGAAGATTCTGAATTTGCGAGCGTATAACACGAAACGAAGGAGAGTCTACGCCGCTCGTAATGAAGGGTTGCCAGGAACAGCTCCACTTCCAGCGAGACCACCTGTAATTTTTTCGTCCGAAGGCTCGAAACCGACGCGATACAATTTTTTTTCTCAGACGCCTCGATGTTTTTGAATTCGTTGAATCTTCCGTATAACTAAAGGGAAAACTACGCATCTACGGAATCAAAGACATACAGATTGGTTTTTGTCCAATGACTGAAGTTTTCGTTTTTTCCTTTTCTCTAAATCGATGATTGCTATCCATCGATCACGGTGCTCGTTACGTCATAATGTACACCGTCCCAGGGACGTTATCGTTGGTGCATCGCGATAAATGACTCATTGGTCGCATCAGCCGCCGAGAAGATGTTAACATTGCCCCTGGACGGTCACCGTCTTCTGCGAACGGAAAACTGGTCGCGTAGACGAGCGATGGAGTAGTCGCGCTTCTGCAACGGAGTGGAACCGGCCACTTCCGTTTTCGGTACGCGCGTCCGACTGGTTCCCAGGAAACTTATTATTTCGAAAAAGGGGCAACCGACCGACGTTGCTTGCCATCAGCTCGGTCAACAGCCACCTGTTGCACCCAATTAAATGGCGTAATTGACGCTTGCTTTTTGGAGCGTGACAGAACGCTCACGTTTCTACGGACAGTCTGTTATTATTTTCATTTACCGATCGACTTCTCGCTTCTCTTTCTTTATTCCTCGCGCCTCCGTTTCGATTTTTCCACCTTTCCTTTTCACTTTTATTCTTGATTCTCCGTTACTTGGCTCATTCTACCTCTAAATTTATATAAAAACGGAACAGTTGAATCTCGATATTCGAAAAGGAACGCCTGATGATAAGATAGAAAGAATTTAATTTCCTGAACCCAGATATGTCTATTATTTTCGTACAAAAATAATTGAGAGATGATTTCCCCGAGTATTCTGCTACTTTTAGCGACATCGTTCATATTTCATTTTATTATTTACACAGATGGAGTAATATAGATGTACGATCAATAGTTAGAATTTAATTAACTATTGAAATTTTACATACGAATGACACCATTTTGAAAAGCATGAAAGAAAGTTCTAGATTAATTTAAGTTGATTGAAAACTCTGTGTTGATCTGCTTAATTTCCTACGACGATAAGCTATCTACACCTCGAAGATTTACTTTCTTCCCAACATATTTGTACAGTGTATAGTATTTTATTACTTTCGAATTTCTAAGCTTCGTTCGCTTTTATTTATCTTATACTTTTTTATTGTTTTTATTATTATTTATTTTTATTACAATTTTCTGCCAAGCGAAACGATTTTCCAGCCCTTGCTATTCCATACTTTCTCGTTACTCAATTCGACCGAAAATCGTAATGGTGTGAGCGAACGTTTTAAGAATTTCAAATCATTTATCTTCCTTCATCGTTCCTTTAGTTTCGCAATTAAGCTGTAACTTTATTCCCTGCCGCGATACATTTTCACCCGGTTTCTAGAAATATAATCGATTCTTTCTAACGATAAACGGTAAATAATAAATGTTATAAAAATTGGCAGTGGGCTCGCTTAGATCGCTATGATCTTCAACTTTTTAATTCCCGTTGATACCATGTTCTTTCACGTGGTAATTAACAATAGTAGTTTTTAAAGTAAATTGTAAAGAGAGAAAGAATCACGTCTTCGATATCGATCCCTTGGACAGGCGTTGAGTCGTCTACTGACAATTGACCTCATACGGCGTTGCATTTGCAATGGACGCGTTCGTGGTTGCACGTCATCGACAGGAACTACCAGCTTCATTGAAAATACACACCGTACGGTACTGGTCGGTCCGGTGCCAGTCGATGAATCAGACTTCACGCGACACCGATCGTCACGCGTCTCTTTCGATCGAAAAAGAATTCCATCGCGTGTGTGAAATTCACGCGCGCCGTCTTGTGTAACAATAAACTTTGAACGAGACGCGACGAACCACCTCCAACTTTATTTCAAACGTCTTTACGCTATTCTATCTCATTTGCATAACCAACATCCATTTCGTCGAGTGAAAATTTTCTATTCTCTTTCTACGTTAGGTATTTACCTTCTTCTGAAAACCAATCGTTATAAATTGATATTTTAATGAACACAAGAATAGAAGTCGAACTAAGGCTCATCTTAAGAGTGTCTTAAGAGCGTCTTATGAAGTACCTCATACACGTTTGGATAATCCGAATGTTTCCCACTAATTGAATGTTGCATTCCTATATCAAGTACTTGATTCCACATACGTTGTATATTTTTTGTATCGTTAAATTTCTCATAAACGAACGAACATATATGGTCTAGCAATAATTATAGTTGACACGAAACATTACTAATCGACGTGAATAAGCAGACAAATGTCAAAAGCCTTAGGATTCGTTCAGATAAATCGTTGTCCAACATAGAAAACCTGTCGTTTCAGCTAAAACGCTTTTCGCCCCGAGATTTATGTTGCAATCGATGAAATGAGACAGCGTGCGACAGATTGCAGACCGGGTAAAGCCGGCGTGCACAAATTAAATCGTTCGCTTGATTCTTTCTGCAGTCGGCCTGTCCTGTCCTTTTTACCCCTCGCCATTTGTAGCGGCCATTCTTTCGCTCGAGGCTGCTTAACCGCGAACAAGATCCAGTTTCCGCGACTTCCTGTTCCACGTGTTCGTATATTCTCTTCCATCTTTCGTTTCTCCAACCACCATGACCGTCGTCGTTTAATTGGCCGCTTAGATTATGAATGAATCCTACAACGTTACGGAAACGTTGATCGTATTTCGTAAGATGTTCTCTTTCTTCTGTTTCTACGTTTCTCTTTCTAAAGTTTCATCGATTGACGAGTTGAAACACGTTCGACCTGTTTCACAAAGATTACGCAACCGTCACGGGCATTTGGAAGTTCGATTCCGGCCAATGATCACAGGTCCCACGCGATTTCAACCGCGATACCGACACTTCGCGCCCGTTATTATAGGTCACCGTTATCTTTCTATGAATCTCGATAAGTTACGACCGATAAACCCGGCTGGGTTTACAGAGAACGAGTCGCGCGAATCGCCTTCAAACGATAATTGCACCCCCGCTTTCCTCTCTTTCGACGAAATCCTGCCCTACTCGACGTTGTCCAACTCTTCTCTGGGATTTGTGGCAAAATTTCGATGTCTGATAAAGATCGTCGGAGAACTTAGAAATTTGCAAGACTCGACGAAGATCTGGAGGTTCTCAGAGAATTGTAGAAAGAATTGTAGGATCCTAGATCTTTCGTAGCGAGACCGTCTCGTAAGTTACAAGTCTCTGTCGTTTCTCTCGCTGCAACTTCAAAACACAAAAAATGAGGCCCATGGGAAAGAGATGAGTTCGGAAGATAAACAAGTAAAAATTGTCTACCTTCCGTTCCGATCTCGAAAGATAAAAATGGGGCACTTTCGAAGTGATATAAAAACTTTAAATGTCCATGCCAGCGAAACTGGTTTAATTTTAAACCTGTGGCTCAGACGAGGCTCCAATGATCGCGGATTAGTGAGGTCGCGGCGATTCATCGCGTTGCCAGACGCCGAGAGGCCAACGGACTTCCTACTCGGCTACATCGGCTATTAACTTGGCAGGTTTCTGAGAATGGACGTCCCAGACGCGACTGGTAGGACTGGTGTGTCCGCTCTCGACCCTTCGCCTCTATTCTTGCCCCATCACCGGCCAGACGGAGGCCCATGAGCTCGCATATACACACGTTTGGTATCCTATGCCTCCGAACAGGTCAGGGAAAGGCTGTAAAGCACGGCAGAGTATGACACTTTCCAGCGGCGGCTGCTATTGTTAGTAGATATATTTTCTGGACGACGCGACGGGGAATGCACCGACTGCTCGGACAACGGGTCTCGAAGGACGTGTTCGTTCGACTGAATCGGCTAAAGACGAATAAAGTCGTAGCCGGAGGGATAGGAGATTTCTGCGACGCAGATGACGAAAGGTCTTTGGAGTATTAGGGTCTGTCGGGGTTAGGTTGGTCGAAAAACGATCGAATGCCGAGGAAATTGGGTGAAGTGAAAGTATTGGGTAAAAGTTCGTTGAAGCGAAAAGTTCAACGGAGAAAAGAATTAAATGAAGTGAGAAACGAAGGAACAGATAGAAATATATTATAAAGATTAGGATGAAAATCGATTGGGGATAAAATTTAAATGGAAGAAGATAATTTCTTTTGCTCAAGGAGAAATTAAACATTCGAAAAGTGTTATCGGGTTTTAATTATCGGAATCTTTCCAGTTATTGCTGTGCGTTAATTTAGAGACAGGTATTTAGATCGGGATAATTAACCTAATCCGAATATCTAGTTGAACATCGTCCTAAATATTAAACTGCGAACTTAATGCGCAAACTGATACTTCTTCGGCTCAGTTTCAGTCATATTTTTCTACGGTTAACAAATTTCTTCAGCTGTGAACAATGACTGTGCAATCCTGAACAAAAGATCATAAGAGACAGTAATTAAAAAGCGCAAGAAACGATTTAAGAATAATCGTCCGTATCTGCGTGATCGTTAGATTTTCCAAATTTAGTTGACTAAGATTCCTCAAATTTCCTCGGTGAAACCGAGCTTTAAAAGTTCCATTCTCGAGTAACTTTCATATTCAGAAATCATTCCCGGACGGCATGCAAGCAAGATCCCGAACCAGTCAATATATTCGAAATCGGTAACAACCGAACGACAGGGGCTAACAATCACGCAGAATGATCGTGAAAGGAAAAAACCAATTTCCCGTACGTTACCGCCGTACCTCTTTTTCTTTTCACTGGTTCACGAAACGCGCGTGGGATTGCGATGGAATAAAATTCTCATTAACTCGGAGCGAGAACGAACAGGAGTTTTCGGATGCCCGAGAAAGTGAGTCACAGCTGACGGTTCTGAGATCAGCGCTGTTTCGAGGTCAGGATACGCGTGTTTAAAATGCACCGTGCGCCTTGCTCCATCCTTTCTTCCCGCGATCGTTTCTTTCTGCTTTCGTTCGTACGTAAGAAGGAGAGGAAGACCAAAAGAAAAAAAAAAAAAGAGAAGAGAAAAAAGAAAAGGGTTTGACGAGTCCTCTCGCGTGTCCGCTCTTCTTTGATCGTGTTGCTTCGAGGAAGACGGGTTCACGGCGCTACCCTCGACGCTTTTGTGCGATGCGAGCCTCCTCCTCGGAGCGCAGGATACGAACGCTTACGGTCACGCAGCGGGTTACACACAGGTGCGTGTGTTTCGCAAGCATCCATTCGTAAATCCTAAGGTCTATCGGCAAACCAAGCTAAGTTACGATAAGCAAAGCTAAGTTCGAGAACATTTGCTTCGATGCATCTATTATCGAGACGTTCCCGTCGCTCCTGATTAAAAATACGCGATGCTTCGCTTAGTAGCGGTATAGCTTGATTTGACTTGCTGATGGATCTCCGGTTTAATCCATCCAAAATTTAAGCTCTCACGATTCCATCGAGACGAGTAGATTTTCGAAACATGGAGTCAGCCATGAATACAAAAGATAGGTAGCTCGAACAAGTAAATCCGTTTGTTCGGTAGAGTTTAGGTGAAAGGATACAAGATTTATTTCAATAAAAGTACAAATTCGAGAATGAAATTTCGTTTGCGATCTACCTAAGGATTGATTGATCTTTGCCAAACATCGACATTTAACGTTACACAATTTTGGTATGTAATTCTACGTATCTGATCTAACTGTACAATTAATTTACTATACAGTTACCTGCAGCGAAGTAAAAATAGATCATTTCGGAGCGGACAGATAAAGCGTGACTAGTAAACGAGGGAGACTGAATAATCTAACAAGTTCAATGCGAGTCGATACCCTCGTCTGCGAAGATCGAACGGTGAAACAGGGTGCTCTAACGAGCGATTGCTTCTTTGTTACTTCTTTTCTGAAAGATAGATCGGTTAATTCCAAAGGGGACAGGCGGTGTCCAGACGAAATCGAAATCGAAAGAAGTTCCGTGGCGACCAGTCTTTTCTTAGCTCGTCTCCGTAGTTAATTCCGTCCGCTGATAGACGTACGTTCTTATCAGTATCTCTGACCGACGACTGACGGGTCTGTGCGATCCAGCTAATCAACTAAATACCACGAACAGGCTACATCAGGGAAATTAGAACCTCCCGTTCGTATACCGTACGAGAACTTAAATTTAACACTTCCGGAGTTGCTGATGTAATATTACGTATTCCTTTCCAGATATGATTAGCTACGGTTGTGTTGTTCGTGTTCGTAAAAACGCGTCATAGAGACCGTAAAAAAAAAGTCATAAAAGTCTTTGCGTCTATTCGGTATCGTAGTTCTCAGTTGAGATATAATATACATTAGGCTAGGCTGATACGTATCGATAAATGTACGCGCCGTTTTCTGTTTCGATGCGCTTCGTACGTGTACCGCAAGATTTAGGCCAGGACTTCGTTTATCGCGGTACTATTCAGCGAATTAACGCCCGAAGAATTAGATTCCATCCTATGTAACAACATCTAGAGGCAGTCTTCGTATCGAGCTGACGTTAAAAGATCAATAACGTACTTGATCTGACGCTTTTGTCCAACGAATATATTCGATCTTGCTCGATTTTATCTCGCAACTGGCTCTAAATTATCAAAAAGAAAGAAAAAGAAATTCGAGCAATGAGACTATTAGAAGAATTAAACGATAGGTCGAAGCGTGCCGAGAACAATGAATCCCATAGCGTTCGATCACTGTCGTCCTCCTCGTGTCCGGGAATGAAATTACGATGATCGTCGATGAATAGTCGCGAGCAACAAAACCAACGAAACGTTCAGTTACGCGCGATTGATTCGAGAGCTCTCTCTCTCTTGCGGCTTCCACGCATCGAACCTCTTTAACCGTAGAATGTACATATGTATAAACACAAGCGGTTTCCATGTACGCGACCGACTAAAAAGAAATCGACATCCAAGCAGACTTTTAATCGCGATCGCGATTAAACTCTGAACAATCTCTTGCAACGGTTCTGTTACGCGCTAGTTTAATTAGACGCGCGCTATTTCTGTAGCATAATCGACGCTATGAATTCCAAAACTGCGCAAGTTCACTAATCGATATTTCGCGAAAATCGGTTCTTATCTTATCTTCTTCGATTCGTTGTTATACTGCCGACATTTATGGAAGTTCATATTTTTACGAATTTCATTAGAAATATGAAATCTCTTTTATCTAGAGAATATTATGATAGATGCTGTACTTTATATATACGTTCTGTTACGTATTTTCGTACTTGGAAATTTCCCATGAATGCGTCAAAATCTGCACTTTATTCGTTATTGATGTTGTCTATTTTCCCTTACGACGAAATTTCAATTTCTTCGAAACGCGTATATGCCAGTGAGATAGAGACGATCGAACTTTATTGCTCGACCCAGTAGATGTATTTAAAAATACAAACGCGAAAAATCGAGGAGAAGAGCACGGTCAAGGGATGAGATTTCTGTGTTATTTTAAACCGTCTTAGATAGCTGAATAATCCGAGCAAGCCGAGAACAATTATATCGGTCGTAGTCTAGCGTGAAAAATGGAATCGTGCTGTTTTGGAATTCGTGGCTTTAATTTTCTGTACGAGTCCGGTTTGGAGAAGTGTTTCTCGAAGCGGACACGAACTCGGCCGGTTTTTAGATTTTAATCCGGGAAACGGTCCACCACGATAAACGACAGATAACCCATGGCGGTAGAGAAGTTTCCCCCGCTCGTCTACGATTTAATCTGTCGAGGTAGAGCAGCGCTTATCTATCGGCCGTTATCGCGCGGCCCAGAGCCTGAACCTTATCTCGTGGAAACGGACAGGTAAAGCCGTGCTCCACACAACGTTGCCCGTGAGAGAGCGACGATTAGAAACCGGAGTCAAGAAACTTGGTTGAGAGGCACGAGAATTGTCCGACTTGATTTTGAGTACGGTATTAGGTTATGACTAGATTAGATATTTATGCGTTTAGATATGCAACGTTTGAAAGTGTGCGAATGGCCAGGATGCATGTAATACGCGATAATATACGTAGTATTATTTAAAGTAAAGGCCTTGCCTTACTATAATATTTGGCGAATGAAATAAATTTCTATTTAGGTTCGACTTTCTTTTTTTTTTTTTTTCACAAACTTACAAAGTTTCCATTAAAAATGTATAAATTGCACGGTTTGATCACTCTGGTAGTTGTTACGGTATCGAAATAGCAGCTACGTGTATGTAAGCTTGAACTCTCATCGAGCAACGCGGTGTATGAAATATTACATGTAAATATTCAATAGCGGTTGTCACGCGAACGTAAGATAAATTTATCATAGTGTTATAAACGGTATTAAAGACGTCAAAACAAGCCTCGATCGTTTGCTTACAAACAAATTGTCCGTGCAATTAAAGGATGATCGAGCAATTAAAGTTAGAGAAGAGGTGGTGGTAACCACACGCTTTCCGCACAATGCAAACCGCGATTAACATATCTAATAGAGTCGCGGTTTCGACACTCATCGACCACGGAGCAACGACACTTTGGATTATTAATCGCACTCGCGTCGTTTGGAACACGTCGTTGCATGCTCGTCACAGCGGAATTATCGAGGCCTCTTCACCACGATTCTATATACCAGAGTGAACTTTTCATGGAGAACGGTGCGACGATGGGATTCTTATTGGAAGGACGCAACTGAAAATGTCTCGTTTCTTTTGATGGAACAAAGATACAGGAGAGTGAAACTAAAGATGATCTCGAAATTTAAATCGATGGAAAAATAACGTAACGTGTATTTCCGTTGGAAGAAAATATCTCGTGCCATTTTTCTACAGATTTCCTCGGTCGCAAATATCACGGTATAGTATCTGTAATAGGACCGAATTTAGATTTACATTTTCTATCTTCGAAAGAAAGACGCAAATTACACGGTACATCAGTCTCCATGGCTAATTGATTTCCAGATAAATTACAGTGTTCGAATCCGTGTCGATTCTTCTTCTTCCAGTTAGGTCCGCGTTAGTCGAGCAGACCCTACTTTCCCGGTTTTCCAATTAGCCCGTTTCAGTGGTGGTTCTTTTTACTCTACATTCCCTGACGAAGAAGTCGAGCGATCGATACTCCAGGAATTCCTTTTGGCATCCAATCTGAATCTCGTGAAAGTCGCTTGTTTTTAATCGTTTCGACGTCTTTCCTCGTCTCGGCCGATTTTATCCCGATTTGTTCCTCTTTTTCTGCTCGTACCGCGGACCGTTTGTCATTTCGTAGCCTCCCGGTATAGCGGAAGGCGTCGCGTCGCGTCGATGTAAATACTGCAGCCGTAGGCGAGACTCGGTAGGGTAACTTTCTCTCATTCTTCAGGGTACAAAATAACGATTATTGCGCGTGACTCGTCGAAACCAAAACGGTCGCATGTACTCTCTCTGCGTTATATTTTTCCCTTTTTTCCTCGGCCTCTTCTTTCGCTACTCGTTCTTGCGAGACCAGACTCTACACGCCGCCGTTCCTTTTCATCGATCGCGACGGTCTTAAGATTCATTTAACTTTAATTAAAGCGTGTTATGAAACATTTTACAAGAAAGTATTGCGTAACGCTTAAAAAAAAAAGAGAAGAAAGAAAGGAAAAAGATTCTTCCCATAAATATAATTCTACGACAATTTTGTTTTCACGATTAAGCGTACCTTCGATATTATCAAAATATCGATGGTAAACCTGTCGTGCGAAGGAGCTTGGTGTCAGAACGAGAACGAAAGCGGCGTAAATGAAAAACGGTGTTTCCCCGGCCAGTATCTCGATTCGGGTCAGCCAGTCGGCGACGGGGTACCAATTTACGAGGACGCAGCATGGCCCAGGAGCAAGAGAGCGCAACGGAGAACGGAAACAGCGGCTGGGGAGACCAGGACAGGTGGCCCCTGGTGCGGACGTCGCGTCGTTCTGCTCCGTTCCCTCGGCTCGTGAGCGGGCTTTAATCGCGCTCGTTCTCCCTCTGTTGCCCGGCTACGTCGTATTTTATCGCTGTCCCGCTGATACTGTTCGAACACCAACGTACCAACGGAGCCAGAAAGAGAGGAAGAGCTTGGTTCGTAGGCAGAGGGGAAGGTAGAACGGGAACAGGCTGGATTTAACGATTTGCGACGGTTCCAGTGGAAGAATCAATCGAGAACGGACTTAAATATCACGGACGTTTGCGCAGAATTTTCCTCTTCCCTTCGGTCAAAGTTGTCAAAGTTGTCAAAGTTGTCAAAGTTGTCAAAGTTGTCAAAGCCCAGAAAGAATCAAGAATTCATTCTCAATTATCACTTGTTTATTAAAATGAGGATTAGTATTGTTAGATCGTAAGTCATTTGGTCGTTTAACTTGGAAAAGACAAGGGCGCAATCGATTAGAACCTCTGTGACGAAACAGCACCGACGTATCGATACTCGACAGATAGTTTGAGAGATACCTGCTTCGCCTCTAACCGCGTTACACCCAACTACATAGTATCTACAACATCGTGAATCGCTTTTTCGATTCTACTTGACGCTATAAAATCGAAACGCAAAAGTACGACGCTGCGACTGGTTCGGCGCTGCAGAGTTCGCCGAAGGGTGAGGAATGCGGAACCGATATCGACACGCGTCAATGGCTGCGTGCGTAACCACGCTGCAACTAAACGATTAAAATTGGATTGAAAAGAATCGTAAGAAATAAAACGACGTTAGACAAACACGATCAAAGATCCGTGTACGTACGGTTCCCCGGTTGCTGTCGATAAGAAATCAGGTCATTTTCCACGAAAGCGTCGACGATGGGGCATCGTAATTCTCGCGGTTCGCGGAATAATTGGAGAAAGTTGAAAAGCGGCTGGAGGCCTGCCCTATGATCCTGCAAGAGAAAAATTCGAATACTAGAAAAAAGAAAAAAGAGGCAAGAAGCATTGGCAAAGCTCCGAGAGAACTCCCACTCGATCGAGCCTTTTGATGTTTCGAAGAACCGTCACGGTCTAGGAAACGTGGGAATAATAGATGCCGGATTTATACGGGTCGCGGCGCACCGAGTTCTCTCCTATGTTCAACCACGATGCTCGTTCTCACCTTGTTAGATGGAGCGGGTGCAGGGGCGAGTAAAAAACCGGCGAGCCGAAGAAGACCATTAAATTACAATACAAAATGTCAGCGAGTGAAACGTGTCTAGATCGTGACTATCGTCGCTAAACGGAAAAAAAAAAACGGGGACTTAATATAGCCGAGAGCGCCTCCGTCGATCGAGTTTCTTCTTCGAGCACCGACAAAAACTGCTGTTCTCGCTTAATCCACGATAGCAGAAGACGAATGAAGAAAAAAAGGAACACGGGACGAATCTGTGTCGTTCGTCTCGTAAGCGTCCAGGAAAAACGTGCTTAGTCGTCCTTGTTCGGCTAATCGACGCGTGTTCGTCCGTCGAGAAAAACGTCGCCAGGATGTTTTATTTATCGAGTTGTTTTAGATTGTTGCACAAAAGCGTTGTGAGACATTGGCTTATTCTGTTGTCGAGGAAGAAACGATTGACTGCAAATCGGTTTATTTATCGAAACAACGTATGGATAGTAGTAGATTTTAAGGTAAATTAAAAATTAGCGTTTGTAACGTCATTTTCCCTGCCTTTCAATTTATAGAGTTAGCTATATACAAATGTGCAAATATCCGCAGTTTATATATAAATTTCAAATAACGTAACGTGGTATATTATCGGGAAAGTGTATTGAATCACCTGCATATTATCGATTGAACGTACAATATTTCAAATAAACCAAGTGGTGTTAAAACGAAGTTTAATATGCGCCAGCCTAATGCGTATAACTTGTACGTCGAGACAGCCAGCGCAATTAACGAGACACTAGATCACCATTAATTAAATATACATAGCCAGAAACGGAGAAGAAATTGCCAGACGGAAGAAAGGAAAAAGTATACATCTTATGGACGTTTCCTCGACCTTCGACTTCTCCTCGGCTCTCGGAGCTCCTCTCTTTCTGTCTATAAATCTCGCGAGAACTGCCGATGCGGAGAGGATGGAAACTGGATATACACGCGGCGGAAACGCGTGAGTCAGTGATGCCTCCGGAGAAAACGACATCGTTGTACGAGTTTACCGTGGAAGCGACTGTGCGATCCTCTCTCTCTCTCTCTCTCTCTCTCTCTTTCTGCGTCTCTCCTGGGTGCGTTGACCCAGCTTACGGTAACCCAGGCGGTGTGTTGCACCTGCCTCGACGTGGACTTACCGGGATAAAGGGTCGTGCGACCCGAATTACTTCCTTCTTTCAACGTTCGCCGCGTCATTCCATCCGTGTAACCCGCGAAATCACGCTTCGACTCGAGCTACTCGGTCAGTTGCCAGAGGTTGCCTTTAGGTTGGCAAGAGGTTGTCCTGGATTACGGTATATGTGAATGAACCGTCGTACCACCAACATGACTGGGGAAACGTCGTTTATAGGTTCGGTCTCTCTTAGGAGAGACTTTAACGGGCGGCGGAATCTGTAGACAGCCACCAGTTGCTGTTTCTCCGTAACATGTTCTTTTGATATTGGTACCGTGGCATTTTCGATAGTTCTCAAAAAGAACTCTATTAACTGTTTCTATGTAACAAGTAGGTCCTTGTAATATGTAGCGAGCCAAGTTCGCTCAGGCGCCGAAAGGTCATAGGACAGGAGGTTAAGCAAAAAATCTTCGTGTTTCTCGGAACATAGACCATTGTGCCATTTAATGGACCTAGATTCGTTGCATTCTCGCCCCTAGCTGTTCAATTACACGGAGTGATCGCAACGGTACCGCCCACGTCTTAACTGCCTCAACTGCTCACCACGATCGTATTAATCTACAATTTGCATAGCTTGACCCGTTCAACGCGTCCTGGGTTTTCTATCTATTCTTCGTGAACGTCGAACCGCTTCTAACATTCTTACGATACTATTGATACTCCTGATAGTAAGGACATAATAAGGTCGAAGGATTAGAAAGACACGCCGATTGATTTACGATAGCTGCAAAAATATTTTCTTTCAATATAAAGTTTTCTTTCAATATACATACTAGGAAGAAAGAGACAATCACCAAATTAACGCTGTACGGTCTCCCGAATGGAATAGAAGATCGAATACTTATTGCTTCGAATTGCTGTTTCGATTCTTGAAGTTACAAAAACATTAACGCTCGATCGATCTTACAATCTCGCTGTAACCCTTGCACTAAGAGCACCAACGAGCCGATCGAGAAGAACAAACTTCGATACTTGGAACATAAACATAATTTTGCCTGTCGTGGAAAGGATCCATTGGAACCATTAACCTGGCGCTGCCATAAATTTCATGGTATATGACGTACGGTACAAGGTACGGCACACGAGCCAATGCTACATGGAATCGATCGAGGATCAGGAATAGAAGCGCCAGCAGGTTCCGCGTGTGCTTCGTGTACACACGCAGCCAAGGATGAAAAAGACGAAGGAGAGGGCACGCGAGGAGGTCTTCTTCTCTTGACCTCACTTTCTAGAATCCTTTAAGTATATGGCGCCTTCCCGGCCACGGCTCGTTTATCCATTATCGATGAACGAACCGCACCGCTTCCCTGACACACGACGTGTCTCTACTAACCGAGATATACCGGTGTGCCCTCTGTGCAGATTCTTCGTGACAGATGGTTTCTCTGGCTGTCAAACTCGCGAACTCGTTGTTAAGTGGAACATCGATCTGCGTCTCGCAAGGAAGTCGCGGCCTCTTCGACGTACCGTTTTTTCCCCGTTTCGCTTCCCCTACCTTCTATTCTCGAAGCACGCGCGAAAATCGTTAACAAGCGTTTTTACTGTTATTACAGTTCTTCTTAGGGAACGTCTGTGTCTTCTTGGTGGCAACCTTTCACTTCCAGGATCGTATCGTAGACGATAACGTGAGAATTTAGATTTGACGGAGATAGGATATACAGTTCGTGTTCCGGTCACACGGTTTGTTGCTGATTTTATTAGAGCTCTAGGTTCCATCTAGCGTTAAAGCAATAATAACGTATGTGATTGTTTCGATATTATTTATGCTACGATAAAATTTCGTCCCTTATAAAATTGATTCGATTTCGTTGCGTATGCATGGTAATACACGCGTAACGTATTTAGTAAGAATGCACGCGGTGTACCAAATGAATAAATCTCTTACAGATCTGGCCCAGATCCGAGCTCTGGTGGAGTCCACGGGCATGTTAGGTGGATCAACCTGTCCATCCTGCGAGATGCCATTCGACAAGGGGAAGAAACGTCGATTGATCGATTCTTGCGGTCACGAACGTTGCTATTCCTGCTTGTTTCGCAGCGAAGCTTGCCCACTTTGCCTTCGGGCCGATTTCAACGACGACGACGAGGGACCCTTCAGGGAGGGGTTTACCGGCTTCTCGGGGCCCATGTCCATCCTCGCGCCCACGGATGGTTGGATCGATGAGTCATCAACGGTGAACTCTCTCTGTGGTAGCCCCAGACCACGTACGAAAGTCACCACGAGAGCCAATCTTCCTTCAAGAGTCATGCACGTAAGCATATTGTCATCGTCCCCTTGGAATCGAGTCGAGTAACACTTTCTTACGCGGATCCTCGATTCCATGAAACCTCTCTACCTCTCTACCATTGGAATGTCTAGGTCATTTGCCCGCTATTGTTCGATGTTGTTCCCTCTGGTTGATTGCATTCGCGTAAATTCTAGAAGGAAACGACGTCGACTAGAATGTTGTTTAGAAACTATCTTCTTCCAATACGCAACCTTCTCCGATAAGCTCCTTACGAATGGATCGTTCGTTTCATAGTCGTAGGAAAATATCTATGTATGGTATAGTCAAAAGATGCGAAACGTATTCGGTATTCAGAAAAATTTGGAATTAGAACTGCAGTTTTGGATTGATCGAAGTAAAGGTGAAGATTAATTAGCGGTTCTTTCGTTTGGTTCGTCTCGTTCAGCAAGAAGAGAGGGACGAAAGTGTCTCTTCTATGGCGATGGCTAAGGGTTTGAAGAACAAGCCGCCGGCACTTCCGGAGTCCTCGTCGCAAGGTCGGCAGAAGCTTCAGATGATGACGCAGAGTATGTAGATCGATATATTTTGAATTAATATTAATGCACATTAAAATATATTAAGCTCTGATTTCCTCGATTTCTTTCAACGAGCGAAACCAACAGAATCTTTCAGTCCGGTCGGTCTGATAAATCGATAAACACAAGATATAGTGAAATATGTTCATTACAGGCTGTCCAACCCCACCGAATCAAAGGAAGAGGTTCTTCCTAAATCCAAAGGTCCTCAGAAGCTCGTTCGTTCCCCAAAGATCGTGCAGACGAGGAACATCGTCGCCAGAACCAGTCGCGAACGACAATCCCTCCGCCTTGTCAGGTAACGTACGACTTTAAATCATACTTAACAACTTCTAATAAAATAGATAACCGTGTAACACAATAGGGAGGAAGCTTCCTTTATTATTAATGATAAACCAACATGGGTGTAGCTTGGATGGCCTCTTCTTGGGAGGGGAAGTCTCGATGGCCGGGTGTAGTGCTGGGGAAAATCAAATCGTTGTGGAGCAACAGTCAAGGGATGGCGAACGATGGGCTGAACCAGCTCATCGACCCGAGGATCAAAGTCACAGGCAGGGAGAACGCTTTAGAGACCGAGTGTGCGTCTTCTCGCGCGTTTAGAATCGATGACACGTATATGCACAGGCTGCTCGATTGACACTCGTTTCACTATCCAGTAATTTCTTGGTACCCGCTGGCACTCTCCTATCCTCCCTCACACTTCCGGTAGAACGCTAGCAGAGTTTGAAGCATGCACGAAACGTCGATTTGGTTCGACAATATCGCGTGGTGTGTTTGTAGCACGAATTCCTCCCCTTTCAGACTCGACACGTTTAGTGCGACGAAAAGAGAAAAAAAAGTAAACAAGATGTTCGCAGAGGAGTGATGGAGATTTTTAATTTTTAATGGGTGTGGCGTCGATTAAATTATCGGTACGTGCATCGTCAAACATAATTAAGCCATTCGAAGAACTTGCTATTTACCTTCACTATTTACCATCGCCGATTTGACCTGCGTCACACTAATTGAGAATTAAGTGCGATAAAATTCAATATGGAGATGAAACCGGTATCTAGTGGATTCTGCATCTTGAAAACACGTGTTGTTCCCATGTGGTTTTTATTTATTTTGCATCGTTCTTCCTACGCGACCATCATCCGCTCCATCTAACAACCAAATGTTACTTTCTTTCCTCAGACGATGAAGGAGGTTGCGTGAAACCGTTGTCCTCCAAGACGAGGAAGTCGTCCCAATCGGACCTCCACATGAGGCTGGGTCTCCTCCTTGGTTCAAATCACACTCGAGCAAGCAGCAGTGTGGACACAGCGGATCTACCTGGGGTTTCCAATCGTTCCAGCACAGGTGCATGCCAATCCAGGGTGCCTATTCAGGGTCATGATAGTTCAGCAGCTTCGTTCAGCAGTCTGACCAGCTTCGAAACTCAAACTCTAGCCTCTACGAATACGAGTCCAGTCTCTACTTTGACTGGAACGTCCAGCGAAGCTGAGGCTGCTGCAGCCTTGAGGTGTCCAATTAAGCCTAAGACGAAAGTCAAAGGGAAGAGTAAGTCCAGAGACTGTGACAGTGCTGGAAGCTTGGCTTCCATTTCTACGTCGATTTCTGCATCTACGTCTATGTCGATGTCCATGTCCGTTTCCGTTTCGGGCTTGTCAAATGGCAGCTCAAGCCCCCTTACCCCTAGAAGACATTCCGTGAACGCCTCGCAACCTGGCCAGAGTGATGAACTTGGCCAATTTAAGAATAGACGTTCCTGCGCCAGAAGATCGGCCAGGGCTGGGAACATTAAGGGCGCCGTCGACACGAAATGTAAGTTTCTGAAGCGCTGGATTGGGACTTCGGGGCAGAGATAAGAATAAATTCTTTGAACTGGCCTCGAATAGAACTTGGGAATAAAACATGGTTATTCCTTTTTTTTTAGTACGATTCATACAACACCACGCAACGCAATTGACGCTGAAGCCCTTATTCTTCGAAGTACCTCTATTAGAAGCTGATCCACTGTTCACCGGTCGCCAATGGCTACTGCAGGAACTAGAATCGGTGGTGAACGGGTCCAGTCCTGGAGTTTTGATTTCTGGATCCCCTGGAACGGGAAAGACTGCGCTGGTTTTACAATTGGTGGAGCATAGCTGCTTTGGAAGGAGACGCGAGCAGCCTGTTCCGTCGGAGATCAGCGAGGAGGCCGATGAAAAAGAGAGAATCGGATGTACCTCGACTTTACATGCTAGTATTCGTTATACTAATGAGAAGGTGCATGAAATTTTGTAATTTCCTTTCTCTTTGTGGATAGCGAACAAACAATTGGTAGAACTCGACAAATAATTGGTAAAGAATTCTGTTCTTCAGGTTCGAGAATTAGCGTCACACGTAGTAGCGTATCACTTCTGTCAAGCGGATAATAACAGTACCTGTTTGGTACCAGACCTGATCCATTCTTTGGCTGCTCAATTATGCCAATCTCCTCAACTCATATCCTATAGGGAGTATTTGCTCTCCGAACCCCATATACAGGGGTCCTTGTCACAAAGGGAGTGCACTGTCGATCCAGATCTCGCGCTGTCAAGGGGTATTATCGAACCTTTGTCGACGTTGAAGAAAACCAACAGACTGCCTGACACCAATATGGTAAGTAAGAGACTTTCTTTTTTCTTTTTTCTCCTTTTTTCTTTTATGAGAATAGTTGTAGAACAGCATTAATCGCGAAGCGATGTACGTTTTCTTCGATGAAAAAGAAGATAGTATATTCGAGATGTAAAAAAGTATAACGTTTTGTCATCAGGTGATATTAATCGACGCCGTGTGCGAAGCAGAATACCACAGACCAGACCGAGGCGACACAATAGCGTCTTTTCTAACGAGGCACGCTCCCAATTTTCCTAGCTGGTTAAAAATCGTCTGCACAGTAAGAACGCAGCTACTTGAATGCGCCAAACAGCTACCTTACACCAGAGTGTCCCTAGACAGAGGTGCCAATGATAACACCGGAAGCAACGTAACCAGGGATCTATCCGACTATATCGGATACAGATTAGCTCAAAGTCCGGCGATTCAGACGAACGTCACAGCATCGGTGAACGGAAAGGCAGAATCGTCGTGCAGCGCGAATCAAACGAGATTTGCCTCGCATCTGCTCGCGTTAGCCAGAGGCAGCTTTCTCTTCGCGAAACTGACGCTCGATCTTATCGAGAGTGGTCACTTGGTGGCAAAGTCTGCCAGCTACAAGGTGAATAGAATCTCGTCTGCCGATGTATCTCAATTTTGTCCTCTTCTTCTTTCTTTTTTCTTCTTCTTTTTATTGATCGAGAACAACAACGTTGCGACGTAAGTTTGTAATTTGCGTTTCAGGTACTGCCAGTTTCTCTAGCGCAGATTTTCCAGCTACATTTCAACCTCAGGTTCCCTACAGCGACATCTTTCGACAAGGTTCAACCTCTATTAGGCGTCTGTTTGGCTGCCTTATATCCTCTGACTTTGCCGGAAATCTTCTACTCGGTGAACTCTCTGAACACGAACCACTTCGTTTCATGGGAGGATTTTCTGCAGAGATTCAAAGTAAGTTTTCTCTTATAAACCAGATATACTTTGTAACAACCGAAGAACGAATAATCTATAATCAAAATTATTCGTCGTTTGTTGTTGCTGCCTTTGAACGGACCACGTAAGTCTTTACTTCGTCACAACGAGACAAATCTCTTATAATATACTCTATATTGTATACTTGTGCAATTACTTTCTGCCGTGTCGCAAAGCATATATTACACGAGTTAAATATCTTTTCAAATAATCGACTGATCGACTTTCAACCAAGAGTACCTTGATATCTTTTTGTAAAGGATGGAAAGATATGTTAAGTAGTGTATAAAATAGTCATATCGAACGTTGACAATGTTTATTCTCCATAACGATCCAATGCTCTCTCACTGAATCGCAATCCGCCCCGTTCGTTATACGACAACCTCTCCATCTTTTGCTATCAGATGCTCTCTGGATTCCTCGTGAAACGTCTGGACAACACCTACATGTTCTTCCATCCGTCGTTCAGAGAATGGTTGATGAGAAGGGACGAGGGCGAATCGACCAAGTTCCTCTGCGATCTGAGGCTCGGCCATGCGGCCATCGCGTACAGGTTGTCCCGGCTTCAGGCGCCGCTAGACGGTGATAAATCCCTCGAATTAGGCCATCACATACTCAAGGCGCACGTTTACAGAGGCGTTGCTCCGTGTTGGCCTTCGCGCGATCTACAGGTAACCGCCTGTTTCCACGTTCGCATAGGATTGTTACGATAGAATCGATTAGGAAATCTGTCATTTTTGTACCTTTGATTAGGCCATCTGGCTAGCATCGTCCACGGAATGCGTCTCCTCGGCGTTGTGTACGCTGAGGAATATTTACAGCCCGAACGTTAAGGTGTCGAGGTTGCTTTTGCTGGCAGGAGCATCTCCGAATCATGTCACCGAATACCTGGGCAACGCTCCAGCCCTTTGCATGTACGCCCATGAGGGTTCGGTGGAAATGGTCTCTTTGCTGTTGGAGTTTGGAGCTGATGTTGAACTAACGAATAGCCAGGGCTGCACGGCACTCTCGTTGGCCGCTGCTCGTGGTCATTGCGACGTTGTCAGAAGGTAAGCTAAGTGCGAATAATTTAGTGTAATTTTCGGTCGCGTGCAGAATGCCAATGGCAATGGTAACGGTAATGGTAATGGTAATAACAGTTACGCGAAAATTCACACTAAAGAGCCAAACCCTGGTTTTTAGGTTAGCCGCTGCTGGAGCTTCGCTAGGCCACACAGACATGGCAGGACAGTGTCCTTTGGTTCACGCAGCGAGATACGGAAGATTATCAGTGGTTGGTTATCTCTTAGCCTGCGATTGGGTAATCCCAACCAACGTAAGCGAAATCGAAGGGTCGCAGGAAATAGGCAGAGAGGAGGCTGCTCAACAAGCCGTGGTCGCTGCAGCGGCTCAAGGCCACGAGTCCATCGTCGAATATTTATTAGACATGGCCGAAGTGATCGTGGATCGGCCTGACACTTTGATAGGAGAGACCGCTTTAACTATTGCTGCTGCGAATGGTTCTACCATTACTGTATCGGCGTTACTGGCTCGAGGAGCAAGTCCAACTGCCGTGAACGCGAAGGGATTGTCTCCTCTGATGCTGGCTGCGAGAGAAGGACACTGGGGTACAGCTGAAAGACTTCTGCAAGGTTAATATTAAAAATTATTCCTAATTCTGTCGCGTTTTCCTTCGGCCACACTCGACTCGATTGAATTTTTGTAACGTCGGATGATATAACATTGATCAATAATTTCTCACGCGAACGAAATAATTTTGACGATACGATTGCAGGGACGCTCTCAAGTAGCACCGATGCCATTCTGGATGATGCAGCATCTCTTCTGGATCAACGGGATCCAGCTGGCCGCACCGCGTTAATGTTGGCTGCCTCGGAAGGTCACACAAATTTAATCGAATTATTTTTGGACAAGGGTTCCGTGTTGGAAAGCAGAGATAAGGAAGGCCTGACTGCTCTCTGCTGGGCTTGCGTAAGAGGGAGACTAGCTGCTGTACAGAATCTGATTGACCATGGCGCTGATGTGAACACCAATGATAATACTGGGAGAACTCCGCTGGACTTGGCTGCTTTCCAGGTAGGATTATTTCACATTTATCTGTTATCTGCGTTTATACATTTGTGGGAATGGCATTTCAAAGTGTACAGATATTGGAACGTCGCGCGGATAATATCTGATATTAGTAAAATATCGAATGCAAGGAATCCGAAGAAAAATGGAATATCGAAAAAAACGAGACGTAACGTTTGTTAAACTGTCGATCTATTAGCTGCGTTACGATTTATTATTGTCGGATAGGGATTTGAAAACTCGCAATTCCGTAATGTCGCGGTCAATATTTTCCCAGGGCAATCCAAAGCTGGTGCAATTGTTGCTCGAGAAAGGAGCAGCGGTCGAGCACGTCGATCTGCACGGAATGCGACCTTTGGACCGAGCGATCGGATGTCGAAACATACCGGTGGTGCAGTGTTTCCTCCGCCGCGGGGCAAAATTGGGCCCCGCCACTTGGGCAATGGCCGCTGGAAAACCCGACGTCCTATTAATTTTATTGAACAAACTTCTCGAGGATGGAAACGTGCTGTACCGAAAGAATAGATTGAAAGAAGCATCGCACAGGTACGCGTACGCTCTCCGAAAGTTCCCAGCATCGCCGGAAGAGGACTGCCAGGGGCAGGAGCAGGGTCACATGATGCTGCAACTGCAGACGTTTGCGCAACTTCGGCTGAATTTCTTGCTCAACCTCAGTCGATGCAAGCGCAAGATGAATGTGAGTGGTTGCTTATATTGAACGAACTAGGTTTCCTAATACCTTCATTCATAGTACAGCCGAGCTATTTATAGATATACGCATAATGTTACGCAACTTTATTTCCCATTTTTTCTTATCGTAACCAATCAGCTTTTGGAACGGAGTCGTTCCAAGATCATACGTGGAGTAGAGTACTTGGAGAATAGACTTAAATAACTTATTCTCGAATTATTTTCGCCTTTTATCCAAACAGGAATATGCGGAAGCAATCGAGCTCGCTGACGAAGCTCTGAAAGTTCGCCCAGTATCATACGAAGCATTCTACGCGAGAGCAAAGGCGCGAGTCGATTCAGACCTCTTGGAAGACGCATTATCGGACGTTCAAGAGGCACTACAGATTGCACCGCCGCAAAATCGACAGGATAGACGCGTCCTTGTGGCTCTGAGAGAAGAAATAGTCTCCAGATTAGACGGGTTAGGGACCAGCAAAGGATCGATCGATTCTGCCAACAGATCTCGTCTTCGAGCTTCGGTCGACACGCTCACAGAGTTGTAATATTATTGTTTCTGTCGTAAAAGACCTCCAGTTTGTTAAAAAAAAAAAGAAAAAAAAAAGAAATGCTCCTTCAGCGAGGAGAATGACTATAGTGCAAGCTCAAGAAGCTTTGCATACGTATTTAAGTTACGAACTGATCTTCCCTCGACCGAACTCGCGATTCCTCGAAGATTTTTCAAACGAAAGATGACCATTGTGGTCTAAGATTTGTTCTTGAAATGTTCGAAAGCAATTCGAAGTAATTAAAAAAAGTGTTTAAAGTATTTAAGTTACGAGTTGATATTTCCTGAAGTAAACTCGCGATTCCTCCAAGATTTCTTTAACGAAACATACATATACGATGACTGTCGTAACTTAAGATTTGCTTTCGAAATGTTTGCAAGCAATTCGAAATAAATCGAAGTATCTCGTTTTCTTTCTTTCTTTCTTAATTTTTTTTTTTTTTTTTTTAATTTATAACGACTCGTTGCGTACGTTATACGTATTCGAAGAAATATTCCTCCGCCTTGCGTTTTCTTGGTTAATCTCGAAAATCAGCAAGGATTTACAAGCTCTTTATTCTCTGTGCAATTGTATTGCATGACCGTGTTAGGGTTTTTATACGATGTTCAATTCGATTTTGAATCGAATACAGAGTTTAATATATATATTATATATACACATTTTTCTATATATATAGTAAATATATATATAAATATTTGTATTATATTACGCATATGAGAAATTGGTTTTTAGTGTCGTTGTAATTTAAATCAAAGTTATTTAATTATTTCCTCCTCTCTGTTTCTTTCAGTATTTTCTTTTTAATATACTATATCAGAAAGTATACGCAAACGGAAAAAAGAAAAGGAATGCGCCCATGAAAGAGAATTCTGATATTCCAGCGTTTTAAATATGTTACACAGCCATTAAATTCAAAATGGCTATTTTTTTTCCACGCGTACGAAACGCAACGATCTCGCTGACGTATTTATAGTGCACTCGCTTGCCAAGCATTTAATTTACACCTATTCCTCTGTAACCGGTTATAATCCAAACGAAAGATCGATAGTGTCCGAATTTTATATTGGACGAAGTCTGCAACAATGTTGCACGGACTCAAAACTACGATATTGTTCGTCTCCGCCTTGGAGCACAGAGGTTCGAAATAAACCAACTTTTTATTGAAAAAACAATCGTTCGTTATTTCGTCCCCCCTCGTACGTCGATAAGACGGCAGCGTTGTTTGGGTCAATCAAACTTGGACACCTTAATATTCAAACTCGAATCGCAAGACAAATTTCACAGTTTGATTCGAACATTCTATCGACTTAAGTGATCTTGCTTTGTTCTAAGAATATTAGGAAAGAGTTTGACAGCATGAAAAATTTCCTTCAACTTGCCTTTATTATATCGAATGATCGGAAGTCTTCTAAAATTAGAAGAGCATCCATCGAGGTACGTTGTCCCTTAAATGGCTTAAATAAGTGTACAGTGTACATTCATCGATTAAAGAGAACTCGTATAGTGCTTTATAGATACGACGATGGCGCTCCTGTGAAAGCGAGATAGTTTTCTAAATTGAAAACAAAATTGCAAAGTATTCTTCAAGATAAATAGAATATAAAGAATACAAACAACATATATATATATATATATATATATATATCGTAATATCAAATCAACGATAATCTTTTCAGTATTTTTGATGTGGATGTAACATAGAATAAATAATATTCTTTAAATACAAAAAAAGAAAAAAGGTATCTTTTCGCTTTCACAATCGCACCTCCGAATTGAAAACGGTGACTTTCGTTTAAATATCATCGGAGAATTAGTACCAAGAGAGAGAGAGTTACGGATTTTGGTCTTGCCGCCATTGCGCGCTAGGCGGTCATCTTTTAAGTACACTTTAATTCGATTAATGTGTATGTAACCATAAATATCTCGAAATTCGCATGATCACATTAATGCAATCACGATTCCATCGTATACTCCAACCTCTCGTGTCGACCATATACACATTGTACATGTATGGTTTCACAATCTGACACACTTAACTAATTATTATTATTAGTCAAATTATACAAATTATACTCCGCCATGTTACCCGAATTGCGAATTTCTATGCGAATTTCCGTTCGTACGAACACATTTAAAGAAATAGAATTTATATAGAGATTTGTTTCGCCTATTACAAACTTTAACGAGTGCTCTACTTAATAAAATAATCGCAGTCTAGTAAATATCATTGCGAGCGTAATGATATTAATAAATTTGCCGATAAAAGAAACGAAAGCTTTTGCAAGTGAATTTTTTATCTTGTTTGACGTTTGAAAAATGATAAAGCTGTAAAAATGGAAATATACGGCGAAATAATAGCTTGAAACTTGTAACTAGTCGATTTACGAATATTGTTATTCGGTAAATTATTATGCAAGAGGGCCCTGAAAAAGGTAGTAGCTTCGCAGCAAAATCCCGCGCGATGACCCTCGAAGGGGATAGCAGAGAGTATACACGGGCACGTACGAATACTTAAGCGTTGAGTTTGGTAATAAGTTCGTTTGCCTCTGCCTAGCGTATGTATTTTACAACGTTTCGAAGAATATCACAAAAATGTTCGCAGAATGTAAAGATACGCGTATTCGAATTCTTTTTACGAAAGATATATATATATATCTTTATATAGAGAAACAGGATAAAAAAGTTATTCTTTAATTATAGATAAATGTTATACGAACGTAGTAACGCTCAACGCAAGCTAATTACTCAATCTAATAGAGAAGATTGGAATTGTCTGCTCTGCAACTTCGATTTCGTCGTTCCAGTAATTTTCGTAAAATAAACTTCGACTAATTCTGACTAGCATTCGCGTAAATCTACGCTGTTATAATTTCCATGCTGTGTCGTATGATCTATCTACGATCGAGATCAGCGTATAAAAAAAAAAAATAATTTCGAAGCTCGAGTATCTGCCAGCTAATGCCTTGACGAGTAGCTTTTCAAGTTTCGATCGAACACGCGCTTGTTAAACGAAGGAAAACCGAGCGATAGTATTTGTACTTGCGACCCTGTCGGACTGTTGTACAATATGTATAAGAAAAAAGAAACGCGAGTCAGATATATTAAATCGGAACCATGCGAAACTTAATTACGATAGTACGAAAATAGGATAGAATTTATATCGTTCTCGTGTCGTCCCAGCTGGATGATCGATTTAAACGAACCTATTGCGATGAAATCGCCCGCTCTTTGGATTCACTGAGAATCGTACAGAGAAGCAATGATAGAAACGCGACGATTAGTCGCGTTGAAACGACCGGGCGATGAACGGTCCGTTGAAAAGCGAAGAAGCTCCGACCGACGAGCCGGCTGACGCGAAATAAAGTAAAAAGCAACGCACAACGATAAAACTATGTTTACAGCGTGGCATGAAAAATTCGAACAGTACGGTCTATGAATATTCTAATATCTTGGGAATTGCATTCAGAAGATTAGCAACGAAAAAGTATCTTCGTTAAAATAGCTCGACTCGCGGATGTTTCGTAAACTATCCTGCAAAATTGCGTTATCATCTATGATAACGTAATCGTTCAAATTAGCCATCACCAGCTTGCCGAGTCGCCGTTCGTCGCGAAGGAAATCGATCTTGAGCGAAATTCTTGAAATTGCTCGCTGGGTCGCCCGAAAGCTATGTATCATCGAGGAAAGCTCTCAACGCGTTTGCCGATCATCGTCGTTCCTTATGTCGATCGTCAGCGTGTCAACAGATTGCAACGGAAGATCCTTGTGCCAGTCGAGGAACGTGAAGAGGCAAGAACGCGACACGTAGCGTTTCGTATGAAGTGCGTGGACGGGACAACAGAGTGTCAAAGTTATCGCAGAAGCGCGCGCGAATCTGAAGCTAGTGGGCCTTGTAGGTGTCTTTATTCTGGTAGCCCTGTACGTAGCCGGACTGATCGGGCAGGTCCTTTCGACCAGCGATTCCTTTGCCTTTACCGCTCTCGTCGAAACGTTGTTTATGAGAGCCTGTGTATTTACTGACGTCCGTGAGTCTGTCCACTGTGGAAGCCGCTTTGCCCGCCTGAAAAGCAGTCGGTTGTATGGATAGTGTAAAAATGAAGCAACATATGGTACATATATCGCAAGCCTATTTTTACAGTCTCTGATAGGGAAATTTCACTTTCACAACTGCCATCACGTGGCATCGAAGGACGTAACAAGTCGTTAAATTGCTTACGTATTCATCTACGTTACTCGAATTGAGAATAAAAACTTGGGACGAAACATTTAGCTCTAACGAAATCGCTATATGGATTTTTCCAGCACATTCTCGAGACGTTTAACACAGATGGACCTAATTAAGAAGAAGGTTACTCGACGATTATATGACACGTAGGCGAGAATTTAAAACACGTCGCTGACAAATTATATTCAGAGGTCAGGTGTAGCAATATCGTAAATCTTCAAGTGTCGATACCGTGACGAGCGAGGTCGCGATAAGTAAGTAAACAAACTAGCGCTGCTTTAGATTTATTTATGAAACCATCGAAGAAACTTGTTCTCATCGATCAAATTATGAACTACGAACCTGACCGTGTTCGATATTATGGTAGTCGTTTCTCTACAAGTAAACTATAGAACGAAGAAATTTCTAAAGCTTATTTATGTACGAGACTTACTACAGCACCACCGGTAACTCCGGGTGGCCCACAGTTGGCCATTTTCTTCTTCATCTCTGCTAAGTCAACCTTCTTATTTTTAGCCAGTTCTTCCAAAAACGCTTTGTACTGTTCAATAGCCAATTTCATTGATCTAAAAGCAGAATCAATTCCCCCGTCAACACATCGGACACTCCGATCCGTTTGTTATTTCGTTGAAATGTACGATACGATTGAAAAAGATGAATATCTTTTCGCAATTACTTTTTCCAAACAATCATTTAGACGATCGCTTCGTAAGATAAATTACTTTAAAACATCATACATACGTATGTAAATCCTAGATGTACGTAAACGTACACATACTGGACACAAACTAATATTTTTGAATAACAAATATATAATACATATAGAAAATAGATAGAATATATAAAATAAGAATAGCAAATTCCTCCTCAGAAATCTGACTTTTAATCTGAAAAAATGCTTCGAAAGGTAAATAATCGATGAATTATTGTTATTCGCATCATCGGTATTCTCGTACTTGTGTTTCTTAAAGTAAATGCCCGTATCAGTGGTAGTGATCTTCTTTCCATCGATCACCTTCGCTTGTTTCATCCATTTGTCGCTCTGACTCAACGTGATCAGTTTCCCGTCGCTTTTTGGGTCACCGAATTTCGAAAACGCCTTAAAGCTTGCCAAAAAGCTTGCAGGCTGCGCGGCACTGGGGCTGCTAGGCGCCGAACTTCCGCTCTCGTCTTCGATCTTCAAATTTGCTGCCTTGTTAGTCACTGCTTCTTCGGCCGACTTCTTACTAGCGTCGTTCGTCTCCGTTTTCGTTTCAACTTCAGCGTCGCTTTTCTCCGCCTGAGCATCGTTCTGCTCTATCTTCGTGTCGTTTTTCTCAGTTTCATTGTCCGTCTTCTCGGCTTGCATATTTGCGCCTAAAATATCACGAAGAAATTAGAGGATGCGTGATTCGAAACGTTTGACGCTAGAACGAAGCTCCACCGATTTCGTAGACTGGGCGCGAGAAATGCATCGTATAATGGAAAGCGAGCGGATCAGGGTCAAGTTTGAGCAAAAAAGAAATAACGGCGCTAAATGTATCTACACGCTATTAACTTAACATCCAGGTAGACATATCGGCGACGTTTTGAGGTCAAGTAACGCGAGCTATCGGTTTAACATAATTCCCGTAGGCGGCTGGATGAAATTGACACTTACGAGCTAATCAGCGTTCCTTGATCCACGCAAATTACGCGCAATTACGTAAACCTGTAAATAGATGAAATCTGTTCTATTAATTTCGTTATTCGATGTCTATCCGATAGAATTTCGTTGGTCGAATCGATAGCAGTTGCGCGTCTTGGAATAATCCATTAGCCGATCTTATCGACGTGTTGCAAACGATGATTCAGTTAATCAGTCCAGAATTTCTATGACGAAACAGGCTTTCGAGAGTCGACCGGCTATCGGGAATAGTTGTACTCTTTAATATTGGTTTGCTTTACTCAGACGGTATTGTGTCTCGAGGCATTGTTGCGAATAAAGGAGGCAAAACTATAATGGAACGACTGCAGCTCTTATTTGACTTTCTATATTCCGAGGGAAAGAGCATTCTCTGATAAATCATTCGGTTTTATCGTCATTTCCGTTAAGAGACCTCGTTGTGTAAATGACAGGAATTGAGACACTTTGTATTTTGGAAAATGATATCTCTTGGTGACCCATTTCTTTGATTACCGATCCAAGGTTTCCTATACACCACGTATACACTTGTATAAATAAGCAAACATTTCTAAATATAAGAAAACATTATGAACATTTTTATCTGTATCTTTCTCCAAATATAACGTGACATAATATCTAAAAGATATACTATAAGGCTCCATAAATATAGAGTAACTTTGAATGGTGTAGCTGGACAAAATGATCGGAGCTGTCGTTAAGTTGAATTTATTTAACGACGAATCGTCGATCGACCAATAAAACTTATCGATAGAAAATTTCTTGCGTGAAAATTTCGAAAAATTTCTGACACATCGTACACAATTTTCCATCGCACGTTGTTCCTTCCTATGGAAATATCGAGTTAATAAAAACCTTCGCGTGCTTCTCTCAAACCGTAAAGTATCGAAAAACGAAGCTAATATTAGCGAGGCTAATAGAATCGTAATTTATCTGAAGCTATCCGCAAACATTCTCGTGTTCATAACAGTTTATTAACAGTTCATTATTAACAGCTACACGCACCGTGCAATTTAGGAAACAACCTTGCTCGTACGTTAATCTAATTGAATCCATCGTTCATCTTTCATTTGTTCAAAGACGACGAGTTATTTCGCCGATTTCATGCTCGTCGATATCATCGACACAGCAGTTTATTTACGATGAAACTTCGTTCATAGAAACTTCGTTCGTAGAAACTTCGTTTATATTTCAGCGAAATGTTAATTACTGCTTGGTTAATTGGTCAGGTGAATTCGTCTTTGCCCGCATGAGAACGGTACAAACGGCAGAAGGTCAACAACAAGCTGGAGAAACGTTGTTATTTCACGACTATAAATAGAGATTACGACGACATTCGTGTTAGCGCAATTAGCAAGGAACAGGAAGCGGGGAGCGATTGAGTAATACCGATCAGGTGTCGAATGGGCGCATTTCGTGCATTAAGGTGAGGAACATACACGAATCTCTATGACACTGGCCTTTGTTCTCGTCGATTTTTCTGCTAAATAAACAATTTTTAACGATTAGACTGCTTAGACTGTAATAAATGTACGAGAACGCACGAAATGTCTACGATGATACGCAAACGTATAGGAAATATTCAAAGTACAGGATCAAAAGAAAAATCCAACATCCAAAGTAAACTCGTATTAATACTTAGAAATTGATCGCATGTGAGATAAGTCGCTATTTAAAATCCATTTCCTTATCTATAATTATAAAAATACGATTTTGTATAAAAATCCAGTCTATCGACAACTACGAAGACATTCTATACGGTGAAAGATAGATAATAATATTAATATTGCATTATGAACTCACCGTGTCGATTAGTATCCGAAGCAGAAATCGAAGGAACGAGCCTAATTACGCGCAATGGCACCGGACGAAGAAGAACAAAAATATAATCACTGCTGCATCATTCTGCGGACTAAACGAATCGTCACGATTAATGAAAATGATCGATCTATACGACTGATAAGACGTTGATTTGCTCGCAAGGATTTATCGCGAGAGAGGAACGAGCCAACTGGCGACGGAAGGGAACAGAGAACAGAGTACACCGGAGCCGCGGTTTGTGTACAAGCTGAAATGCTGTTGAACGCAGGTTTCAGCTAGGAATCTGTGCCGCAGGGCGCATGTGTTATATCGATCTCGTCGTTCAACGGAGCACGCAGTCACCCTTCTCGATATATCTTTGAAACTGCGTTTCACCCTTGGCTGCAGCCGAAATGAGACCCGCGGGGGTCCCATTCTAACAAAACGCCTCGTCGAACGATCGGACGGACTATTAAAATCCTCGTGAATGATATTCTCAGCCTGTCTAAAGTTTAGCGATAAACTCGATGTCTGATAAATAATTGAGAAATAGAAATAGAAATTTCACGGAGCTGGTAATAATAATTATCGTCTCGTTTAACGTTGACGAAAGTCCACCCATTGTAACAGTTTCTTCTAAATTGTTTCGTTATTTGATAATTCAGTATTTGTTAAATAAGCTTGCCGAAGAATTTTACAAGGATAAAAGCGTAGATTAGGAAATCGCTTCTTTCGCTAGAATATTCCCTAAATTGTTTCCTTATTATTCATTTTCTGTATAGAGTAATTGTGTATTTTTTTAATAAATAGAAAATAGTTGCAACTTGGACGAGGCTCTTGGCAAGCGAATTTCCTATGTGACTGCATCGTTATATTTGATAACAGACTAAACACGCGATTCCGACATACACAACGAAACGAACTCGTTTCTCTTTATCTGTAGCCAGTGAACGTTCGTTCGAGTGTCGCACTCGTTCGTATTCTGGAAAAGCTGTGCGATGCTCGTTATCTCTGCTCGGGATGCCTCTATTCGCTTTTATATTTGGTCATTGCGTCAACGATATTACGACAAGCATCGAAATAGCCGAGTCCGCCGCTCGACTAAGGGAAGCAAACCGAACGAATGAAATTCGTGTCGATATCATTGAAAAGGGCCTGAGTGGTTTAGAGAAAGATTGATCGAGACACACTTTGATATTTTATCTATCCCCGTTAAGAATGTACAATCGAACCATTTGACGTTAAGAATGCTAACAATTACAATGTTGTGCTGTTGTACGCCGCTAAATATATGAACAAAATGATCGGAATAATTGGAATAACCGATTATAAATTGAATCCCGAAATTCTTTGGTTGGCGATGATAACGCGTTTGGTTGATTAGTAGAAGTGGTCACCTTTTCAGCTGATTTATTGCCACACACCACCGTGCAACCCCTTCAGAGTATTCACACACTGTATTGATTCTTGAACTTCGTCGGGTTGAACACCGGATTTCTAGTGTATTTTAGTCGCGTTCATCGCCGCAATTCCAGCCTGGATGAGACTGAAAACGAAACTGAACTTCCTCCACTACTGCCGCCAACATCGTCCCCACCTACACCAGTAACACCTTCAACTATACTCGTCACTCCTGTCACCTACTTTCTTCTTCTACGCATAAAAATCTTTATTATTTATTGTCCATTAATCATTCATTTTATACAATATATTACTTGTCTCTCTGTTTGCAATGGCAAATTATCGCGATATAATCTATAACCTCGAGTGTTTGCTCAATGTACGCGATATATGTACTCATTCCACGATATGATTAGCGATATTCAGCGATAATATCGAAGAAATATACAAATAATAGATAATATTAACGTGTATCTGTATAAGTTTCTACGAATGTTGGAACTTTTATTATGCAACATGAAGAAATACGGATGTAATGTAGGCACAATAGGCTTAAACATTCGTCGGTTTTATTCCATCGGTTCTAAATCTATTCCACGATTACAAACCCAAAGTTTAATATTAAGGTTTCATCAATCACAGCCGATAAATGCTTCCGTCTAAAGGCTCCTGCGTATACAAGAAATCGACTTCTGACGATATCCTTGACCTGTTCCCGTGGGCCCCAGAGAAATCTGAAGTTGACTTTTGTACATTCAAGTAGTATGACTCAATGACGCGGTCATACGACTCGCCGTGGCTATCCCCACCATCCATCGGATTCTACGAAACATACAGGTATAGAAAACGTACGCATAAATGTTTGATCGCGAAACGACAGATCGTTAACTAGTTACGCGTTATAACCCTCGAGTCGCTATGAAAATTATGGATTACCCCTTTCTATATCGAAGCGTGCACTTACATATAGTTGTCGACAAATAAGTAGCCGCGCTAGGGGCTCTAGAGGCGGATTTTTCCAGTCAGCGACTACTTATCTGTCAGCTAATGATTTACGTGTTTCGCCAGTTGTTCGTGTAAATCATCGATTTATGAGTAATTTATCAATTACTCGATCCCTCGTTGCGTCCATGTACGAGATGAATCTCTGATTTCGATTTCCTTAATCATCGTATAAAAAAATAAGTGAGAAGTTATAATGCAAAGCCATGTGCATTTCGCTTGTCAGCTTACTAAACGACAGAATGCGATGGGCACGCGTGTATGAGAAGCGCGCGTGAGCAAAGGGCGTTCCTATCGGTTACCTATCTGGCGGCTATTTAACTGTACTAACGACTGTACTGACTTACAGCTATACAACATCAATTGGGCACAGGTTAAACGTCGGTAAAGTGGGTGAATTATTAATTTTGATGATTTACTACCATTATATAATTTATGAAACGAGTTTTCGTTACTAGTTCGTGTCAAATGTCACGGGAGAATAATAAGATTCTTTGCGGAGTGAAATTCGTGACAATGTGACTATTCTAAATTTGATCGAAGGTCTTGTTGCACGATGCATATTAACGATGTCGCTTGTTGCTTCATTGTAAGCAGATTACAAACGAAACAAACTTGAGGCTGTTCGATTTACGGATGAATTACGTAAGTATGTAGGATGGGGAAAATAGACATAATCGATAAATAGAATAGATTTTTTTAGCGAATGACAGATCAAGCTCTTTTCTTTATTGTGTTAATAATTCTTTAATTTGTTTTATATTTAAATACAAGTTGCATCACAGACGAGATATTCGTTTGTGGTTGCATTACGGTAAAATTCTAAAAGTTTCAATATACCGTATAAATTTTCGAGGTGGACAATTTCTCTTAGACTTTGAATTTACAAGTTATCTCCAACTTCAAGAAATTAAAACTGTTTTCAATTTGAAATTGATCGGAAGATGCTTACACTGACGAAGTATAGAACGGATGTGACATTAACTGGGACTTTTCGTCTCAAGTTTTGAAATACCGGCCTGGAAAAAGATCGGAGTGTTTCTTACGCCCTCTACGATTCGCTGCGGCAAACACAAGAACTGCATTGAATTCGATCTTCACGGATAATAAAGTTAATTGCTACAAGAAGATCCTCGCGTTTATTAATAAATACCTTATCAAGTTATTTACGAATGGAGGCAGATAGGAAAATCCCTCTCTGATAGAGAACGCTAAAATCAGCGTTAAATTTTTAAGCCGGTATGACAGTCACGAAATAACCTCGCTGTGATAAAATGCAATATCGACAATAGATATAGTTCGATACTGTCATCGCGTAGTGAAATGCGAAATTACAGTATCTATCTAATAACAATTTGTTATTGCAAAAATATAACCTGTTTACGCACGTTATCTAATTTAATGATTATAAAACATATGATAATTATACTTAACAATGTCACATTGACGCCACTTGATATTTTAAAACATATTAAATTTGTATGTTTATACTACCAGAATGCTACATATTAGGCCACGCAACGTTTCACAGATTATAGTAAACATAACCAAAAAATTCCCTCGTTAAGTATATTATTTAATGTTTAAATAATATATTAAATACTAAATATACTGCAAAGTTAAAAAGGATACTTTATAACAAATTAATATATTCATAGGTAAAATGTTAACTATATTAAGGTATTAGATAGAAAATACAACTATTTTTATACTTTCGATTATATAAAATTCTTAATTAATAATATTTTTAAGATCTAAGAATTGTGTATTTTTATACAACATGGAACAGTGTGTAAAAAGACCAAAATTAAATATAATTAGAAGTATAAAGGAGGGACAGGCAGAGATTTTAGTTGACGATACAAACGTATTTTATAATCCTGTTCAAGAATTTAACAGAGATCTTAGCGTAGCTGTGTTAACAACTTACATAAACGGTATAAAGAAGCAACCAACAGAGACAGGTACGGAAAAACAGGATGGAATTGTCATATTGGAAGCTTTATCTGCTACTGGCTTACGTAGCATTCGGTACGCCAAAGAAGTGAAAGGCATAAAGCAAATCGTAGCCAATGATATTTCTGCAAAGGCAGTTGAAAGCATTAAAAATAATATACAACACAACGGGGTCGAAAATCTTATAAAACCAAGTCACGAAGATGCAACATTGCTCATGTATCAAAGTAGAAAGGATAAGTTCGATGTAATAGATTTAGACCCATACGGTTGTCCCACTACGTTTCTGGATGGGGCGGTACAATGTGTATCAGACAATGGGCTGCTTATGATCACAGCTACGGATATGGCAGTATTAGCTGGTAACTCCCCTGAAACGTGTTACCTTAAATATGGAGCTATCTCTTTGAAATCTAAAGCGTGTCATGAAATGGCACTAAGAATATTATTGCAAAGTATTGCTTCACACGCAGGGCGGTATGGTAGATACATAGTACCGGTACTTTCTATAAGTGCTGATTTTTATATAAGAGTATTTGTTAAAGTATTCTCCAGTCAAATTAAATGTAAGGAGAATGCAACTAAAATTGGAATGGTGTATCAGTGCACAGGTTGCGAAAGCATCAACACTCAACCATTATGTTATAAGAAGCCTACCGGAGGCTACAAATTAACATCTTTACCTTACGTGGATCAACTATGCAAAATCTGTCAGCATAGGCAACATGAAGGGGGGCCGATATGGTTAGGTCCTTTGTATGACCAACATTTTGTATCTAATCTTCTATGTAATTTAGACGAAATGAAGTTGACAACATTAAAAAGGATAGAAGGAGTTTTAAATGTTATTCACGAAGAATTAGACGTTCCATTATATTATACTCTTAGTCGTTTAATGTCTACGATCAAATGTATTACACCGTCGATGTTAACATTCCGATCTGCGTTATTAAACGCAGGATATTGTGTATCGTATTCACATGCCTGCAAAACATCTGTAAAGACGGATGCTCCAAATGAAGTAATATGGGATATTGTACGTGCATGGGAAAAAAATAATCCCGTGAAAAGAGATAAACTATCAAATGATAGCCCAGCAATAAGAATATTAAAGGCACCAACGACAACAAACATTTCGTTTGACATACATCCTCTGGCCAATCCATTATCTAGGCAAAACAAGCTAACGCGATTTCAACAGAATCCTACGATCAACTGGGGCCCTGGTACACGTGCAAGAACGAGAATAGACTTAGAAAATGGAGTAGAAAATTCGAAAAAGATAAGAAATCAAAATAAAAATTCCAGAAAGGAGAAACCACGATCAACAAACGACACTGAGAAAATAAAGCCTTTGTAAAGATATTTATATCTATTCTTGTACCTGTACCGTAAATTTTCATTAAAAAATACAAGTGTATATAAACGAATACTCAGCCATTAAATTTTTTCATTGACAAAACATACATGTAACGTGTTTTGTAACACCTATAAAATTGTATGTACGAATATATTGACAATTTGAAATTCAATGTTGTTTTTCTCTTCACATTCTGTAATGAAAGTGTTTCAGTGCTTACATTTGAAATCTTTAACGAGGTAAAATATGAAATTAGCAGCAATGCTAATGAAAAAACACTTACATGTTTGTAAAGCAAAGTTAAAACTCTAAAGACAGAAATAATGATCAACAATCTAATACTAAAGTATACTTAACTTAAGTTAAATAACTTTCTTACTAGAATTGCAATGCATCGACTACAAAAACCATAAATAAAAAAAGTTTATCGAAAGAAAACGAAATCCGCGTACATTAATCTCAGAACTTTCAAAAATGGAAATTGGAAAAACATTTGGGGAACTTACGAGAAAATGTTCTCCAATATACGTAAAATAGCAAGAAAATAATAATAAGACAAACATCATCATTATCATTAATAAGACAAACAAAAAAAAGAGATTATATTTTGCAAAAGAATATTATTAATAAAAATGGTATATTGTTGTATTTCTGAATGACAGCAGAAACATCTTTGATTTGGATGGACGTGCTTAATTATATCTGTACTAAAGTGAAAAAGAAAACTTACGTCCACCAGTAATATGCTATCGTTCGAGATAAATAAATATGTTTACACGCGTGATATATACTTTTAAAGAATCTAAAACAAATCACAAAAAGCTTAATTTCGAAGACGTCAATTTTATCGAACATTTATAAGCGAGAATTAATAGAAGATCAAATAATTATAATAATGGTTAATAGAATTGATAATGCTATGACAAACTATATTTCTTCTATTGGCATAAAGAAGTAAACTAACTCATATTTATTTATTGTGAAATTAACTTGATTTGACTATCGTTGATTGATTATTTTAAATTGTGTATGTATGTAAAGGCATACTAATGTTAATATGAGGTATATAGGATACATCGCACTAGGCAAAAATGCCATAGTGAAACATACCTGTGTAACATACATGCATGTAAACATTTTTTTATGTCAGCATCATGATAAGTAATATTTAATCATTGTTACATTTCATTATATGGATGGATCCTCATGAAAGCATCAATGCAAAAATGTAACAACACTAATGGTTTTGTATGAAGACCACAGGAAATTTGAAAACGACGACCATATTGGTGAATTTGCCGAAAAGCCCGATTTCGATGATTTTGAAATATGTTTTGAACACTTTCTATAAGGTAATATATAAAATAACATATAAAATATGTGCATGCGTCCGTATTTTATATACTGTTGAATTATTTTCTAGCTTTGCCAACATTCCTAATTCTTTGTCTACAACCTTATTTTTGCTAATGTCGTTTGCGTACTGAATCATTTGAATTTATGCATATCCTTTTTACGTTTCTGTGTATATCTTATCTTAAACTGTTTAAACAAAGCGAAATTGAAACAAAGATACAGACAAAATGAAAGATGATCTGAAATTACTGGTTGGGAACGACCCAGTATGCAGATTAATACTGTATTATCTTACAGTTAATGCCTTTTTCTTATATAATATCATATGATATAATATCATATGATATTATATAAGATCATCATATATAAAATTACTGCAAATATTTGCAGTAATTTTCATGAAATCAATTTGCATATTCATAAAGGAAGATACATTATACATTATATACCAAATCAACCAACAGTATAATTTTAATTATATAATAATTTATTTCGTATCAGAAGACTAACATACATACGGTATGTAAATTGTTAAGTGGGGGGAACTTATCTTAACATTTATAAATTGAGTTCATTCTGATATGTGAATTTTAGAGTGATTGATATAGCATGTTGCAGTAACAACTGTTAAAGGATGGCTGTACCTACACATACTTTAAGTAATGGACAAAAAATCCCTGTCTTAGGACTTGGTACCTGGCAAGCTGGGGTAGGTATCTTGTTTAAAAATAATATATGATAATGCACAGATGTATGAAAGTACCGGCCATTTGAAAAGTACCAGATATTTGAAATAAAAGAAAACAAAGTAACAAATAGATATTACTTGTCATTTACTGGCTAATTTACTTACAAAATTATTAAACTGGTATGTTTGAAAGTTCTTTGCCGCATCGTAAATTATTACATATCACTATTCTAGAGTCAGGTTTTCTCCATTAATAATGGAGAATGATGAAAATGGAGAAAAACACAGTAACGTTAAATGACACAACAAAATAGCGGTTTTAAAGCTATGAATTATTCATAGTTCTCACGATTTCCACAATTAAAGTAACATTTTCAATAGGAAGGATCTCATAAAATTTCCTTCACAAATCTCAAATGTAAATTTTTTAAGATTGGACAGAGTATGATAATATATATACCACTGAATGATAATTTTTTCATGTAAATTTTTTAAGGACAATCCGGGTGCTGTTGAACAAGCAGTACGAGACGCGGTGGATGCCGGTTACAGGCATTTTGACTGCGCTTATATCTACTGCAATGAACAGGAAATTGGCAATGCTCTACGCGATAAGATTGCAGAGGGTGTGGTAAAACGAGAAGATTTGTTTATCACGACAAAGGTAATTTTCTGCCTAATGACAAAGTTTCTAGCCATTAATTTTGCTACCAGCAGTTGAAGTAATTACTTCAAGAAAAACTCTACACCTATTCTTTCGCCACTGTTACGAAGAGGACAGAATTTAGTGAAACAAAAAATTTGTTCCATATTATTGTGTCCTTGAATATAAATTATGTTTTGGATTACAAGGTCTAGAAACAAAGGAGCTATAAGTAAATTTCTATTGCTATTTCTTATAGCCTTCAACTACAGCTACAAAGTTAACTATTTGGTAATATCCTTTCCTATAAACATATGAACGTGCTCCCTATTGTAGCTGTTTCTATTATATTATAACACTGTAAGAGTGAGGATCTGGATCAGCGTACACTATACCTATACTTATAGCTTTATTTATTCCAATATATTTTTCTACTTCACAAATTCATCCACTTGTTATTTTATCAATCAACCTCAACACTAACTTTTTTGTACTTTCAGTTATGGAATTCGATGCACAGGAAAGAATTGGTAGTGCCGGCGTGTAAAAAATCACTTGAAAATTTCGGATTCGATTATGTTGATCTTTATCTTATTCACTGGCCCATGGGATTTGATGTAAGATTGCATAACTTCACTATGCATTCCAAATCTGTTGTCCGGATTGTCTCTTAATCAGAGCTTTTTACTATTAGGAAATTAAGACCAATCAATTTCAGTTAGAACATTCTTTATTCCAAAATGTAAATACGATATAATTTAATTTTAGCTTTAAAATGTGATGTAACGAAAGTAAAACTGTGTATAAGAAGATAGATCCAGAAAAAAAAAAGAATTATTATCCGAATGCTTTATTAATTTGTTCTTCCGTTCAACAAGTTGGTATCGACATAGTAAACTTGAAAAATAACTGAAAGAAATGACTGCATTGTTATAATCCTAGGAAAAATCTGAAGATCTGTGGCCAGTCGATGAGAAAGGTAATCCCATGTATGGAGACGTAGATTATCTTGATACGTGGCGAGCAATGGAAGAATGTGTAAAGCTGGGATTAACTAAAAGTATAGGTCTTAGCAACTTTAACTCCCAACAGATCGATCATGTTTTATCGATCGCCCAAATCAAACCTGTCATGTGTCAAGTGGAATGCCATCCGAACTTAAATCAGAAAAAACTACGTGATTTCTGCACGCAACGTAACATATCCATCACGGCTTACAGTCCACTCGGTTCTCCTAAGCGTACTTGGGTCAAACCAGGCGATCCAGAAGTTACCATCGAATCAGCAGAAATAATCGCGATTAGCAAAAAGTATGGGAAGACTCCGGCGCAAGTTGTTTTACGATACTTGGTAATATATACATATATAAAAAGATGCTTATGAAACGAGGATTCATTAAAAAGTAACTAACGCGCTGCAATGGACTTCAAACATTTAAATGAAATAATTATTCTATCAATAGATCGACATTGGTACCATTCCTATACCTAAGTCTAGTTCGAAGGAACGTATTAAGGAAAACATCAATATCTTCGACTTTAAATTAACATCACAGGAAATTGCAACCATCAATACACTTGACCGCGGAATTCGTGTTTGTCCTGCTGCAGAGTAAGTAATATGCGGATACAATGATTGAACGTGCATATTTCTTGTTTTCGCATTTTAATTACAACGAAGTTTTATATTCAGGTTTAAGGGACACAAGGACTATCCGTTCACTATAGAATTCTAAAAGAGAAAATAGATTCACTATTTTATCTCATAAATGTCTTATTCTATTAAATATTCCGTTAAACATTTTGTTTTATTGAACGTATACGATATATATATATATATATATAAATATATATATATAAGAACATATATTCTATGTAATTTTCGTTTATGCTTGTAATTAGTTCTATTTTTAATAAATCATTGTTATAAAAAGAACTACTGTTTAAAAGAAGCTTATTCCTATATATATATACACATCACCTTTCTTCAATATTTATAAATTAAGAATCATATATCGGCATAGGATAACAAGTTAGATACATAATATTTATATTATTATTATCAAAAAAAATTGTCTTCTTCGTTAACGAAAACAAAAAATAACCATTTGATAACATTTTGAAATATCATAATGATATTGAGCAATTATCTAATCTCGGCTCTCTAGAATTGTTTCGCGTCATCTTTATCGTTACATAATGATTTACTTAGAGTAGAATAGTATGAATAGAAGACTCAACAATACAATTCAATCAGTTAGTTTCTAGAATATTGCGCGCTTTACATTTGATTACAAGTGGCGGAATTTTCTGACAAATATTCACCAACGAGATCCACTGTTTTGACGACTTATTTAAAATCTATAATTAGTAATGGCTGAAATACCATCTCTTGCGCTTTCCAATGGATATAAAATGCCTGCTTTTGGTCTTGGTACATATCAGGTAAGAACATATTTATACATATTTAAAGATAAGATGCAATAATCGAAGTAGTTATCGATCGTACGTTATAATTACATCTGTACAAGTTCCAACAAAATTCTTTTGAAAGCGTCGCTTGACCACGTTACGTGATTTATACTCACACACAGTTAATTCTGACTCATTTTCGACGCAGTCGCATTGTACTATCGTTAAAAAGTTCCTTAAATTTGAGAAAAATCTGACGGAACTGTTATTGATAATCCAAGGATGTCTACGCGTTTATAGAAAATGTTAAGGCATAAAAATACACATAATGCGTATAACGTACAGAGGAATATAATTAATTTATATATATATATATATATATAATAGTTACTTTATATATATAAAGGATAATAGCAAAATATTCGTTACAACATTTAGCGAAGTAAAGTAATAATTTAAGTAAATTTAAGCAAAGTAATTTAAGTAAATATGCAAATTTCCATAAATATCCGCAGTTCGGGTATTGATATATGTAATTTATACTTTCGATTCTATTCATAAGGACGTTCTAAAAACGTTTTAACGGCTTACCTTTTAAACGTTTACTTAAAATGAGAGTGAGATATAAAATTTCAAGGGTAACAGCAGCAATAAAGTAAATTAAATTTCGTACCTTTCCAGTCCCGTGCCGGAGAGGTGGAAGCGGCTGTAATAGAGGCAATAAACTTAGGATACCGTCACATAGACACTGCGTTCTTCTATCAAAATGAGAAAGAAATTGGTCAGGCAATTCAAGCAAAGATCAAGGACGGAACTGTGAAAAGAGAAGATCTTTTCGTTACAACTAAGGTGATTAAATCTCATTTTGAAACTTAAAAATTTTTTTTTTTTTATCAGAAATGACAACGTTTCATGTGACATTTCTTACAGCTCTGGAATAATTTCCACAAAGAGTCAAGCGTAGTTCCAACATGTAAGAAATCTTTAGAAAATCTGGGATTAAGTTATGTAGATCTTTATCTGATTCATTGGCCATTTGCCTTCAAGGTTCGTTCTAATTCAGTACGTTTTAATTAGCTGTTTAATAGGCATTTTAAAAAATGTACTAAGTATTTTTTAGGAAGGAGACGATTTAATGCCCAGAGACGAAAATGGGGCGCTTTTGATGTCGGATACCGACTACCTCGAAACATGGAAAGGAATGGAAGAGTGCGTGCGATTAGGATTAACTCGTAGTATCGGAATTAGTAATTTCAATCAGGAACAGATCACTCGTTTACTTGCTGTAGCCAAGATACTGCCTGTAAATAACCAGGTACAGATTGTTCTCTGTGTACTACTCGTGGAATTAATTCGCAATTAATTAAAAATGTATTGCTTCAATTAGATCGAAGTGAGCATAAATATGAATCAAAAGCCATTGATACAATTCTGCCAAAAACATAATATCACGATAACCGGATATTCACCGCTTGGACAACCAGGTAACAAGACGGGAATACCAACTTTCTTGGACAATCCAGTGTTAGTAGAGTTTTCTAAAAAATATAACAAGACGACAGCACAAATTGCTCTAAGATATGTCGTAAGTAAATAATATCAATTATAATATTTTTTGTCATTTTGGAGATAACTATCTTATTTAAATACTGTGTGAAGAGCGGTATTTTATTTCCGGTTATAGCTATTTTTGTGTATATTTCGATATTTTGTTTAACGATAATACAATCTATCATTCGGGCCATTTCCACCAGTAAAGATAAGTTTAGTAATAAGGAGAACTACACATACACTACGATTACACATACGAATACATTATACGATTACATATATATGTCTAAAGTGGAATTTACCAAGCATCAATTCGCTTATCTACAACTATAGAATTTAATTCTTTTCCATCGAAATATTCCAGTTACAACAAGGAATCGCTATTATTCCGAAAACAGTAACACCGAGTCGATTGAAAGAAAATATGAATATATTTGATTTTTCCTTAACGGATGAGGAAATGGCCTCTATAACAAAACTTGGCACGTATCAGCGTGTTGCACGATTTGCAGAGTAAGCATCCCGATGATCCATTAAATTGTAAATTAATTATTCTTGTTATTCGACAGTGAGATGGTAATGTTATTTCTACTGCTTTTTACAGTGCAAAGGGGCATAAGTACTACCCGTTCGAATAATAAAAGTTTCATTGCAAACAAGTAAAATGACAGGAAATAGCTCATCAGATTCAGTATAAATTAATAGTAAGGTATACCCCCTTTGAACTTACATAATCCCACGGTGTAATTCGGTACTTGTTTGACCCTTATTTAGTCAATTAGATTTATTGAATGCCATGGAAAATTTCGATGCTCCGGACGACATGACATCATACGCCGCAACAATGTGGACACTGTCACGGACAAGGCTAATCGCATTCAGCCAATGTTAACTTTCGTTAAAGAGTGTATACACCGCGAGTAAATAAAACTGCATCGAAAAAAGAAATTGTCAAGCAGAAAGTATTTTATTCTCCTTTTTTCCTTGTAGAATCGTTATAAAATGCGAATCGCTAATAATCCATTTAAATGGTTAGTGCAACATTGAATAACAGAAATAAAAGAAATCAAGTAGTTTCTGACTCTCGCAATGCAAATACATTTTTGCACCGTAACGGATCACGTACAATCAATATGAAAACAATTCTCGAAACTATAAAAGGAAACTTCTGTTTCAAGGACGGATGACGCAGTGATGATTATTGTTTCTGTAATCGTTAGAAATACTACGAGCGGAAATACAATCAACGGACTAGAACGAAGTTGAAGGTTGTTTGAAAAGATGTATTTTGAATGAAAATTGTATGTAACGAAATGAGGATGGAAATCCTATAGTACATTTCATTTTCATAGTACCAAATTTTATGAAAGTACTAGCAATTGCTATGAAATCTAATATGCTTAGAACTCTAATATACCTAATTAATTATTAATATGTGAATTAATACGTATGCATAATAAATACAATGATGTATACTTTCTGTAAGCATTGTAAATATACGTTTTTTCCTTCTCCATTGATTGCGTCGTATCTTTAAATAAGAGAAGTTCGTAATATAGATTATAGAGTTCTCCGATAGTGCTAGATTAACAAAGATTCCATTAAAAAAGGAAAGATCATGTCTTATACACATTAGGAATTCCGGAGAAGATTTCTTCAAGGCCGATAAACAGCAAAAGCTCTTGTGGACGAGAGCCTTTTTTTCAGCATAATTCACTTCACCAATAAGCAAAATTGCTTATTCTATATCCGTTCATCGCAATACATAAACGGAGCCTTTTACGCGCAAACATAATATTACCTAACAATTTTGCGGTGACATTTTTCCACTATCGGTTTAAAAGCGAAATTAATCGCCGTTCCAACGACTTTTCGTTCCAAGGAATTTCAAAAATTTACCTGACAAGACATACCACATACGTAAATACATGCTCTAACTCGAATTTCGTATCGCAATGTTTGGTAAATTCAAGCACGACCTTCGAGCGATCATTGTTACGGTGAAAGCGACACCTTCTCGAAATTATTTGTTATTAGCCCATTGCCGGTCACGTATTCATTATATTGCCATTAAATGAACGAAGAAATTACATCATGAATCATATCGCCCAAGCGTAAGTTCCATAAACTAACGTGTTTGAAACGCTGTCTTTCTTTTTCCTTCGCAATACCGGTTTTTCCGGTGAAATAAACGCCACGAACATTGAACGCGATCGTTAAATGGCTTTTATAGGTGGAACGCGAAATTTTCCAACAAAAGCAGTTCACCAACTTGCAATAGATTGCTATCGTCATCAAACGTCGCATCATCCACGATGATTCAGTGCGGTTCCTGGAGATCTAGAATGTTCGATAAGGTGAAAGAATGCCGCGATGCGATTAAGAACATGGTGGCCTTCGATAAGTCGCCAAACAGCATTAAAACTACGCGAACAGCCGGCAAACGCCCAAGCAATTCCTCCATCCACACGAGAGCAACGACTTCTCTGTCCTCGATACCGGATGTCATTACGTTCAGCAGCATCGCGTTGAAGCATAAAGAATACGAAGACGTGCCGATTCTAATGAGAGACTCCATATTCAATTCGGATAAATCGGAGAAACTGAACACGTCCGTGGAACCGACCGACCGAACTGACAATGCGAACGATTCGTTTGACCGCTTCGTTTCGATGGATAACATGATCAGTAATTCGTTGAAATCGTTCCTGGCGCTCGAGGAGCAGGTAAAAGAGGAATTTTTGGAACAGCACGTTTCCTCGATCAAAAAGAAAATTTCAGCAGAGCCGTTTCTTTCTTATGCGGAAGGCAACGCTGAATTCATTTGGACAGACGACACAACGGAGGAGAGTTTTTTCGGTAAGGCATGGAATTCTCTAGAACACTTGGACACGGTCGATATCGGAAATCCACGTAGGAACTCTACATTTTACGAAGATTTTTGCCTGCACAAAAATCGTACTTCTTCCCCGATTCGAAGTCATCCGTTTCAAGATTCTGGCTTTGAAAATAATTTCTCCATATAAGTCTTCGCTTATGATTATTTATTGAATATTTCTACGTCCTTTCCTTTTCTACTTCTTTTTTTCTTTTTTTTTTTTTTTTACGTTTTTTATGTATTGAACCTTTTGTAAGTTTAGTTCGTATTTGGATCAATAAAGTTTATTACAATGAATATGATCACTTATATCAGTCTGATGTACTCACACTGTGTCCATTCCTAACATTCCGCCGGCTGAACGTAAACAAAAATATCGTCAGGGTAATAACACCATTACTTGTTGATAACATTTTGAAATCGCGCACAATCAACGATACTTTCATTTAAATTATCCTTTAAGTAATTCTTTTGAACGTGAATTGTGAATCGATTACGTAACCAACCGTCGAGTAATGTTCATATAGGAAGAAAGTGTTTAAAATAACTTGAACGAGCGGAATCACTGTTTGAAACAAAAGCAGAATAATAATATCGAAATTTTTGGAATTATCGATTTCGTGAACGACCATGATGCTGGAATATACGAACGAATATAACGGTTCGTTTCTATCCTGCGGGAAGCTTAAAGAAATATCAACCGTCTTAAAAGAAGGAAGAACTATTCAAAGCAGGGTAATGAATTTTATTCTAACGATAATCAGCTATATAGTCCTGAAAATCGACGATCAAAGTCACCTCCACGAATTTACGGATATATTTAACGACAGATGTTTGCAAATCTTAAAAAACGACCTAGAAAACCTTATACATTTCAAGACCAAATTTTTCAACTTGCTGATTTTCGAATTGTTATTGGAGACTGTCAAGAAAGAGAACAATTATCGGAACAGACGTCTTAAACTGAATGCGGCCGTGGATACGGCAAATAAAGGATATAGCAAGGTGATTCTTCAGAAAAAAATCAAGGCTATTGTAAAATTCTTAATTTTCCGGAAGGTAAAGACGTCTTCCTATCTCTACGATGAAAACAATACGTTCAATTGGTTTTCTTACAAACAGAAAATTAGCGTTGTACTTAACAGCGAGATCAGCCCAAAAGGCAATTTTTTAATGATTAAAAATAATTTAAAGGATTATTGCGAAAAAGATATTATGAATTGTATTCTTTATAAAAGAAAAAATGAATGTACAAATAATGTGAAGAATTTAACAAACTATACAAATAAGGAACCTAAGTTTTACGAAACGTCTATATACTATACTTGTATCAGCGATCTCTGTACCAAGCTCTATTGGTTGCTCTGGTATGGATGGATGGCGATTTGTATGTATTATTGCTGTAAGCATTTTTTGCCTCACGTTCTTAGGTGTCGTACATCAATTAATCAGTGAAAAATAACACTTTGATAGTTTTATTTACATATACTTATAAGTTAGGCGTGAATTCTGTATTATTCTGTTCAAATTGTTATCTACATATATTGCCTCTTCCTGCATACATGCATAAGTGCCACGTACATGATATTAATCTAATCGATACATTTATTAATTATAAGATCGGTCAATTTATTTAACTTGGCCGATTATTTGATAGAAAAATGTATTCCATAATGCTTTAGCAAGTTAAGATATGGCAAATAATATAATCTGTATATATGTTGCGTGATTTATTTAACAGAAGCATTTTATATTTCTATTTATAAAATGTGAAATATTTATCGAAATAATAACGTAGCTGAATTCAGCTGGCACTGTTTTCAATACTGTGATATCAAATGTTTTGTATTTTTTATTTCTGCGATATACCCAGAAAAACTATATATAATCGAGCCTGAGCCCTCTTTCAATTTAGTAGTTATGTGCGTCTCCTAAATATAAACACGTATTTTTACCGTACGGGAATTTATAATTATGTTTAGCTATAGCATAGTTATAGTAGTATATATATAGAATATAAGATATTTCTATTAATAAAACTTTCAATGCTAGATACGAGTTTAAACGTGTTCAACTGAGAAATGTTCCTGTTAAAGTATTTAAACACTTATTATTGATTCATACGCTCTCATAATAAGCGTATTCACGTAAGTTCATGCGTATTGTTCAACAACAGAACAGAAAATATCGATAATGTTTTTGTTTGTATCATTTTGTTTGCGCATTTGAATAAGAATGAAAAACAAGTGTAAAAGGACGACGATGATCGATTTTAAATTAAATTAAACGTTATGAACACCTGAAGTATTTCAATGTTTACATACTGAAAAAATATATATTCATACGTAAGTAAATATACAACTATTTTTTCCTATTTATTGGTCCAGTCTTTGAATGTAAACATTTTACAAATACAATCGCTGATCGTGATTAGATATGTGTACTTGGAAATTATAAAAATTTTAGAGAACTGTCCTTACTTACCGACAAGTGCAATGACATTTTAAATTTTATTTAACATTCGAGAACGATCCTGTCATAACAGTAGAACAATTTCCGTTATATATAAGAGTAACTCATTCATTCATTCTTAGTGATCAAAGAATTGTGAACCGTCCCTTGCTGCTTGTAACGGACTCTGTAATTTTCCATAGGGCCCGTCTCTAACGAATTTATCGGAGTCGCAACACTACGCTTCAAATTACAGATACATAGAGAAATTTCTCTATATAACACATAAAATTTGTTATGTAAAGTCCTGCACACATCAGAGGCTATAAAACGCATGCGCAGAAAAATCTCGTAGAACAGGACAGTACACTTTTAGGGGTTCACAAGATAAAATTCTTCTTTGTATGTATAACTATGTATTTCTAGTTATAAAATATGTAACCTTTGCGTGAATTTCTTCGAAAATACTTCAAATGCAACAAACTATTAGCACCTGAAAAAACAAGAAGGATGAGATATTTTAATTTATATCAATATATTAATGTTAGAAGAAAAAATTTTATGCTAGCTATTAGTTAGTAACGTGTAAGTTATAACAAGAAATATATGATACTAAGAGAAGTATATTTTGTTTTCAACGAAGGTTTTCGAATAATTTAACCACGATTTATTCTTAAAATATATAAAACAAAACGAAACAAATATAAACGAAACAATAAATTACGCTTCATCCTTCGATACACGGGTATACGGGTCTGCCTCCGGAGAAGGGGACAGGGCACAAGGGTTAATGTAGGATGTTTATAAAAGGTGCTGAGCGAATTTACCGGCATTGTGCTGCCAGCACTACTTTCCGACGGTGTATCGAATATCAAAATATAATATCAGTGTTAAATACGTACCCTGTGTTTCAAGTAAGAAAGTTCGTACAAAACATCAAAAATAATCAAAATGGTTCTAAACGTACCGAAGATGAAATTCTACAACGGCAACGAAGTGCCTTCATTCGGACTTGGTACATGGAAGGTCAGTACTATTACCGATATAGTAATTAAACATCAAAGAATTTATCGTTTATTTTCAAGAAGAATGTAGATAAAATTGTTTACGATATATATGACGAATTCCTTCTTGCGCAACTCGTGTTAATGAATTTCATTCGCAATGCTTTTATAATTTTCTATCTGAAATCTACAGTATAAAATATCTGCAACATTGACATATCAATAAGGTGTAATATGTCTCTATGATGTTCTCGAATCTTCCAAATGGATGAACGATTTGTACTATCTAGAATTTAGTACATGTATAGAAATTTAGTATCTAGAAGTGGTTCCCTTAATTGCTTTTATGACAAGGGCATTATAACGTTTTCTATGTCTACGTCTTCTAACATATAATGAATTAAAATTTCGAATATGGGAATAGCAAACAAAATATTCTGAAACAACCAATCTTTCATCACATTAATATTTATAGAACTATCGGATCTTTCTATATTTTTTTATATTTGTGTTAACTAGATTTTTATATGCTACCTTCATTATCTTTATACTTTGTATTTTCAACTTCATATGTACATGCGTCGTATGCTTTATATTTGCAATCAATAGAAGTTCACATTTAAACACATTTTAAGATAAGTTTATCAGAAATAATACACGTAAATGATATCATATCAGTTAGGACTTTAAGTGGAAAATAAAATTATATAACATGATTTTTATTTTTACTACAAATATATTTCTGCTTGTATACCTATTGCACAAGTTGTTGTAATTTATCTTTTTCAATTAATTAATTTTTTTAGTCCAAACCTGGAGAAGTTACTCAGGCTGTTAAGGATGCAATTGATATTGGATATAGACATATCGATTGTGCTCATGTTTATGTCAATGAAAAAGAAGTGGGTGCTGCTCTTAAAGCAAAGCTGACCGAAGGTGTTGTGAAAAGGCAGGACCTTTTTATCACCAGCAAATTATGGAATACTTCCCATAGACCAGACTTGGTTGAACCTGCTATTAAAAAAACTTTATCAGATTTGGGTCTTGAATATTTGGATCTTTACTTGATTCATTGGCCAATGGCATACAAAGAGGGGGATGAACTTTTTCCAAAGAATGCCGATGATAGTCTTGCTCTTAGCAATGTAGACTATGTAGATACATGGAAAGCTATGGAAGCTTTGGTATCTAAAGGACTTGCTAAAAATATTGGCATTAGCAATTTCAATTCTGAACAAATAAACAGGCTACTTAAAAACTGCAGCATCAAACCAGTTACAAACCAAGTAAATATAAGTTTCATTCAATTTATAGTATATATAATGTATAATGTATAATGAATGCATTTTGTATATTGAATAGTACATTCATAATGTATATAATTGTACATTTATAGATTGAATGCCACCCATATCTTATTCAAAAAAAACTTTCTGATTTCTGCAAACAAAAGGATATTCTTATTACTGCCTATAGTCCCCTTGGATCGCCTGATAGACCATGGGCTAAGCCAGATGATCCAAAATTGTTAGATGATAAAAAATTAGGTGAACTTGCGAAGAAATATAATAAAACACCTGCTCAAATTCTTATTAGATACCAGGTATATGCTAATATTTCATTCATGTATTATATTCACAGGTATACTTTATAATACAATTTTTATTTTTCTTTCAGCTGGATCGTGGTCACATAGTTATCCCTAAATCAGTTACAAAATCAAGAATTGCTCAAAACAGTGAAGTGTTTGACTTTAAACTTTCCGCAGAAGACATTGCATACATTGATACCTTTGACTGCAATGGCAGAATCTGTCCAATGTTTGGGTAAATATTTTTATATTTTTTACTTATGAATGTAATTCTTATAAAATTTGCTTTTGATATTGTCATTTGCATTTTTTTCAGCACGGAGTCCAGCCCTTACTATCCCTTCCACATTCCATTCTAAGCAATCGAATTAAGTTAAAAACCAATATGTACAAACTACTTTCTTTGCAATCTTTCAATACTTTATTCTTCTGTATATTTTCTAAGTGAAATTCATATAAAATAAACTATGCTCTAATAAATATACTTATATGTTTATTTCCAATGCATCATATACTCAAAAATTTTTTCCCAAAAGAGAAGGGTGGGAAAGGGTATAACAGCTTGAAATAATAGTAGATATGATGAAGCAATTTCAAATTGTCAGAATCATTCTGATAAATTGATAAAGCCAGATAAAGAATTACACCACAGAGCTGAGAAATTACCTGAGAAGGCAGCACAGAGGAAAGGGATGTATCGCTCACCGTTATTCGTTCTTATACGGTCTTAGTTGTATATATGCGACACTCTTAGTCAATATACATCCTTATTTTTCTGATTATGGGGTCTGTTAGGAAGGATCAATCAGATATCCATATCTTTTATCATTTTATGTTAAGTGTGGAAAATAATAAATGTGTGGTGCCATATAATATAAATAGGAGTTTCGGGTAACGCTGAACGTCAATTCATTAATGTATTGTTTCGAATGCACATGTGACGATGGCACAACAAGTCGTGAAATTTAATAATGGCAATACGTGTCCCATTCTTGGTTTGGGTACTTGGCAGGTACGTTACTATTTAAAAAGACAATATTTTTTTTATAACATAATTCCTACTTAAGTTTTACTAAATATGTTTTTGGATTTATCAGTGTAACTTTCATAATGTTAAATCAAGATTATTTAAAAGATTCGAAATTTGAACCATTTTTTAATTACGTTCATCTGTAGTAATTTATTTCACATTTTTATGTCGAATAGTCCAAGCCGAATGAAGTGATTCAAGCAGTTAAAGATGCCATTGACATCGGCTACCGGCATTTAGATTGTGCCCCCGTTTATGGAAACGAACCAGAGGTCGGTGCAGCAGTCGCCGCAAAGATTAAAGAAGGCGTTATTAAACGGGAAGATATTTTTATCACGAGTAAATTGTGGAACACGAACCATCAACCTGATCTAGTCGAACCTGCATTAAAGAAAACTTTGAATAATCTTGGGCTTGAATATCTCGATCTTTACTTGATGCATTCACCAATGGGGTTCAAGCGTAAGCTTTAATCTTTGCTTTTGCTTAATTAATAAATAAAATATATTTCTTTTTACAGCTGGTGATGATCCATTCCCTAAAGATGCTGATGGTAAATCTATAAACGATGATACCGATTATGTTGATACTTGGCATGCAATGGAGAATCTTGTAAAGAAAGGTCTTGTAAAGAACATTGGAGTGAGCAATTTCAATTATGAACAAATGAAACGAATACTTTCTAACTGTACAATAAAACCAGTGACAAATCAGATCGAATGCCATCCATATTTAATTGAGAAGAAATTGTCTGACTTTTGCAATTCTAAAGGAGTCCTGATTACTGCTTACTGTCCTTTCGCTAAGCCAGGTCTTAATGTTGACGAGCCTGTACTGTTAGAAGATTCAAAAATTACAGCGCTAGCTACCAAATGCAAAAAAACTCCTGCTCAAGTAGTGCTGCGATATCAAGTATGTATCTTAATGACAAAATTCTCTTTAATCACATTCATAAGTCAAATTAAAAAAGAAAAAATTTATTAAATAGATACAACGTGGACACATAGTGATTCCTAAATCAGTAACAAAATCGAGAATACAAGAAAACTTTAATATCTTTGATTTTGAATTAAGTTCAGAGGATATGAATACAATAAATAGTATGAATTGTAATAGAAGAGTTGGCTTAAGACCTGAAAAGTATGTATTAAAAAATTGCTTGATATAAAGAATAATGTTTGAAACTTCCTCATTTCATAATTATTTGTTTGATTTAGTTTCAGATTTAGTCACCACAAATACTTCCCCTACAACACAGAATTTTAATATTATTCTATAAACCGACATTAATAAGCAGAATTTTAATATTATATTATAAACCATGAATAATGAAATATATTTCTTTTTAAATTATTAAGCTTTTTTTTTCATGAAATCCCTTCAGTCTAACTTTACGTCATAATAAATGGAACAATAAATAACTCTTACGGTTAAGTGCACTGGCACAATGATTCATCACTGTCTTCACAACCGCATGAGCAACATTCGCAAAATTCATCCTCGCTGTCCTCTTCAGCCAACTGCTTTGAACCAATTGGTTGATATTCCCCGGAAGGACCTAGCGGATCATCGCTACAGTTACACGCTGCGTTGGATAACCCACGGGCACATTTGCCCCTGCAATTACACCTGCAGCTTCCTAGACGTGAACAGAGCGTCGATGGACAAATTTCACAGGGATCTCTAATATCGCAAGGATTCCTGAGATCACAAGGTAGCACGTATGGTTTGCATCCTGTTCGAATACCTATATTTTATTTTCATATTAATTTCTGTCCTTCTCATCAGGGAACTTACTACATTATACATACACATACCATGATCTGCCATTGTATAACGTGGTAGCTCGTAGAAAGGTTTCCTCGAAGATGTAGCATAACTTCTGATAGGTTTGTTACAAGGGATTTTGCAAGGTGGAATATATTTTCCTACACAAGGTTTTTTCAAAACATATTCGAGATCCTGAGGAGTAAAACAAGGGCGATGACACTGCGCTGATTTCGAGTTGGGCTTTGACAATTTGATTGGCTCATCATCGCTTGCTTTCTCACTGTTCGATTTTTTTTGGGTAGTGGGCGACTGACTTCCAGGTTTAACTGTAGCAGTAGTTAATTTTTCAGTTAGTACCTATAAAATATCAAAAAATGAATGATAGTGAAGAATTTGTTGTAACGATGAAATAAATTTTTGTACATTATTCGCAACAAACGATGTGTGAGTATCTGCGCTTCTCATTTGAGGTGCAACTTCCGATTTTTCGTTATTTGACCACCAATTCGATATCCAGGAAGACATTTTTCCGATCTCTCCCTTAGGCTGTTCAGGCTCAGTTCCTTGATCCCATTTTTCAATATTCTGCTTCGATGTAGAAGTTATTGCGTCACCTTGTGGCTGTAGGAATATGGAAATAAAAAATATATCAATTCATCACATTATTCCACTTTAAATGTATAATTTTCACTAACGATGACAGCTTTTTCCTTTTCCTGTTTTCTCTTTGATTCATTCTGTTTATGCAATAAACATTTTTTAGGCACGTAACATATTCTTTTCCCGCTACCATTTAAATCTGGAATGCAGCTAACGACTTTCTTTCGAGTGCAAACACTTTGATACTCCTTAGACATTAATAATCGATCCATATGTTCCTTGAAAAGCGTTTCCTTTTTTTCCAATTGTTTAATACAATTCTTCAGATTTAACTCTTCCTCGGCTAGTTGACGAATCTTCGTTAAGCAAAGTAAATCCTCGGAATGTATCGAGTGAAGACTCGGACTAGTGTGGCACCGTACTTCTTTCTTCAAATTCTCCAATTTATTGTTCATCTCCTTATTTATAAGTTCCAAAGATTCTAATTCCATTTCTGTCTCTTCCAATTTAACATCCGCCTGGATGATCTTCTCCTGGGGTTAAATTGACTTTTATTACTATACGTTTAAGATAAGAAGATATAATGCAAAGGAGCAGGTGCACTTATGAAACGACAAATTTTGTAGCGATAATTCAAGCACACTGGTAAGATTTACCCGAATTTAACGCTGAATTTCAATCGTTCCGTACATGCAACTCCTCGGTCTCATTGTTCAGATCCTTCACAGCATTCTTCAGACTTTCGAGAAGTTTTTCAGTTTGGTCCGGATAAGGAGCGAACATCTTCATAATCTTGCGAATTTTACAGTACGGCGCGTCGTCGCAATTTTTCGACATCCACATATTGTACGCTATTAATGCAGGAATCGATCGTTCCATCGTTGTAATTTTTTCTTTTAAATATTTCTGTCTACCGAGAAGATCGCAACGTCGCTCCTTTATCTTCGTTGTGATATCTTCTAAATAGGGTGAGGAATTTTCTCTCGCCTTCGTGTCTGATTTCGGACCTAAAAATAAAAAAAGGAAAGTCGAACGACGCTTTATCAAACGTATAATTTGTCTGCATAATTTATGAAGTAATTATTTTAAGTATCACCTACATTTACATCGAGACATCATGATTCTGAAGGCGTAGTTTCTGTGCAAAATAGAACTTTTTGTTCAACACCAAAATTGAATGACAATATGTACACTAGATCTGTAATCACAAGTAAAATATTATCATTTTTTATGCAAAGCTTTTTAAACGGTTCTGACGTTATTTGTATGCTATGTAGCGTTTAAACCGATAAATTATAACGACGTATCTATGATGACATTATCTTCGAAATTTTGATATTACGTGTGAACATTAATTTGTTATATATTTGTTATTGATAGTTTCAAGTTGAATAACATATTTCCCTATTAATTACCATTCTCGCCGATAACGCACAGATTGAAATTAGCAATGACAGTATTCTTAAAAAATATTATCGAACAAGGTCGTATGCTTTCTCCGATATCTTCAGTCAAAAATGCTTTCTCCGATATCTTCAGTCATTTTTGACAATCTTACGCGCTACGAAAATCAACATGCATTAACGTAACGTTCCTGCAAAATGTATTAGACCTGTTTAATTTATTTATTGGGGAAAAGATATAAAATATATCGCGCTGTTTGAAATCTGGAGAAAATCGAAGTGGATAACAATGTTGCCTCTCGACTTAATCAAGAGTTAATAAAATTAAGAAATTAAGTTAAATTCAATTTATGGTAGATTTGATAGTTAGCTTGCAAATGAATTTTTATTTAATAGAAGAACGGAGGATCTGACTAATCGTGACACAGACGACGATAAATATTCTTTGTTGACCGGAACCAGCACATCTCTTCAGGATAGCACCGGAAGTACAATTACAGGCTCTATTAGAGCCAACTACGAACGCAATTTCGAAGATCGTATCTTGTATGGACAAAGTGGTACTCGCAGATTTAGTTATAAAAAAAGAAAGACTTGCAGCGGAAATGGAATATTTAGTGCTCCTCCCGGCGTCAGTCCCCATCATGTTAAATCATCTATTATCCGTCGCAACACAAGTAGAGCTTCTGAACTCCATGCATATTCTACCACACATATCTATTATTTTCTAAATCTATTATTTCTAAATCCATTAGCACGCAAAATTATATAAAACTAAATACACGAATTACATAATTGTATAAATTATATAAAAATTCAAACTATTTCTTCTTTTTGCGATAGATGGATCCCGATTAATATTTGTGTGGCCACAAAAACCGCCAAGAAGTAGATTATTAAGAATATTAGCCCCTCTTATGCATGGAATCCTCATTGGATTTCTGTTCATGGATGCCGTTCATCTTTGGCCAGGAGAATTTTTACCTACGTCGTTGCCTTCCATAATACCCGTTCCTTTACCACCCGTGAAATGTAACGTAATTGAACCACGATGGTTCGACAATAGTTAAATCTCATGATCTTTCCTTTGATACCGAAGTCGCGTAGGTTAAATTCGCTTTCGACTGAAATATTTAAAAATTTATGAGAAATTTGAATAAATGTAGAGAAAACATATTAAAACACAAAATGAAAAATAGTCTTATTTTAATATACATATATGACACTAGAAGTTTCTTAATTTGTTTTCTAAAAGATTAGCCTGTAGGTAAGTATGTACCGCATATGTGTATGTATGTATATGTTATCAAAACACGCTATTGTGTGGAAGCAGCGAAGGTGAAGAGTACTTTCATCTACAAATATGTCAAATAAACATATATTTCAAAAATTTGGATTTTTGCGTGCACCCTTTGGCATTGGTGTCGGACGTTATGTGTGTCAGTTGCAAAGAATAACTATAAAATTCTGTAAAAGTCACGGTGCTAGTCTTGGAATGAGGTAAGACAATTCCTTCTCCAACAACCTCTTCGTCAAAATTAAATTTTTATATCACATATGTATCGAAGCAATGACAGGCGAAAATTCTGAATCTCTCTTTTGAGTCATAATTGTTGCATTAATACACATAGTTTATATCGTTTTTTTTTTTTTGAAACATAACCTGCAATATCCTATGCCGGTTATGTGTACATACATAGATGTGTACCTACGTGAAAATATTTATTACATTTTTATCATATACAGAAGTTTTTTGGAACATGATTTAATTGATTATGCAAAACAAAATCCTGAAGTCGTAGTATATGTTAAACCAAGAAGGCACAGAAGTCCAATTATAAAAGCAGAATATTGTAAGCTTATTTATTACTTATTGTATTAAGAAAGACATTAAATGGTAAAAGATAATATTGAAATATTTATGTATATTATAGTAAATGGAGAAACACATTGGATGTCTGTTGCTGATTATAGCAGGCAGGATATTATACAATGGATGGAATTATTGAAGACTCAATATCATAATGGCCCGGATTACAGATTACTTAAATTATGGCATACAGATTTTCCTTCTATTCAAGGACCTTGGACACCATTCACTTTTAAAGATCCGTCTTTGAATCAAGTCAAATTTCCAGATGTAAATATGAAAGCTTCTCCCACTTATATGTTTTGTTATTATACATATATGTATATCCTGTTCATTTTTAGAAAAAGATTGGTGAAGCTGTTAAATTGGAACCAACAGCAACAGAAAAATTAATTAGATTATTTGAAGAGCAGCAAGAAGCTGAGAAGCTTAGCAAAGAAATTCCAGTTCAGAAAAGTGTTAATTAAATGATAGTTTCAGCCATTTTTAGTCATTACAAATTTTTAATCAAATATACTGGACATTAAATCAATATTGCCATAGCTTTTCAAAATTATTTGACATTTGGTTCGTTCATATTTATGTGATAGTACAAGAAATCTAATAAACATATTTGTTTAATATCCAAATAGAAACCTTTATGTACATATGTCAAATGATCATGTAAATCATTTAATCGTTGTAAGATTATGGCTATTGTAAAATAAATATATATAGCTTACAAATATACTTGTGTCATTTACTGTTATATATAAACTTTGCATGCATATGGTATCATATTTTGCATGAAACTAACGTACTTATCTAAATTATCAAATATACATTCTCTACATATAATTCAGATTGCATGATGACGTAACAATTTCATTTGTGCTTTATATTCATTTGATGGAAGTATATTATTGACTAGCATACACACACACACACACACACACACACACACACAATACTTTTGATGTGTGATAGAAGGAGAGTTATAATAAAGCATTGATTCATACTGTTGTTGACTACGTTTATGTTACTGTCAAAATTACAGTGACAGCCACATATTCCTTTTGTTGTTTTGTTTATGTATATCCCTCTATATATTCATTACTACATAAAAATATATCTTAACATTTTTCGTATAAAAAATTGAATAGTGATATTATACATAGCGCCATAACTTGTTGAGTAGATGAATCTATAAACTCATATCCAATTTAAGTGATTCCTTTACCTTGCACGTGGGACCAATAGTTTTACATTCTAACTAAGTTATGTTGTTATTATTATTACAATATTTAATTTCTACAACAATCTAAGAATGTAGTTCGTTTGTTATTTTTAGCAATTAATTGCGTTTTTATTAACACGTGCAAACTTTGTATATCAAACATAAAAATATATTCTACACATTCTATGAAATGTACAATTATCAATTATTTTAATTAATCTTTACTATTTGAATTAAAAAATATTAAATACAAGACATTAAATTATTATTATATTAAACATATACAAAATATTAAAATGTTATTAGAATATAACTTCTAATCTAATTAAAATCCAAACATCAATTAGAACATGAATAAAATGTTCTCGATATTTTGAGAACAGTAGATAAAGATTATAACTTTTCTTCATAAAAATACAATAAGCATGTATTTTTTTGAATTGTATAATAATTTACGAACGTCTTTCAAAATTTTGATAATATTATTTACAAAAATAGAAAATTCAATTATGCTCTTAAATTGTAATGAATGGCATTTCAAATAATTTTCAGGGGATGGGTACAGTAGCAGAACCCTGATATATGCTAATTTCTTTCTTTGAGAAATATGAATAAATACTTTATTTTTTACACTACAATAAAGAGTAATATTTTTCCCTATTATTTTTACAAAAAAAAAAAAGAAAAGAAAAGAAAAAAGAGAAGAATTTGTAACTTCTCCTGTGTAATATCAGATGGGCTTAGATATCCATAACCATGTATCAAATTAATGAGATAATGAGGTGATTCTAAAAATGTAACAATATAAATAGGATGAGTTTGATGCTGCATTCAATCATACGCACAAAAAGTCACACACTATCGGCCATTCTGTATTAGACACTTCATTATGTATAAATAATAAATTTGTAATGCCTCGTTATATAATATTGGTATTAAAAATTGACGAATGTGGTACCTGCGATATTTCATATTTAAATTCAATCATAATATTAATGATAAATTGTTTATACTGCAATAATCTTCTTGTAATGAATTTAAATGTTACTATAGAAATATACCAATTTTTCATCGTATAAAAAATAATCTAACATAACGCAATGTATCACATTTGTAAAATTAAACAAATTAAATCATGCATACGCTCTATCATCCCCTTTTAGCACAGATAAATGTCCACGAAGAAGATAAAACAGCACATCAGGTAAAATATTCTCGTTTAAGCAAAATATCACACATTATATCGATCGTGAAAGAGGGACTAGAGACGATTCATATTCAACTTTATTCGTCTTTAAGTCGTTTACTAAGTTCTTCTTGTTGCTTCTCTCGCAATTCCTTTTTTGGTTTTATTCGTTTAAGCTGACCATCCCTAAGAATTTAATTAAAAAAAAAAAATTTAATTGTTTCTCTTTATATATAATGATGATGAATAATATTTTTTTTATCTAAGAAATTTTACCATTGTAAATCGACCAAGCCACCCTGTCTTGCTATCACAGACTTTACTCTATTCGCAAAATCAATAGCGCTCTCTCCCTCGTTCCTATACATCGGAGGAAGATACCAAACATCACATACTATGGCCCAACTTGACATAGTCATATATAAATATTGTATCATTGAATATCGACTACTATTCCAAAATGCATCCCCAAATCTTGGATCATACTATAAGAAAAAGAATAAAGTTGGTTACCTAAGGTAATCAATACCATCATTTTGAATACGTACACAATTACCTTTATTGCAACAGGGTAAATTACTCCACCAACTTCAAAGCTTCCTTTCTTAAATTGCATAACTGATGTATTATTTATACAAGTGCCTTCAGGAAAGATAAGTATCGGTGGATTTGTAGGATCAGACACGTGTTTTTTTAATCTATAAAATATATAAGAAAGTTTTAATGTTATAAAGAAAATATGTTAACAGCACGGCGATTAACATTTACCGTCTTGTAACTGCTTCTCTATCTTTAACTTCACACCGTTCAAACCAAATATGTGGTGAAGCACGTGCTAAAGCTCTCTGTAGAATACCTAAAAATCCACCATGTCTCTGACCTATCTAAAATATAAAATTTGAATAATATAAATCATCTTTCACATAATATTAAAGTAATACATTTTTATACCATGCAAACAAAAATAGCATCACGATAATAACTAGAAAAAAAAATAAATAAATATATAGCAAATTTCAAGCAAAATTCATTTAAAGCAAATTTCACTTAAAATATTTTTTATGGAATAATATTAATCGCGTTGCACATGATAGTAAGATGAAGCAAATTTTAAGCAAAATTCGTTTGAAGCAAGTTTTATCCAGAATAATATTTCCTATTGAATATTTTAAATCGCTTTTTGCATAATATTAGAGTAATATATTTTCATGCACACATCCCACAATTGCAACATTACAATAACAGGTAGAATAAGATCAATATAATGCAAATTTCAAAAAAGCCCAAAAAAGTTGACAAAGGACGAGTTATCATATCGATAAATAAATAATGCTGGAACTATTAGCTTATTAGACGAAGAACGACAAAAACGTACCAAGGAATAGCAATTATCGCACATGAGTATCAGAACATCTATAGGTGAAGTATGATTTGCCACACAAATACCCCTAACAGGACGATTCTCCGGATTATGATACGTAATTACTGATGATAGAGCACTCGACAACACACCGAAGCACATTATGGAGACTTTGTAATTCAGCCATCGCTTGAAGCTACCCTCTGGAACATAGCCGACTACCGCTGTGCATGCAGTCAGCCACATCACCTGTAAATCACAAGCTTTGTATCTAAGAAAGGATCTTCCTTTTAGTATCAATGCTGACTAGCTTTATTTGCAAAGCAAAGTTACAGGATACCGTTTCACCTGTAACATTTAACAATGTACTTTAATTCTGTCAGTGGGCAGTTATAAATCATATTAATGTAGAGGGGGGAAGGGAGGATTAATACATCATAAATTCCGAATTTGTTTTAACGATATCATCATATTATGCAGTGATTAGTTAGTTACAAACAACAAGACATCATCACAAATTCCCAACAGCAAATTTTGAAAACAAAAGATTGATATCTTCGTAATGCCTCATTACCAAGGAGAATGTTGTCTGTGTGGATAAGATAGGCACATCGATTGTGGAAGTGTGATTTGCCACACACATTCCGCCTGGTTTTGGTTTGTTCTCTGGATTATGAATTGTAATTGTCGCTGATAAAGATTGTGACATTATCCTGAATGCTATGAGACTAGCCTTGTTGTATGTCCATTTCTTAATAAAACCATTTGGTAGGAAGCCAATAAGAAATGTTGCAATTACAATGTACAGTACCTAGGAACCTTCGATATTAGTCGAGTTGCAAATACTAAATTTATATTTGATATTGAAACAGACAATTTCAAAACAGATTCGTGGCAAACATATCGCAGAATCTTAAAATAAAAATAAATGTGGATATAAGAAATGAATCGAGTATATACGCATCCTACCAATTTGTTTCAACTTTTCTAAATATTATTAATTTATTATTAAAAGAGAATCGATGAACTTACCCCTACAAAACAAATGAATATCCTCAAGGGAAGAAGAAAACAATATCGCATAACGAATCCACATATCCATATCACTGTTAACTTCCAGGAGATGAACTCGTAATGTCTATTTGTTCTAGTTAACAAATTCCAATTCTGGAAAAAATATATCATTATACTATATAATAATTCATATATATCTATAGGTCTAGAGAAATAGAAATTACCTTCAGTTCTTCTGCTTCAAAACGAGATGTCACCTCATCTTCTATAATAGCTTCTACACCAGCTTTAATGTAATCCAAACAGATTGCAGGTTTGAATTCCCTTTTCAGGGTTTCAAACGAATCCCTACGTATGAGAGTCTGCAACAAAAATATATTCTCAATCCATTGTACAATTAATCATAGATATGTATATATATTTTCTTGATGTATATTAAACACGTGAAATTAAAATTACATCGTTTTTGCTCGCACTTGTTGTAGGTGTCTGCGAATTCTCCGTTTTCGTTTCCTCCAAATGATTTTTATGATTCTGCATTTCTGGCTCGGGTACCAAAATCAGATCCGTCGATCTGGCTATAACGCTGCTGCTCACTCCATTCTGCATACTCTCTGTTTTCCAATTTTGCACATTCTGCTTTTCTACGTGCCTCGACTCGTACTCTTCATCCGTGTCTTCGTCATTTTGCTTCCAAGTACCATTCTTTCTTTTCACGTTTTCTATGTTTTGTCTGCCATACTGAAGTATAAAAACAATACATACGTTATTTAAGTTTAAACGATTCTAAGGAATGCGTTTCTTATTATGAAGCACCTTTTTGTAAAATGGTCTTTACACAACACAAGGAAGACCAGTCGGATTAGTCAATCTGATTATAATTCGCAAGAAACAATCACTTAAAACGCTAAGTACTATAGGCTAAAATACGAATATTTTTAATAACAATAATTTTACTACGGCCTTGATCCTTTAATAGTTATCGGTGATAAGGATAAAGGTAAACAATGCTTTTTTCCCTTATTTATGAGATTTATGTAAAATTGAATACTTTGTTATGCTTGTTCCTTTTTTTTTTTTTTTTAACTGTTTTACAATTGGATAAGGTTGTTGTAGTAAGTTATAAAATATAAAAAAATGTTCGTAGTTTGGAATTAAATATTTCTTTCTAACAGAAATTTTCGGATAAAATTTTTTCTAAAAAATTCATATTGTAGCGTGAAGACGCAATTAAGATATTTAGTGCCCGATCTACATACAAAGCGCTTGAAATATACTATATAATTATACTATTATGCTATATTATATATGCATTATGTAAAAAGATTATGTAAACAGGCAGGCTAATGTCCTCCTAGTTGATAAAACCGAATAATCTCATGAATTTTTTGAAGGTTAGACCTACCAAGCTTACCAATCAAATTCATAATAAATCATAAATATTAAGTTCAATGAAACTAATTCAATACAGCTATTGATCATTCATAAGTTCGAACAAAGCGACATTCATTTCATTAAACATATAACATAATTATTAATTACACACTTCGTATATATCTTTGTTGGCATAGACGCAAATAAACAAGAGTCGTAAGAAATTTATTTAAATATCAACGAGAGAAGAGTTTATTTGATATTTACATAAAAAGGCAACTTTCAAGATACCGTGAAAACATTTATCGTTTGTTTCAAATCATTCGAATTATGTTTTAGATAACATTACTAATTACTTCCACACTTCCAGAGTAATAGCCTTTTTTATCAAAAAAAAAAAAAAAAACCATTGTCGTCTGACGATATCTGTACACTTTGTACTTAACTCATCCATCTTTCTTCTTTTGGTAAAAGATAGGCATATATCGTAAATGGAAAGTTCATCAAGGACAAAATACATTTTCCATTGAGTTAAACTTGTAGTATCTCTGATAAAGGAAACTCTTTACCAATATTATCGCGTTAATCATATTTGAAAACGAAATTTTGTTGCTGTATCTATGACAAAATATAGAGTTTCGAAAGAGATGGATATCTCAATAAATTGTATTTGTTCCTTACACTGACATATGCTTTCTTGAAATCCGACGAATCACGTGGTTAATTGTAATATCACAATATTCGATAACGTTGATAAAAAGAGAATCGATAAGGAATATGTTTCAACAAAAGACAAATTTCTTGAACTTTGTATTTGATGCCCATGATTTCTAATAGTATAGAAAAAAAGATTTTTTATGCGTATTTTATACAGCATTCCGCATAATAATGTAATGCATTTATCGAGTTATTTGATTATTCGCGAAGATAAGATACTCTTTTATCACAACGCACATACAAAATGTTTGAACAATCGCTTTTTAATACGTTCACTTGGTCTTTTTTTTTATGATAATTTTATTATAATTACGCTGGAGTACGCGTCGCATGTAGGTTCGAGATCGTAGATGTTTCATCTTGTTCGTGCAAAGTTCTTTTTAAATTAATTGTAATTGAGTTTTTATTGCACGTAGTCTTTCCATAATCACAAACTATTCAATAATATGTGCCTACGATAAAAAACTTTTTATACGTATATATGTACATATGTATTGTATGTGTTATATAAAACATTCTGAATTTTCATCAGCACTGTAAAGAAACACGACTGATCATATTGGAGAACTGAAATAAATCTAAAAATGTATATAGAAATTATAATTTATTTATTGCAAACACATATTTAGTAAAGAAATTTGTATTATCTTAAGCGTATATTAAGCGTTAAAAAAAAAGCATATCTTGCGATTTCTATATACCTTCCTAAATTTCTATCAAACTTTTCCAATGCATCTATAACAGTCGAGTCTCATTACTATGCTAATGAGATTTCGAATTGTTGCTCGTGCCGCACGTAATATATCCGTAACAGGTATCCACGAGTATTCAAATATTTTCATACGCCGTCTTCTTTTCACGCGTCTTTAAACTTTAGACGAAATTCTTCCGATAAAATGATGGTGCGTCATTCTTCAACTTCTGCACCATGTTCAACTATAAGGATATCATCGTGGCAATTCACGATCTTTGTCTTGTAATCATGTTAAAAATATGTGATCAAAGAAAAGGTTGACGAGTTTGTACGCATCTTGCACAACCTTTCAATTAGAACGTGGTGTCTTCAGTCTACCGCCTGTAATTACATAATCATCGTTATCGTTATATTAGGATCTATTCCATTAATTAATTCGCGATCAAGATTGAGAAGATCGTGAAGAATGAAAATTAATATGCATACATATTGGACCTATATATAAAAAGTAAGGTGAAACGTCATCTGCATATTCTTATTCTGCATATAATCCATATTCCGGCATATAATTACAGTAAGATTATTGTAAAACGAACTAAAAAAAAAAACGTCTTGAAAAGCATTCATCGCACATTTTGTAAATCGTATACGTATTGAGATAAATTTTTATCTTTGTGAGTATTCAAACAGTGTAGGGAACGCATAAGATTATCGTATGAGATGTTTCGTAAAATACCTCTATATTTTATTATTTATAGCTTGAGCTCACGATTATATAACACATAAAGAATATTTGTTTTTCATTCATTTTTATTTAAGTTGAGCTACTTTTATTAGCAAACTTGTTATCAAATACTTTTCTATAGGATGTTGCTTAATATTCACTTTTAAAAGTATTTTGGTAACATCATTCGAGCCATGTCAAAAAATCTAGACGATGTGACCGACAATGGAATAATGTTTCATGTTACTCATTCGGCGTGTTCGTTATGCGAAGCTGTAGAGTCACCGATTTGTCTGTTCTCCAAACAAAGGAGATCCACGTATTATCGTGATATGCATACGGTGAACGGCCTCCGATAAACTAGAATAATTAGTTTTCTGAAGAAGGGAAATTTCAATGAAGAATAATTACACATGTTTATGCAAAAAATCTTTGCATTACTAACGAAATAAGCTATATAATATAAATAAATAACATAATAAAACATAAAAATGCATTTCCATATAACACTGTATGGAAATATTTTCTAAAAAAATATGGTTGCCCTTGCAAAATCATAAATCATCAAGACTTTTGCACAGTACAGAATATAGATAATCTACGTTATCAATCGGTATATTCATATGATATTCACGTCGATTAATTATTTCTGAATACAAATTTAACATTCCTAACACATGTAAGTGCGAGTTTTCTGTTATATTGAATATATCTTCTCGAACAGACTATGAACTACAAATTGAATAATTTGATATCTAACGCGCAGTGGAACAAAATGCTCATTTTTGTGTCCAGATCGTGGAAATTCCTATTCGAATGAGATAGAGTGATGAGTTTTGTTTCACGAGTTAAAGCTAAGAGTAAATAAGAGAACGAGAATATAGAATAAGAGAAAAATATAACGAAAACATCATTAACAAGTTTTGACCTTGAAAACTTATGTTCAAGTTGACATGTAAAAAAAAAAAAAAGATTGGAATTTATGCATTACTATCTATGTGTGATTAAATATTTCCCCCGAACTTCTTATACATTATTCTCTGTAGATTTTAACATTGTATTCAGATCCGGTCACAGAACTTGTCTAAGCTAGACCTTCAGGACACAGAGAAAAAAACGATTAAGATGAGAAGATATAATCATGGTTTTGCTAGTTAACATTTTTTGATAGCATTCTAATTTCAATTTCACACATTGAATCGTGTTCAACACGATTAATATTCGAATGGTATCGAAAAAAAAAATTGAGAAACTCGACCTTTTTAACTTCGAAGCTATCAGAATAACGATCACGTATTTCTGACTAGCGAGACAAATATTTGAACGTACGTCGCAAAATTCGTCTTTTCAAAAATTTAATGTACACAAATGTACTAAAAAGGAAACTCGGAAATGTTGGATTTTGTTCTTCGGTCGCACAAATCGTTCCAACATTAGGATTTCGCTATTTAACGGCTTTAAATCGATACAAATTCGTTATGTACGACGTAACATCGTAAAAGGTTCGCCAAAGCACGCTTCGATTAATTTCAATTGAATATCTTAATAATATATATATACATTACTAAGATATTATATATATATATATATATATATATATATATATATATGAAATACGTAATTATATTAAATGTGAATATTATAATTATATATAATATAATTAATCAATATAATATATATAATTCATATGAAGTACGAATAAAAGAATCATGTTAACATGTAAATTTAAAAGTGATTCAGAAATAAAATATTCTTTGAATCGCACTGATGTCCTGCACCAGTCGATAATTTGGGAGCTTGACTAATAATTTATACAAACCGAAATAAAAACATATTTTATTTACTAAAGATAAAGATTAGAAATTAAAATACACGATTTGAAAATATATTATATATACGATAAAGAATATTTATGTAGTAACGATATATTTAATTAGATTTTTGCATGTTTTAACATATTTTATTTGCGCTTTTTATGGAATTAAATGTTAGAAATTTATCGTCGGACGAATAAATTTGATACCATAGTTTTCACAATTAAGTATAATTACTTTGCTTAACTTACGTTTACTTTAACTGTCAGAAAAACGTGGTAGCTCGGAATACAATTCTAGCTACCAAATTTTATATATCTTATGAAATCGGAGTTTTTACTGTATCGCAAATAAATTAGGGAAAAACTAAAAAATGAAATTAAATATTGAATTGCTGCTACTTGTTGATTGTTAGGTAAACAATGCATGAAACATACTTGGTTTAATAGTAGTCACATATTTTATTGACCATCACTTTGAAACGATACATAAACCTTTAAATATTTTATTTGTAAATTAGTGCAAATTTTAACATTCAAATTAAATCGGATATATATGAGTGAATAAAATTCAAAATGTCTACCTCAAAGTTAATTGCAATTTTTCATATTTGCAAAACAATATTGTTACGTTTAATACGTATTTCGTTCTAGAAATTTCATTGTGAGTTTGATATCAAAAGATCGTGTAATCTTTCATACCTTTTCTATAAAAAAAGAAGGAGAAAAAAAAATCATAAAATGTTTATCATGTTTTCAATTCATAGGCTCATGATGTGTCTCTAATCGGAGAAGTATTGTAAGTTGAATTCACTCATTTTCTTACCTCAAATAGTGTTAGCAGCAATTTTATATATAATCTTCTAACGCCGAGTGACTTTCCGATAGATGCCAAGAAGATTATGGCAAGCAAAAACATAAGAAAAGGTGTTAAAAGTAAAGAAACCGCTAACGACATCACCATCCATAGCGGCGCCATTTTGCTTACTACCAAGGAATATCCGAGAAGGCGAAACGGTTAAACGATCCCTTCCACAAACAGTTTAAAACCGCCGTGCTTGAAACCTATATATACAAATACTATAGAGAGAAACATATTAAAGTGTAACGCTCTGCGTTATCGACACTAGTCAAGAAGCTGTCGGCAGATGCGTTTCGATGAAATTGCAGTCACACGGTCGCATTTCTTATCGACCACAAGAAGACGAAATGATCGGCCAATAGAAGACGAGTGAAAAAAGGTGTTTCAACCAATCAAATACAAGATGAATGTAGATTAAAGTTTTTAGCTTCTATCACGTTTCTATAGCTCTTTATGACGATAAGAAACATTAGAGCGCGTTCTTTTGAATGCTTTTTATCAATTCAAATGTAAATTTTCATTTTTTTTGTTCCATGAATTGTTTTGGTCATTTGTTGCTATAAAGATTTCCGCAGTTATTCATGTGAATTGTTTAAAAAGAAACGAAGAAAAAACAGAGAACGTGAGAAATTATAATACGTATAAAGTTAAAAACGATGAAATAGCAAATTATAGTACATAGCAAAATAACATGAAATTTGAGACTATTAATAAATATATAAAGTATAATATAATGTAATGATTGATTTAAGGCTAAACTTCATTATGATCAAATTCGCAACGATAAGTATATTCTAGTTTAATCTACATCAAATTGCTACATTTGTATCGTTTAATTTCTAATCCGAAGCATGCGAAAGATAAAAAGATACGTAGAGAGTATCATAACAAAGCTTTTTCAAATCTATATTATTTTGTAATATTATATTATTCTTCAGAATAATGGTAACTCTCATGTTCATATTCAAAAATATGCAGGAATGTTTTAAACGTCCGCTCAAATAGTGATGTTATCTAGAGTCTCATAGCATTAGCAAGCCAGTGACAAAATGTCGTCTGCCGAAGTAGCACCCCGACCATTGCAGGTGTCCCCTTTAATTAAAGTGAGTACAATTTGCTACAATGAATTTTTTGAAACAATCTACATTCAACTATTGTATTGCAAATTACTGTTTAGTTAACAAATGCCCTATTAAGATTTCTTATTGTTATAAAAATGAATATGCTTCGGAACAGATGCTTTAAAATTGATTATATTATATAATTTTTGTGTAACTTCAAGTAATGCTTTCTTTTTTTTCTTAAGTTTTAAAGAAATATAGAAAGAGTTATATATATATATATCATTTATTCTACATTAGAATGAAATTTAAGGATAAATTAGCACTTAATTTGTATTTCATTTTCTAACCTTCTTAATAGATATAATAAGCGTTAGTCAAGTAATATATTTTGCATGAATTAAATAATAATATAAATTAGATATCTCTTTCTCTTTTTAAAACATTAATAGTATATATATTTATATACATGCATTTAAACATAAATTTAAAAATACTTTGTAAAAATACTTTATTACTGGATTTTGTGTAGTTTTCCCGATGGACTCTTCTGTTAACTGGGATAGTTTACGGTGCTTACCATCAAAGAAGACTCAGTAAAAGAGAAAATGCCCGCCGTGAACAAGAACTTAAGGAAAAACCCATAAGAGATGCAAAATTAGCAGCAGAGAAAAAGAAGCTTGTTGATGGTAAGAAATGATAAATTTGATTATGGGCAAGCTGTAGGTTCTTTTAATGATATAATATTGATTTGTAATTTCCATTTTTCTGTTTCAGCTGAATTACAAATGCTGAATGAGCTCCTCACGTCAACAAAATAAAAAATATCACTTGTAGTAGTATACATAAGTATTTCTGTTAAGTAATATTAAATTATCCTTTAAAAAATGTTCATAATGTCAATTTCTGTTCAGGTTTACAATAGATATAAACTTCTTATTGTGTATATTAAATAAAATGCTTTATAATATACTAAATTGCAATTTTATCCAGTAGAACCCCACTTACCTGAACTCCGTTTGTCCGAACTGATGTCATCACAATGTCCAATTTCCGATTTTAATACCGAATATGTTTCTAAACTCTTATAATTCAATTTTAGGCCGCGTGACGCAGATCGCTTATAAGAATAGAAGTTCTTGCCCTAGTATTTACAAATTTTAGTTTAGTAAAATCCAGTTATATAAAAATTAATTCCTACTATATGAATGATTAAAAACGGAAAAACGGGAAGAAGTATTGGAGTACTAATATCTGATACGTCTTGTCCTCCGACCGCGATGGATAAATGAAATTTTATTATATCTTCCATTTCGAATTTTCTGATACTCATAAGTGCATGCAAAATTAGATATCGAATCGTTTCTAAATAGAAAAAAATATTCGCCCGAACAGGGACTCGAACCCTGGACCCTCAGATTAAAAGTCTGATGCTCTACCGACTGAGCTATCCGGGCGATTGAAGTAACATTTTTCAAAATATATAGCTACTCTTATAAAGAGAATTAACGAATATTAAATTATATAAATGTCAATTATATTCAAGTGAAATCGATAACATTTAATAAAGCATTTTATAAAATAATTGTTCTAACTTTTTGCGTATATAATTTATTGGGCATATATGTTAAGGACATTAGAAGCTCTATTATGCATAGTACACATAACATTCTAATAAAAACTAAAATTATGCTGTATATCGTATTTTATTTTTTCCACTTTGTAATATCAGAGATTATTAACAAAAACAGTACTTTTGTTTATGTTTTCATATTAACTTCCAGTTCAAGAGATAAACTGCTAAAGCATAACACAATTATATTTCAGAATATAAAATACATAACATTTATATAAAAATAAATATTAGAAACGTTATAAAATATGTTACAATATGTTTGCAAATAATTTCACTTAATTACATAATTTTATTGTTGTAATATTATTTAAATGGAATGAATTTATGTTGCTATATGAACCTATAGCTCTCGTGTTTAAAGGTACAGAGAAAAATATTTTTACATATATACAAATATATCTTCATGTTCCTTTTTTAAATGCATTACAGTGGAACAACATTAACTGATTGGGGACACCGTTAATGATATGAGGTATTTATAATGGGTATACATATGTATATATATATTGTCATGGGAGCACCATAAATTTTCGATTCAAAATATAACTCTTTTCCTCTTAAGCTGTAATTAATTCTGTTTTATTATCATTGGTAATCAATTGTAGGAGACTTCCATTAGCTGGACGTTCTTGATTTTGTGACCATTTCCAGAAGAGGCTATAAAATAAGATTTTTTTTTAGTAAGAAATCAAATATAAAAAGATGAAATGAGGAAGAAAAGAAAGATTTTATTTACTCTGCAACAAATTCAAGTGGAGTCCATTTAGTTGTATCAGCATTTGGCATCCATTTTCTATTCATAGGTGTATCTAAAGTAACAGGCAAGATAGAAGCAACCAAAGAATTCTTTGGAAGACCACTATCTTTAGCTGCTAAAGATTTAGTAAGTTGATGAACAGCAGCTTTAGCCATTCCATATCCAATCATTCCTGGTGTTTCTGCTAAAGCTGCTTTAGCACCAGTTAATGATAAAAATCCTCCTTCTTTCAAGTGATGGGCAGCAATACTAGCAGCAATACTTGAACTGCACACACTCTGATTCCACATAAGTTCACTGTTTTTAATAAAATCTTTATTGGCTGCATTTCCACCAGCCCACCCACCAGCCACACAAATAATTGCATCTAGTTTATTCCCATTTAAAATATTTCCAATTTGCTGCATGATATCAACTTCCTAAATAATAAACAGATAAAAATGATTAGTTTTATAAAAAGATATATATATATATATATATATATATATTTAATATTATATATATATACGAACATATGTATATATTTGTTTATAATATATATATATATTCTTATTTAGCTGAATATAACAACTTAAAAAATTACCTGCTCTTGCCAATTGCTGTTTGGTTTTACAATTACATTTGCATCAGCTTGGTCATTTGCCTTCATATCAATACAGCCAACCCACTATGATCATGAAGTTAATGAAAATATATTATTTTTTTTAAATATAATAATTTGTTTAGTAATTTGCTATAAACTATATATGTAATGCGTAGAATAACAAATATTTTAGTATCATAAAATTGATATAGCTGCAAGTTTCTTAAGCTGATTTAACAAAGATATTATAGAGGTATATGTATTATGTGAAAGGTTCTGATTCATTAACTATGGCCTTGATGTATTTTTCCTCTATACTTGAGATTGCTAAATAGAATTATATCCGTAAATCTACATCCTTTTTGTTGAAATCATATCTTTATAGGGGATGTACCTTATTAAATTTATATAAAATTTATTTTATATGTTTGCATTTAGTAATGTAAATGATTCATGTTATTTATTTTATTTTATTTTTCGACCTAACGGACTCGTAGAAGGAATTTGGTTGTTTCAGCTTATAGAATACTGAAACTAGAACTGAAACTAAACTTAGACTAAAATCAATAAATGATTCATATTTAATTACACTTAAAGATATATTTATATATATTTAAAAAGGCCAAAAAAAAATATATATATTTATACGAATATATACACGTAGATAATAATTATTATAGATACATAAATAGAATACTATACTTCGTAGCATTCAAAACAGTGCGCGATTAATTACTTCGCCGTTTGAATATGTACACCGGTCGCAAATTCTATGAAATTCATTATGTATAATAAAAACATTCTGTAAATTTTGCATTAAATTTCTGGAAGGACGTACGTGAAATAATTCTCGACTATTACTTTTTTAATTAATTATTCTTAAATATAAATGATTTCATCGTTCGGAAATCTTTGCCTAACAGTTGTTTAGAATTAATTTTTAATCAATGTCCAGAACGAATAAGTTATCGATGTATAATTGACCGATAATTTGTTTTTTTTTTTAATGAAACTAATTAATAACATTTACATATGTATTATTCTTGGAAACAACAATAAAAAGCAGTAAATTCTGTGGGAAAATAAGTCAGTCCCATTGATAACGAAATCAACATCTACGTTTTTATTATATACTGTTGACATTTATTGCTACTATTATTACTCACCCACTTTTTCGACTTGAATTTTGAAACACAAGTAGAACCTAAAGCACCTTTGCCACCATATATAAAAACCCGTCCGATTATTGCCTCCATTGTTCAATAAAAGAAACAACTTCTTCGTGAAATATGTTTCGGGAGTCGCGATTATATACGGAAGAGTACGAAGTCATACGAAAATCTTTCGGAAAAGTTCGTAAAAGGAGTGCTAGATTGCCAGATTTTCGGCACAAACTATAAAGACAGATTGTCAACTGAGTAGTTGATATTGTTTCGATGGAAGTATTTCGAGTGACTTTAAATAGAATATGCGTATAAATCTTTAATTTCTGCATAACGATTAGTATTTAATGAATTAAAACAACTAATAATTCAATATAGCGTCATACAGATCATTTATATATGATCCACCTGACAGTAATAACATTCTGTTGTTAATGAAAGAACCTTGAAATGCAGTATGTTTAATCAATTTATTTTTATTATGTATATACCTTGTTAATACTATGTCTTGTTTTCCAGAATGTTTTTTGCGGGAATAATTAAATGAAATCGATTTAGTTTGTACAAAATGAAGTGATCAGATTTGCGATATTTGAATTTCCCACGTATGTTTATTGTAAATGTGGCAACGCCGCAATGACGGAGACCCTGCCCGCAACGTTCTCCGGGAGCGTAGGTCTAGTGTGACGTCACGGTAGCCTAGTTGGGTTAGGTTTTACGCTGGAAATTCTAACGAAAAATTTTTTGTTTGACGATTAATGTTTTCCTCATTGTATCTGCTGCATTGAGGGACGTGAAGAGCTAACGCAGTGGCGAGCAGCAATCGTATTTCGTAAACCGTTCGATCGCGAGACTTCGCGCTATCGGCGTATATGAGATTTTAAACGGAAAATGAATCGACATGACGGTACGTACGTGTGCGCTGTTTCTGACTAGCAAGTCAGCCTTTACTCCACATGCTAAATTTGTTTTATATTGATGACAAAATTTTTTGATCATGGGGTATTCGGGGGTATGCATAAAAAGTTTGTGTAGACTCATCATCGAGGTTACGAAATCGAGAATGTATGAGATTTTTCCTAAGACATTTCTTGTAAGCTCTGTACCAAAGGGTCTAATGTCAGAGGCCAGATGGCAGCACTTATAAAAAATTTACTCCAATTTCTTTGGGTTTATAATGCTCTTTGATGATTGTGCTCAACTTTTTTGCCATGTCATCATTTTTTCTTATTTTAATTATGTAAAATGAATAAAATTCACGGGGAAATTTATCGACCCATTGTCAAGATGAGCTCTGCCAAATGGTTTCTTTGATATTGCTTTTCTTGTACAATCCCTTTCTCTTTCTTACAATGTTAAATCTCTAAAACATATTGAAACATATTTTTCTTATCCGATATCTTTGAATTAGTCTTTTTCCTCACTTTTTTTCAACTTTCAAGTTTGTATTTTCTAAATAATACGTTGTTTATTACATTCTAATGGTATAATATTAACATCACTGAAATGCAATTATATTGGATTTTTAAGTTAATGTGTCATAATGAGATTAGCAAAGTAAAAAGCAGTTATTGTTTGCATAAATAAAGTTAGTACATACATTCTTTCTTATTTATTTAACATCTAAGCATGTTACATAATTGAAATTAGAAATATTGTATTGAAGTTCAAAAATGTTATTGCTGACTATTAATACACATATATGTAGGTCTTAACTTTTATGATACTATTACAATAAAAGTGACATCATACTTAGCTTATTGTACTTTTTAAAATACGTATATGCATATACGTGTATAACTTGTAAAAATGTAGCATTATGAGGTAAATAGGAAAACGCATGAAATTAAAAACTCATTGTGTATTTGTTATTATAGCTATAAAAATTGTTTTATTAAACAAGAAACTAAATTTTTAAATGCATTTAATTATAAGAAAATTACGTATGTAGTGCCTGTATATAATGCACATTGTTATATCGTTATATTGTTATTTTACTTATTTACAGTTATGCTGAAGTTACTTTATTGTTGTATTCAATAAATTATTAAGTTGTAGTTGTCTGCTTTAATAAGAATATACGGCTGAATTTTTTATGTCAAAAACTATATACACTTGAAACAGACTTAAATAATCTATCTTTAATAGATCTAGTTCAAGGTTATTGTATGTATATGTAGGTATGAAAGATATATAAATATCTTTTGCAGAGACAATAGTGCTTTTTATTAAAGTTCTTTATGTAAATGTACTTCACTTACATACATGTAATATCCTTTACTTATATGCTATGTATCCAATGCTAATAGTAAATTTAATTTGATTTTATTACTATAAAATGCTAATCCCTATGTATACAAATATATAGTAATTATTTATTTTAGGGGTAAGTTGTGACGCCTGCTTAAAGGGGAACTTTCGGGGTCGCAGATATAAGTGCCTCATATGCTACGATTATGATTTGTGTGCCAACTGTTACGAAGGAGGTGCCAGTACTACGCGTCACCACAGTGATCATCCTATGCAGTGTATACTTACTAGATCTGAGTTTGGTAAGTTAATTATTAAATTCTATGTATATAATAATTGTCTTTTAAGTATAGCCTAATCATAACAACAAACTAATTTTAATTTATTATTTTGTAGAATTATATTATGGTGGAGAGGCAGTAAGTGTAGAACAGCCACAGTCTTTAACTTGTCCTTACTGTACAAGAATGGGTTTCACTGAGGCTACACTGCAAGAACATGTTGCTGCAGATCACTCGGACACTTCTTTTGAAGTTGTATGTATACTATAATATATATATATATATTAATATAATATAATATATATAATATAATATATATATATATATATATAAGCGTCTACCGTACATTACCTTCTTTATTAGAGAGAGATTTCTAGGTTTCCAATTTTATTATAGGTTTGCCCAGTATGTGCATCTGTCCCAGGGGGAGATCCCAATAACGTGACCGATGATTTCGGTGGTCATTTAAGTTTGGAGCATCGTAGTGGACCAAGAGACTTGATCTCTTTTCTAGATGAACCAGCTTCAAGTAGATATACTGGTAGACGGATAACACATTCATCTAGAGTTGTTGGTGGACCACGGCCTCGCAGGTATGTATATTTGATATAAGCGCTATACTAAATGATTATGAAAAAGTGTTATAATATTTGTTACAAATGTTGTAAGTATTATATTCAGAAAAACGTGGAAACAATTATCTTCCACCAAAAACAAATATCAAATGTGTTTGAGTGCCAGTTTATTAATCTATTTTAAAAAGATTCTATCGACTCTGATTATGAATTATAGTAGTGTACAAATTCTGTGATGTTCGACTGCATGTATTTTGTTAAGTATCATTCTTTGCTTGTTCTATAACATTAACATTATAATTTATCAGTCATTACCATCATCTTTTTAGTGAAACATAGTTCAATAATCATGATAGTATATTGTAAGATAAAAAAGATGCGTTCTCTTTTTGAAATGCCTAAAAAGAACGCTAAGCCGGATTTCAGCTTCAGTTTATCATCATCTCATCTTAGATAATGTTCATTGGCGTGTCATTGGACCTTCAGGTCCAATATGCATTTCAGTTCGTCCGGAGGATTGAGTCCGAGTAGTCGAGAAGGTATAGATCCAATTACAGAATTACTTTCTCAATTATCCGGTGTTCGTAGAAGTGGTGGAGGAACTGGTCAAAGTTCGTCAGCACCATCGCAATTACAACAATTGCAAATGCAGCTACAGTTGGAACGACAACAAGTTAGAGTATGTATGATTTAGCAACCAAAAAGTTTTTAGTAAAGATATTAAGCTGTAATAAAAATAAATTAATCAAGAGTTGAATACCTAAAGTACGAATGTAAAATCGAATTAAAAATACACGATACAATAGAAACATCTTTTCAGGCTGCTAGACAACAATTGGAGCGATTACCTAGGAGGCAGACTCAGGTCCTTGGATCTGCAAGTTGTGGAGGAATTATTAGTGGGAGTGGTCATTCTACTACTATGACTAGCGTGGTAGCAAATAGTACGACTAGTAACAATAATACAACTAATGTGGCGAACCCGTCCGGCGTATCATCTACTAGTTCACAGAACTATATGTTTTTATTGCCAAAGTATGTGTTATGTGTAAATATCGGAATATACACATCTAAAAGTATCTAAAATATGGTCAAAATATTAATTTTTATGCGCTAGTATTTGAGTATTTTTATAAATATATTTTCGGCATACATGTGCATGCATGCAGTCTTTTGTCTGAAATATGCAAAACTGCATGTCATGATCAGTGCGTAGGATGCCAAAAGTTATATTTTAAGATGATTCCATGAAACGGACATGTGCCTTTTTTTAGTTCCCAAAGGATCAGTAACCTTGTGTTTATACATAGATGTTCTTAATTGCTATGTTTATTTTAATTAATATTACATGTTTACTCTTCTCCGTTTATAGATGTATTACCAGTTCTCTCTCCGACTCACAGTTGCAAAATATTGAACGTGAAAGTGCAAATAGAAGTCTCTTTACGTGCGAACTTATTCTTGGAACGCTTTCTCAAACATTGCCGGAGTTAACACAGGAACAATCTGTAGCGCAGACACCAGTATCAAGTGCAACTACTGCTACAAGCAGTCCCGAAACACCAAATGCTAACTCTTCCTCAGTTTCTACAAAGAAATTAAATGTAACTCAAGAAGCGAAAAGGGATCAAACAATGAGTAAACATGTAACGCAAACGTCTGTGCAACAATCACATACTGTTCAAACTACTACTGCTGGGAGTGTGGGGACAGGTCTTCAAAATCAAGGATTGCCACCAAATTCTAATAACCTCGCGATACAAAATTCACCTATGGTTCAAACACTGATGCACAGTGTATTGCCTGAGTCATTGGTAAGTATATATGAGGATTTGAGTTGGCAATATCGAAAATTTAAACTTCATGTTAAAGAATCGTGACAAAAATAATTTAGTATTTGTAACTTCGTTATACAGGTATTGCAGGAATCACTGTCGCTACCGTATAGTAGAACTATCAGAGAACCGATAGTAACCCCAGCACCAGCGTACCTTAGAGGTGGGGTCGGTCCAGTTGGCGTAACAGGTCCTTCACGTAGGAAGCCAGTTAGGGCTGTAGATGGCAGAAACCAATCTACGGAACCTCCGCCCCCACACTAACCCTTCCTTACCCCGTACCCACCCACCCTGATTCCTCACAGGACCCTCTAGCACTAGTCCTAGCACTGTTTAGAACACCTCATCATTATTGTTATTATTATAATATTATATATTAATAATTATTCAAATGCCCTCCTCCTCACCCTCCCTATCTTTTATCACTTTTCAAAACTCTAATCTCGCCATCTTTTGTCGTTACGTGACATGGAACAAGGGCAAGGGCTGATTCGCCGACACATGCAAATAATGTAAATAACTCACTTCTTGCAGTCATATACACTCCTCGTACACACTCCTCAGCGAGTCTTGCCACGTTCTACATCGATATTATTATATCCACTTACAATAACTTGATCGAGGATAGAGACGGGCAGGTAAAAATAATAACAATATAATTATATCTTTTAGCGTTTCATGTTTGGTGGCTGTATGGGTTTGTTAGAACAGAGTTAGATTGATAAAATACTCAGTTTTATTTAACACATAAAATCTTGGAAATGTAGAAACTCTAACAATTCACAAGACGCACTGCCCGTCATACGCACCAGTTTAGTTGTGCTTAATTTAAACTGGTTAAAATTTTTTGGTCATCGTATGTTTGATATATATATATTTTTTAAAATTAGTTTAATGTCATGTGTATCATTGAAATACAAATATGTTTTATGGGAGAAAGTTTATAAATCTGCTTGGGTTGGTCCGTTTGTATTTGAAAAATCTTAATCATCGGACAAATATTTTAAAGCGAGTAACTAACGATTTTTAATCTACATGCTTTACAAAATCATCAAAGCGCATGTGCATTAACGTTTCGTTAGATGAACATAAGTTTTAAATAGTCAACTATACGAGGTTTGAATCATTTCAAAAAGATAATCCAGAACCAGTGATTCTAAATATTAAGTTGGCGGGCCATCCCTTAATGTTATATATTACTCAGGAATTAGTACTTTAAAATGGAGGGATTAAGTTGGGTCTTACATGCCAAACAAACAGAAATCTGAATCATTTTCTCTTTCAAAATTAATCGTATTTATTTAAAGTATTTGTTGGAAAGTTTATTTTTGTTGTTGTTTTGAATTTTTGCGTATATTGCGCTAGTACTGCGTTTTAAAAATATCACGTGGTCCCTTTTCTTTTTTTTTAATCATTCATTCATGATTATTATGATTATTTCTATAATCGCTCCATTTTACAATGTGAAATGAAATAATATTTGTATGTGTGTTCGTTTTTCTTTTTTTCCTCAATAACAGAGGCTTTACTGATTTGATATATGTAAAAATTATACGCGATATGTGAAAGTAAAACTGGGAATTTCTGTGTTCCATTTCTTTGAATTAGTTGAATTGAAGTTTACGATATAATTAATGTTTATTTTATGCAGAAAGCGTCGGAAACAAGTACGTGCGTATGACGCACGCAAATGCATTCGAAACTTGTGAAGGTTCTACTGAGAGTAGAATTTGAAGGCGCTCGTAGGAACGAGCAATAATTATTTTTCAATTGTCTTTAACTCCTACTCAATTTTCTTTCATTTTTGCCTAGACTTCCTTGTTAATCACTTTATGTATATTGCATATTGTAATTAATTTCCCCTTGTATTACATTCAGACCCTATGTTAATTGATTTGTGGGTGTATCTGCAAGATGTGGATGAAAATGAAGTAAAATTATACATATACATATATACATATAAACTTGTAAAAAGTTATACAAAATATGTAGCGCGTGATTTCATTTTTCTTTTTTTTTTCTTTTTTTTTTTGTCTTATGCTCTCGCGTGTTCTGGCATTCTCGGTGGTAAATTCGAAATCGGATTACTTATAACGTTACGAAATAACCAAAGGTGTTGAAAAAAATCATACATTTCGTTCTTTTTTATTTTCCTGGATCTTTCAGTGTCGATAATAATTTAATATCTTCTTTTAAATGCACTATTTGCTTTACGCACCTATTTTTCGAACACTTCTAATAATTTCTCGTATTCCACTGTGATGTGTGAATTGGAAACAAGATATATAAAATAGTGAAGCAACGATGTAAAGAAAGAAAATGAAAAGTGTACTAATTGCCTTAACGCGAAATGCCTGAAAGGGAAAAAAGTTCAGCCTTTTGTGGGATGCGTGGTTAATCAAAAGAATCCTTTACACGTGATATACTTCATACAAAAGTGATGCTGTATACTTATCTAAAGTAAATAAATATGTGCATATCCCCCCAAAAAAAAAAAAAAAAAAAAAAAAAAAAAAAAAAAAAAAAAAAAAAAAAAAAAAAAAAAAAAAAAAAAAAAAAAAAAAAAAAAAAAAAAAAAAAAAAAAAAAAAAAGAAAAGAAAAAAAACTATAAGATGCAGATATTAAGAGAGAAATAATGAACGTCGCATATATTAATGTGCACATCTCGATGACTGATAAGCTAGTTATTTTTCAAATTTTACACGAATTCATAAGCGTATAATCTCAGAACGAAGCAAGACTCCAACAAGCACGTTTAATACAAAAACCAGTTACATTAATTAAAAGGAAGGAAAGGAAGAGATAAATAACATGATTTGCTATGTACTAAAATAACTTCGTATAAAGTCGAAAATTAAAACTGGGTGTTTTTTTTTTCTTCTATTCTTGATACTTGCGAACTTATGTTCCCCTTGTTTCCACGTCACTTCGGGATTATAAAATTTTTCGATTTTTACACTTCTATTTTACTATTAATATTATTTTATTACATTTATTGTCATTATGTACTATACGATGTAGCAGGAAAAATAATTTCTATACATTTCCTTGTCAGAAGAAAGATTTCGAGGGACAGTGTAACGCCTTTTCCAACAGTCGAACGCTGTATCAATATCGTTGTATTTTTATTGTTAGGATCTTTGTCATGGTTCATTTTGAAATTTCAGCATAATCTTAACAAACAGCTTTTTACATTATATATAAATATAAATATATATATATATAAATATATATATATTTATTTATTTATATATACATATATAATATACATTTATTCATAAGGACGAAAAGGTGCCTCGGAGTATCGTCGTAATTCTCACGTTCCTTCTATTTTCTTTTTTCGTTTATTAACAGCGATTAACACCTGCGTAATTAAATACTTCTCCTTTTCTACATTCATGCATATATAGAAAAAACGTAAAGAAAACTTAGATAATTCGAGGATCTCGGTCTATATAGTAGAAAGTTTTGAGATTGGGCGTCTCTGAAAGAAAGTTTCGATGCTTTGTAAAGATATCGACGATTCTCCTGGATATCCTTTGTAGGAGAAAAAAACAAAATAACATGATTAAAAAATTATTCTTGTGAACGGAGTAACGAGCAGAAAAAAAAAAAACTTATATTCTTGGGTGGATTAAACGGTTGTTTTTATCACGTCCTTCATCCGTATGTTATCTCGAGTGTCAGGAAAGAGAAATTTTCTGTGAATTTTCGAATTTTAATCGAAACCATTACGCCCGACGAATTAACAAAAAAGAAAAGAAAGAAAGGGGATGAGAAGACTTCGGTAAAACGGGTCTTTTGTCAGTCAGAACGTAGCCAATGTCTACAACGAATTTCATGAAAATCAGAAATGAATGATGGAATTGAAATTCAAAAATAAGAAAAAAATGCAACAAAAGAAAAAAAGAAAAGAAATATGATGGAAAAACTGTGAAACGCGTACGACATTTTCCCCTTTTCTATTCGACGAAGAGATTCTCCTTCTAACGAATTGAAATTTCGATTTATATTTATCTATATTTTACGTATCATTGCCTACTGTATGCATATAAATAAATAATATATATTATACATGCTTATATATAAATATATATATATACATGTGTGTATACACACAAACATACATTTACGTAAATGTGTGTATACACTTACGCACATGTGTACAACAGCGACTAGTTGCGTTTGTGCGTAGATCTGTATTGTTTTAATTGTAATCAATGGTGCGTGTGCATACGTATCGAAGAGATAGTTATGTGAACGATAAAAAATAGTGAAGAAATTGCTGTGAGCCGGGGACAAAAGTGATTGGGAACGCGAACATACGCAACTTATCGTAGCGAAGAAAAGTAAAAAAGTTTTAAATTTAATTAAAAATCTCGATAATTTATCGTATTACGCTCTCATTACGATACCGTTTCTTATCGTTATAATCGATTATTAGCGACTAATAATAATAGGGCTTCTATGTAGATAATGGCCCAATAACGCAGGAGGAGTCTGACTGTGTGTATATATATATATATATTATTAATATGATAATTTTAATGAAGGGGATGTGTCGTTGAGATTAATAATGCTGTATTATTAACGACGCGCGAATCAATTAAAAATCACTCTCACAAAACTGTACTTTATCGCTAAGAAGCTATCTGATAAAAAAAGAAAAAAAAATTACAAAAAAAAAAAAAGAGAAACAATGATAAACGTGAGAAAGGAACTTTCTTTTCTTTTTTATTAAAAATATTTATTATGCTATATTTTCCACAGTATTTTTGTACTGTGATATAATACGGATATGCACGATCAAGAACTGTCGCAACGTTGCCTTCCTCACGTTAGAGTTTTCGTTCCCTTGAAAAAAAATGTCGCAGTAACTATCAGTCAGCGAAAAGAATACGACATGAGTAGAAAGGAAAAAAAAAGATATATAAAGATATATATATATATATATATATATATATATATATATATATATATATATGTCTTTAATATTGAATAAAGTCAAATCAGAAATGGTTACAAGGTAACTTTGAAATACTAGTTTCAATACTATTGTTCAATTCGTTTGCTATACGCAAGTACGACTAACGTCATCAGTAAGTGCGTATAAAATCTTTAATTCATTATTAATTTGATTAAAAAAGAGAAAACAAATCATGTCGTGTTCAAGACTCCCGTCTTGATCCAAAGATAAGTAAAAGAAATTTGAGCGTATTATTTTCTTCGAAGCATATTACGATATCGTAAGATTAATCGGTACATATTTTTCACGAAACTCTGACGAGTTTTGATTGTAATCCTAGCCAAAGGAAGAAGCGAGTGGTGTACGGAGGAGAGCACGATAGAAAAAAATTTGTAGGAGTTAGCAAAGCGCATATATATGTATGTAACACTAGAAAGAAAAGTGGGTTAAAACACAATGTAGCGGCTTCTGTGGCCCATCTAAAGATCTAAACGATTTTTCTTTCTTGCATTATTTTGTTTTACGTGATCGAGGGTGGTGTACGGGATAGGAGGGTAGAATCAAAACAGAATGTCGATGTCATGAAGCCTCCCACACAAAGTCCTTTCTAGTTCGTCGGGCAAACAGAAACAGTGTAAGAATGAACGAGAGAAAAAGCTGTATGTATACATACGCGTGTATGTGTGTGCCTGTACATGAAGAACAGAAGGAGAAAATACGTTTTAACTTTTTTCTTCCTTTCTTTATTTTTCTTTTTTTTATTTCCTTGAATGTAATTTTCACTTTACGAATTTCTCGGTTGAAGAAAAAATAGACGCTGATTTTATCATTTTAGAAATAGACACCCACAGCCAGGCTGAAGCGAAATAGAAGAAGAAAGAGAGAAATAGAAAGTACATCTTCGAACACACAGACACTGACCTGCGTTGCAATTAGTATTATTGCAAACTTTACTGGAGTTATGAACTTATTGGCACGGCCGCATTAACCGTGATCCACTGCCTGAGCTAAAGAAATTAAAAGATAAATCATAATAAGCATTCAGCGGCTTTATGTATGTAAGCTTCGAAATAATGTTCACTCTTCGTTGCGAAAAAAGAAACAGACTTTCGTGTGTAAATCTTGGAAGGACAAAATGGTGGTAGATGTCCTAGTTGTATCATGCAAGGCTGATCTCTTTGCGATCGGTATAGTATTAGGTATCACGCAGTCGTTGTGCATTTCACAAGATTACCTTAATTCGGCCTTGCTCGTCGGTACATGCAGTCAAACAGCAGCTATTTTGTCGGGGAAATCTAGAGCCTTTGGTTCCCTTATTTCCGACAAAGTTGCTACTAAAGGCATCGTGTATCAACGTACTTGAATTTTTGCTAAACGATCTTTTCCTAAGCCTGCTCGAATACATACATAATAAAATTACAGCGCGAGAGATTGTTCGCGGATTTTTACCTGATTTTTAAAAAAAAGATAAAGAAATCGACCGATACACATAAAAATGTACGGACGTAATAAACGAAAGTGAGAAAGAAAAGAGAGAAAGAACGAGAGCACGAACGAAAGAAATTACGATGATAAAACAGAAATATTGTGCGTGACATGTTGAAGTGGAATGTGTTGACGAATATTACTATTGAAGTAATAATAGAGAATTAAAGTGAAATCTTATACATAATAATTATTGAAATGTAAATTGTGTTTGGTTGTATTTTGTGTTATTCGCCTCTGATGCTAAATATAATGGAAATTCGATTAAAATTGCGTCGTTTATGTTTATTCTATATAACGAAAAATCGTAATTTTTACATTTCCGATTATTGGAACAGAATCAGTTGAATTTTGCGCCGGACCTGCGTACAAGTGCACTTTTGTGATTCGCTGACCTAACGGTTGTGACGGTAGTGCAGAACCATTTTGAAATGAAATGAAATTTGTTTAGTAACACACAGTATGCACGCATTGTACTTAACGAAGGTTTGTAGCTTCGCTCGTTAGCAAATATTTCCAGTTTCTCAAGAATCTTGGGAAAAAATGGGACCATTGGAGAGTGCTAAGAAAGTTGCTGCTTGCAAAGCAGTTGACGAATATGTGAAGGTAATTTCTATTTTAAATAAATTGAATTAAATAAATAAATAAATATTAATTTAAATAGCTCACTGGTATTTCATCGTTTGAATTTTGCGCACAATCATTTTGCAGAATAATAGCGTTATTGGAATTGGTAGTGGATCTACTATAATATACGCTGTTCACAGGATTGGTAAGAACAGTATTTTTTACTTAATTATAATCGTTCATAACCAAATTTCCTGTACTATTGCTACAATCTATATACAGTTAATTTTGTTATAAAATCGTCATAGTGCACCTTTGACCCCATCAGGAGATAAGATTGTACTCGATTCAAATGTAATTGTAACAAGAATATTTTAATTTATAGACAGGAAATTTTATCATGTTAAATCATTAAATACTGTGATCTTGAGTATATATGCGAATGATGGAAAAAAAACTGTATTTTTCAGTTGAACGTGTAAAGGAAGAGAATCTTAATGTCGTTTGTGTTCCAACTTCGTTCCAAGCTCGTCAGCTAATATTGAACAACCACCTTCGCCTAGGTGATTTGGAGAGTTATCCTCAAGTAAAGAACAATTTTTTATCTATATTATTTACGAAAATATTTTCTATATCGTTGCTTGAATATTAACAGTTGGATTGTGCGATTGATGGAGCAGATGAGGTTGACTCCGATATGAATGTCATCAAAGGTGGAGGAGGTTGTTTACTTCAAGAAAAGATCGTTGCATCCTGTGCTAGTCAATTTATTATAATAGCTGATTATACGTAAGTGTTGTATTTTTTTAAGCAAAATATGCTTAATGTACGTGCGTATTTTTTTTTTTTTTTTTTTTACTTATAATACTTAATGATTTTAGGAAAAATTCCCAAAAGCTTGGTGAAAACTATAAGAAAGGTATTCCTATTGAAGTAGTTCCAATGGCATACACTGTCGTTCAAAAAAGAATAGAAGATAACTATGGAGGATTTGTAAAAGTTAGAATGGCTTTGGCCAAAGCTGTGAGTATTTTTCCTAATAAATTATTTTCTGTGTTTATGAGCATTGCATGAATTGAATTACGTTATTTATCATTTTTTTAGGGTCCAGTTATAACAGACAATGGTAATTTCATTCTCGATTGGCATTTCCCACAACATCTGAGTAATTGGAATAAAATTAACATAGATATCTCGATGATGCCTGGAGTTGTGGAAACAGGACTTTTTATAAAAATGGCGGAGAAAGTGTTCTTTGGAATGCCTGATGGTAGCGTTAAAGAACAATTTTGAAATGTAGTTTAAACGTTAGGTGTATTTTTCATGATATTAGCACTATTGACTAAGACTTAATTTTAATTTTGACAAAACTGGTTTGGAGGATCCTAGTTACATTTCCTTTCCTAAGGAGTGATAACGCATTATCATACTTGCCATTCATGATTCGCATTTCCATTACATTCATGTATTTTTACGTTACTCTCTTTACAAGTGAATCTTAAAAGAGATTGTGTTCTATAGACTGAACTTTTAACTATTTATATTGTAATTTATCAAAGAACAGAGCACTTGGAATAGCATCGCGTTTTCTGTTTTCCTGATGATTTTTATTCTATGTGTTCTGTAAATGATACTGAAATTATCGTGCATATTATTTGTGTACAGTCGTCTAATGTAAAATGAAAAGTTACGGAGATATAAAAATGGAAATTTTTATATAATATGGTGTTTCGTTTCTGCCCTGCAAGTTACTACATATTCCCATATTAAAATTTCAGAAACAGTTGCTGCATTAAACTGCGATATATATTTATTCTTTTATTTTCGAAGCGTTTCAACAACAAACCGATGAAATATTTTATGTATCATTGGTATCGCTGTACGGTGTCATTATAGATAAAATAAAAAATTGCAAAAAGCTATGAACGCCCGAACAGGGACTCGAACCCTGGACCCTCAGATTAAAAGTCTGATGCTCTACCGACTGAGCTATCCAGGCATCTATGAGTTGCGTATTTATAATATTTTAACCCTTGTATCTATATTAAAAAATCATTCATATATTCAATTAATTATTCCCATTATTTAAAGAATATATCATATATATATATGAAATTTATTTCACTTATTTTATTGTATTTTAATAAAGAATATGTTGCATAACTTTAATAATTCCTTTTTATTAACATTCATTTATTTTTGTTGAATCTTGATAGATTTATTTTCATATAGACATTTTTAATGTCTATATGAATATAATGATGAGAATATAATGCGCGCACAAGTAATATTCACTCGTTTTATACACGAAGAGAGTCATATATCAAGAGTAATATTGTTCTGTACGCATCTCTTATTCATAAGCTGCGAACCCGTCGTGATTTACAATATTAAGGCGATTATGATCAACATATATTTGACACATTATTAAAATGTTGAAAAAAGATAAAGAAAGGACAACAACACGGTTAACTTACATGATAGCTTAGAAAGGACCAAGTGTCTAGAACGTAAAAACTGTACAAATTTAACATCAGATTTTATTTATAGATCCTCTTTGACGTCATAATAAAATATACTGAAATCAGAGAGAAAATTAAGAATTCACTAGCACAGCACGTGTATTTTATTATTTACATATTTCATTTCTTAAAAGTGTTTTGACTCCAAGAATACTATTTTACAAAACGAAATATTATTTTCTTAATTCTTACATCTCCTGACATTCGGTATTAATTTATGTCCGATATACAACAGACTAAACAATGAAGAAAAGAAGGAATGTTAAAAATTTGAATGGACGGAGGCGGACAAGGGGCAGTTGCCAAGGGTTGGACAACTTTAATGTAACTCAGCGGGTACTGATGCGCGAACGTTGTTAGTACTTAGCTCCGGCTGCTTTCCTTTGATTTACACGGAATTTCTTGTCGATCAGTCTTCCATAAGCTGCTTCTTGCCTTGATCGTTCTACCATGTTTCGATCTTTTCTTGTCAGCCTTTGCATATTTATCAAATATAGTTTGCTGTTTCTCTCGATGGACATAAGCGGGATAATGTCGCAGAGGGTACAGAACCATTTAAAACCTTCCACGTCTGAGAACTTACATTTGACGATACTCTTTCCGGGAAGATATTACTTAAGATTAAAATTATATAGAAAAAAATCTGCTGTTTCTTTACTCGCTCCTTAGACTTGCTTCGTTATATTTTGCAAAATACATGAATGAAATTATTAGTATAACTTTTTGAATTGTTTTGATACGTCCGCGAAGTTTCTGTTTTAACATATTGCACATTTAACAGCATAGCTATTGTGTATTATATATGTATTGTATATACAGTATATTGTATATACAATGTAAAAGTGTTTGAGCATTTGTAGAAATTTCGAAATATTTCGTATAACTCGTATAATATGTTCGATAAAAATTTTCTACGCTAAGTATTTGAATACTTTGATGTACCACGGTGTATATAGTCTTTTGTGTACATTATATTATGTGTGTATTATGTAAGCAAATCTTAATCTTTAACGCATCGGTAGTTACAAACGAAGTGCATGATACGAATAAGACACAAACAAATGCATAATTTCTGTGCTTCTTGCACCATTCGGACTGCGAAATATACGTAAGACTAACCACATTCTGCGTAAAGAATGTTAAATGTACCGTCCCATGAGCCATTATGAACGGTCATGCGTTCCTCTGGCGCATGTATTTACGCCCTCGAATGCTACTAAAGGAGGGGGTGGTATTTGAAGAGCCGAGGCGCGACTTCATCCCTCATACGCAGACCTGACTCTTTCCGCGAGTAACCTTTTATCCTTTTATCAGAAGACGTAGCCGAACCGAAGGGAGAAAGTTCAACCGAGACAGTGTTTCTTCGTGCGCCTATAAGGATAATTCCCTGTGTTGCCGATCTTCAAGCTATAAAAATTCGACATGAAGGTAACTGTTGCGAATTCTCGACTAAAGAGCAACCGGTCAGGTCAAACCGATCGGTCGATATCGCGTACCTCGAATGATTTAACGCTCAAGGTAGAGGAGATTAAATAGATCGAGTGTTAGATTAATCTAGAACTGTATTTGCACTTGTTGTATAAAAGTAACGCGTGATGTTATGAACACGGCGGTGGTAGGATCTTGTTGCGAATGAAGCATTTCGCCCGCACGGTACGATATCTGATTATGAACTTTCCTCCTACGTTGTTGATTCTCCCTACCAGTCGTTGGGTTTCGTCTGTCCATCCTATCCTTCCGATTGGTCCTTTCCCAGGGTTTTTTATCTGGCCTCGGGGTCATTAGGTTCGCAACTCGGGGAGGGCATGTAATTCGGAATTTCCTAAAGAAGGGAACGGGCCTGTCTGTGCGATAAACGGACGGCCACTGAAAATTCCGAACAGTAACTCTTGTAACGTATTTTTGTCATTTAGCCGTCTGAATCTTCAAATTCGGAAAAATTACTCTTTTGTTAAAATATGGTCTTGCGTAGAATAATTTTTAACCGTGTCACTATATATGCACCTACACTGGTAAAATCCACTATACGTAAAAAGGCCTTTCGTATATGTATACCTTGAACAATATTCTCTTACGCGTTATGAATTACTATTACGTCTTAACCGTTATGAATTACGTGCACATTAATTTCCTGACGCCTTATAATATGAATTTCTAGTTACTAGTTGACAGCGTCTGAAGAAGTCGCGTCACTATTTTCCAATTTCCCTTCTCGATCAAAAATGTAATTACATTCGATATTGCCTGTTACGATTTTCAATAGAGAAAGTTTGAAAAAGTCATTAAAAGTAACGAGGAGCATTAACCTAGGAACGATTATTAAAATATAATGAAACTTCTAATTTACTTGTAATTACATTATTAAACTGTTGCAGTCCACTTGGTCGGCATATTAAGTTATACGCGAAGTTAAAAAGCTTTTATTTGCATGGATGACGAACGTATTGCTCGAAGGAAGGATCGACCGGCTAGTATCGTTCGACATTAATTAACCGCAGTACAAACCTGATTAAAGTCATAAGCAGATTACAACAGTTAACATGTTTGAAAGGTTCACGTGCGATAGTTATATAATCGATATGATTATTAGAAATTACGCGTAGCCTCAGTAATTATCGAGATCTTGTTCTGGGTTTTAATCGGTTCATTAACGAATATAACGTTATACAGTTTAATGTGGACAATAACGAGGACAACTTTTATTTTATTCGAAATATTCAAAATTTTTTCCGATATTCCCTGCAATTTAACGTTTCTCGATCATCTCTAGGCAATCAACCACGTTTGCTGTATTTTCATATTCGTATGCTTAGTGAACCTGACACATTCTGAGAACCCGCAGGATAAGGTAAATTATTATCTTAACAAATAAACCGCGTTCGTACTTATAACGATAATTAATTGATCGAATCAACTGTTAGATCGAGCAACAATTGTTAGACGCCTTCTCAACAGACGAATCGCTGAAGATGAAGAGACCTTTCTGTAATGCGTTCACCGGTAAGGAAAGCCTAATTTCCAGTCCTTCATCAGATACGATTGAAGGGCTCGTAACAAAAAATCACCCTTGTGCATGTTTATCTTCTTTCAAGAAGAATTCGTGTTGGCATTCTTTCTATGCCTAGTCTAGGTCTAGTTTTTTCATTTCTGTTTCATGCGTTCCGATTCCTTTCAACAAAATGTTCATCGTAATATAAGTGTATCTATGTACGATTATATCATAAAATACCTGTATTTAATTGAATCACGCGGTTGTCGAACCCAGGTAAACGTTTTTATAGAACCATTTAATTTTCATTCGACGATAAATTAGAAGATAATCATTTTTTTTTTTTTTTAGTGTTCCACCATGTCGTGAGTCCTGCTTTTGACTATTAGAATGCCATATTATGTAAAAGATTGGAAAAATTGGCAAAGATCATTTTTCTTTATATGATCCTTTATCATTCTAAAACAATGGGTTGGTTCCAGGATGCGGCAGAAAGAGGAATTTTCATGAAAATTCAATGGAATCTCAGGGCATGGAAGCAAATGGCAGCATCCGACTTCCGATTTCCGTTTACAAGGCATTGCTGAGGGCAGCAACTCAAAATATTCGAAATACAGTTCAACGTGATACAAATGATTATCAATTATCAGGAATCCCACAGGTTTATTTATCCGGTAGAATGCCTGTTCATAAGAGGTTCGATATTTCATCAACATCCCTGAATTAACTCAGTCGTTTGAATCTACAAATGACGCGAATTATTCGCGAAGAAGAATATTAAAAATATGTCACTTTATTATTCTTTCTCCATTCTCGTTCCTTTCTATTTGCATATGGAATTTATTTAAACAGATAGAAGATACAGTTTAATCCATTGACAATTAAATACTTTTCATTTATACAATTACTTGTACGTTTAATGAAACTCGAATAAAGTTAATTACAGAATATAATAATCTAGTAGAATTACTACGTACACTACTATGCATAATGTATAATTTTTTATTATAGAAGTCATTTAGAGATAAACAGTCAACTTGATCGTGATACTTCCATTCCAAAGATATTTAGTGCTTCTCGACGGACGATCGATCGAAACGGGCAACTTGACAAAAAAGATCTGTCGTGGAACGCTCAGTCCAACGCATTCTGCATTATCTGGTTCTCCAGCTAATTTTGGACGGCCCCAAAAATATTCCGAGCAAAGTGTGGACGGATCCCAAATCCGTGATCTTCGATCTTGTCGCGATTGCTCCGATGAATGATCCAAAATCTGAAAACAAGACCATTTTAACGCTCCAACGAGATTAAGAATAAAAATGTTGATTTTACCTCGAGGCGAATCTTATGGGGAAATGGCCACTTCAGAATAGAATCATGACGACCACGGGTCAATCCGACGCTTATGAAAACTGTACCGTCCGGAAAATATCGCGGTGTTACTTTGATGAACATGGCATACCCGTTCTGGCTCACGTAAAATGTCGAACTGCGTAGGCAACGAGCGGTTTTCCAATTGGTAAGCTTCTCGTCAAAATGCTTTATCTGCCAGTAGTAAAAGAAGAGGTTCGCGGGCCCTGGGACATATTAAGATACCGTATTAACTCTATATTTTATTTGTAATTCCATATAGTCCAATATTCGACTATAATTCGAACGATTTAATCAATTCCCAAGTCTCAGCCCAAACCTCTCAATAATGTTACAACATAATGGTACAAACCATTTAATAATGATGTTCTTTGGATCGTATTGTTAAAGTTATCGATTTCAGACTGTCTTGGAGAGAGTGTATCGTCTTTGCTTTCGTGATAATCGTCGTATAATTTCGCCAGTTTTGGTACTTCCTTTTTCCCCTCCAAAACAGTGTTTAGCAATGCCTTGATTTCTTCCAGTTCCTTGATCAGGCCTTTTTCTAAAGCTCGCAACTTTTCATCGATCATTTCTGCATATTTAGGAATAAAATTAGATAATAGAAAATAACGCGAACGATTGAAAGATGATTAAAAGTTATTTCCTACTAGTATTACAAACTCCAGTAAGTATTCTCGTGACGCTGGTACGTGCGCTCGCAACCAATTCTTCTGTAGCGATTTTACAACTTGCATGTTGCGTTTCCGTGACACCTTCGTCACTCGTTAAATTCGTGTCTGAAACAGCTGAAAAATTTTTTTTCTTTTCCCACAAAACTTTTCTACATTTTTCGATCTTTTATTCATCGATAAATAAATAATATTATAACGTCATATATCAATCTTGTATCCATTAATACTTACATAGTTGCAAGTCGTTTGCATCGCTTGCATCACAGCGAGTTAAGTGGAGCGTATTCAGATACAAGAACAGCAAAACCATCGATGACATCTTGGGGAGTAACTCGTTCTAACATCGTTCGAATTTACACTCAGTTAAATAAGAATGTCGCAATTTCCGGAAACTTGTAAAAATAGATTTAACAGCATTCTCAGATGATCATATTAGAGCTCCTCGGAACTTCTTCAATCGTGAGATAGCGTTCCGTTTGAAATAATTTACGTTTCGATAGGTAAGATATACATCTAGTTCACAACCTGATCACTGCGTAACTGTCCTCTGTATCTCCCGTGAATTATAAAATATAGGTAAATCCCTACCCTTCTTGTGATCAACTTAGATACAAAAATTGTAGAAATACTTTTTTTCAAATAAACGATGTAATTTATACATATGTAAGAATTATTTAACGCTTGTCACTAATTTTCTTTACTTTTTAAATAATTTTAATTTTTAAATTCTAAGAATTTTTCTATACACACACACACACGCGCGCGCGCACACACACACATTCAAGCTGCTTATAAATTAAGCAAGTACTCAAATGTTTTTAAATGATGAAATTTTTAATAAAAGTAAAACGACCGTTCTTAATTGTGTAAAATAAATAAAACAATTAAAATAATCGAAAACAATTTTTTCTGTATATTTATTACATAAGGGAATAAAATGAAGTAGTAAGCAGATTTCGTTTCAAAAGTTTTGTTTGGCAATATTTGGCGGTCTTTCTCACAGTCGCGTGGAAACGCGCGTGCACGTAAACGGTGGTCCCGGTTTTTGTTATTTCTACTCTAAATTAGGTCGTAGGTTTCGTAGCAAAATGAGCGAAAATGTACAAGGAACATTTGTATCGGAGAAAATTTCTAAAATCAGATGGAAACACGAAGACTTTGAAGATGCTACTAATTTTATAACTGGTAGTTGGGATGATCCGGTAGGGTTATCTTCAGTAAACTTAACCTATTGCATCCTCGTGTACATATGAATTATTTACGATTATTGTATTAAATAATATTAATCATTTGTAATATTGTAATTTTCTGTCATGTAATAGGTAAACAAAGTAACACATTGGACATTTCAAATGAATGATGATGGTGAATCCTATCCGGCAGTCGTATCATCTTATGCGATTCTCGGAGACGTAACTGAAATAAAGGTTTTTACTTTATAATATATAAAAAATATCATGGACAATTTTTTCATCAACGTTTTATTATTTTCACAGTTTATTTCGAAAGATTTCTTCGTGGTGTCAACATCTATAGGTACTGTTAGGTTGTTACAGATTCATGAAAATCCATACTCACAATTTAAAGAGCACATGTCATGGGAATTTATACACAAATTTGAGTAAATTTTATTTATATGTCAATATTATAAATAGATTTATTTCTTTTTAAACACAGTTTATGTTTCATTAATCTTTTTTTTTTTTTAATAGTAATACAAGCGATTATGCATCTTGTACTGGACTTTCTACGTTTGAACAAGACATAGTTTCAGTGGGTGAAGATGGGAGAATTAATCTTTTAACAGCTGGGCAGAAGCAGCCAATTAGATCTATTAGTACTATAAAATTTTATTTCGTATATAAAATATTTATTTTATATGTTGATTTTGCGCATAAATAGCTAAATTTATGTTTTAGATGATGCGGATAGTTGCTCTATATATTGTATTGATTTCTTGAGACATAATGAGATACTTACAGGAAATTTAAGGGGACATATGAAAGTGTGGGATTTAAGAAATGATCAAGATCTTCCTGCTACAACATTCATGCTTTCTGATCAATCAAAAGTATAATCCCTTTAATATTATCTCTAGGAAATTATTTATATACCTCCAAGTAAAGAGAAACTTTTGCAGACAGAAGCTACGAGTATTGCTCATCATCCTACTCAAAGACATATTGTCGTGGCTGGTGGTGGAGACGGCAGCTTGACAGTTTGGGACTTGAGACATAATACGTACCCAATGTCTCAACTCAATGCCCATGCTAAGGCTGTTAGCGAAATACTTTTTCACCCTGATAGACCAGAAAATCTATTTACGTGTTCAACAAGCGGTGAATTATGGCATTGGAATAATGCTCAGCATTCGAAACTAAGTTTAGGTAAGTTTTGTAATAAACAAATCTCACTGTATATTAGTAAATTATTCCTTTTTTAGACCCTACAAATACACATTGGTTAAACACGATTGGTACAAACGGTAAAGTTAATGTAACGTCGCTTTGTAGTGCTATGCATAAGCCGATAAACAGTATTGACATTGATAGATCAACATTACTTTTTGGATGTGATAATGAAGCAATGTATATTGTTAGGAATATAGCTGTTTAATAACTATCCTAATTATATATTTTTTTAATTGTAACGTACGGAGAAATAAATATCTTTTTTATCTTATGTCTGTTTATTTCAAGATAATGCACAAAATTGTTCGTCTTTACTCTAGTTATGTTCAAATTTAAAATTGACCGCCATCGAAATGAATTTCTTGTTTCGTAGTTATTTTATGGTACTTGTAGCTCCATCTATGGCTACTTTTTGTAATTACGTTTACAGGAAGCTTTAGCCTGTTAGTTTGCCATTTTGTGACGCCTTGTGTGGAAGTTCGTAAACAGATTTTGCTTCGCTTGCCTGCGGAGGGACAAGAATTATGTCAAAACGAAGGATCGAGGTTGTGGATCCGTATATTAAACGGAAAGCGTGAGTGTTTTGAAACATTTTTAATTATAAAAGTTAAGGAGTTCGATGAGATATTTTGCCATGTGCATTACAAGTTTTTGTGATCCTATCGCGCATCTTGTTGAATGAACCCCGCTTCCTGAAAATAATCTATGTAAAATACGATTTATCCGTTGAACAATAATGTAATAAAGGGATCTAACGTTTTAAATTCATAGAACAATCCTTTTCTATTGCTGTTGACTGACTTGATCAACTCATCCATAAAGGTTCTCAACTAAATTTCTTTCTTCGATAGTACGTTGTATATTAATATATATGGGAAATTAATGCATAAACGCACAATACGCTGAAAACATACGCGTTATAGATAATTATAGATACACGAGAGAAATTTCGGATGAACTTAAATATCATTTGTTTTCTGTCTGGTTGGTTTTCATAACAATGAAGTGTTCTCAACTTTCATTATTTTATGTCATTGTCACGCATGTATTATTTCGTTGTTATGTGATTAAAATAATTTTCAAATAATAAATTAGGCCAGCTTCGTATACTCTATAGTTTATCTGTTGTTTTATAGAGATGGCTCGGCTACATCCAATAGCACAACTATACCTTCGACAGCACCAAAAAATCAAGTTCAGCTAAATCCTTATACTAGTCTACCTTTTACACCAAGATATCATGAACTTTATAAAAAGAGAATCACTTTGCCAGTATTTGAATACCGTACTGATTTTATGAGGTTATTGGCACAACATCAATGTATTGTGCTCGTTGGAGAAACAGGTTCCGGAAAAACTACACAAATACCACAATGGTGTGTAGAATATTCAAGGCGTATTGACAACAAGGGTGTTGCTTGCACTCAACCGAGGAGAGTGGCAGCTATGTCTGTTGCACAAAGAGTTTCGGAAGAAATGGATGTTCCATTAGGTATGTATTATGTCCTTTTAACTCTGAAGAAGTTTCTATACTTTTGAACTAGAAATTGAGGTATATTTACATAATGTCCTCACAACAATTTTTTAAACAGGTGTGGAAGTAGGGTACAGTATTCGTTTTGAAGATTGTAGTTCTCCGAAAACTATATTGAAGTACATGACTGACGGTATGCTGTTACGCGAAGGCATGTCAGATCCCATGCTTGATGCTTACCAAGTGATATTATTAGATGAAGCTCATGAAAGAACTTTAGCCACAGATTTGCTTATGGGTGTGTTAAAAGAAGTGATTAAACAAAGACCGGATTTGAAACTTGTGATTATGAGTGCGACTTTAGATGCTGGAAAATTTCAACAGTATTTCGATAACGCGCCGTTAATGAACGTACCTGGCCGAACTCATCCTGTTGAAATTTTTTATACACCTGAGCCCGAAAGGGATTACTTAGAGGCCGCTATCAGGACGGTTATTCAAATTCATATGTGTGAAGAAGTAGCAGGAGATTTGCTCCTCTTTTTAACTGGTCAGGAGGAAATTGAAGAAGCTTGTAAAAGAATCAAAAGGGAGATGGATAATTTAGGTCCAGAAGTAGGTGAACTTAAATGTATACCACTCTATTCTACACTGCCTCCAAATCTTCAACAAAGAATCTTTGAACCAGCACCACCTACAAAGCCTAACGGTGCTATCGGTAGAAAAGTAGTAGTCTCAACGAATATTGCGGAAACGTCGTTAACTATCGACGGTGTCGTCTTTGTGATAGATCCTGGATTTGCAAAGCAAAAGGTACTGCGAAGGACGTCTCGGCGATCAGACTATAGATCATTATTATTCTTTATTCTTGTACTGCATTAAGTCAGTTTCTTAAATTCCCGTTATATTATTTAACAGGTATACAATCCCAGAATTCGTGTAGAATCTCTCCTTGTATCACCCATTAGTAAAGCATCCGCGCAGCAAAGAGCTGGTAGAGCCGGTCGCACAAGGCCTGGAAAATGTTTCAGACTGTATACAGAGAAGGCATATAAAAACGAGATGCAAGATAATACTTATCCTGAAATTTTAAGATCTAATCTTGGCAGTGTTGTATTGCAACTGAAAAAGCTTGGCATTGATGACTTGGTATATTGCATTTCTCATGAATATAATTTATTTCTAATTGAATATTTTATTAAATAATTATTTCCGTAAACTGTTTTTGCTATAGGTTCATTTCGATTTTATGGACCCTCCAGCACCAGAAACTCTTATGAGGGCTTTAGAACTTCTTAATTATTTGGCTGCTTTAGACGATGATGGAAATCTCACAGATTTGGGTGCTGTGATGGCAGAATTTCCATTAGATCCTCAATTGGCAAAAATGCTCATTGCATCTTGCAATCATAACTGCAGTAATGAGATATTGAGCATTACTGCTATGTTGTCAGGTACGGTATTATTAAGAACATTTTTTTCTATCACATCATTAGGTTCATACTTTTCTTGCGAATAAAGTAATTTTAATACAATAAAAGCAAAAGTCTAAGTCAGGATCATGGTAAGGTAACGTGGTTTTAAATTGATGATTGATATTGTATTAGTCCCGCAGTGTTTTGTGAGGCCAAATGAATCAAAAAAAGCTGCGGATGATGCTAAAATGCGATTTGCACATATCGACGGAGATCATTTAACGTTACTGAATGTTTACCACGCCTTTAAACAAAGTAAGTACCTGCAAGGTACCTTTTTTTAAGTCTGCATTTGTGACATTACAAGCTTTAATTCATGTGCCTTTATAGATTTCGAAGATCCACAATGGTGTTACGATAACTTCGTCAATTACCGATCTTTAAAAAGTGGGGATAATGTTAGGCAACAACTAAGTAGAATAATGGATAGATTTTGTTTAAAACGTACCTCTACAGACTTCACATCAAAAGATTATTATATCAACATTAGAAAAGCCCTTGTGAACGGTTTCTTTATGCAGGTAGATATAATTAAAAATAAGTTTTATTAACAAAAAATGTTCCTTGAATACGTAGTACTATCTCCTTTTTATGCACATTAGGTTGCTCATTTAGAAAGGACCGGTCATTATTTGACCATTAAAGATAATCAAATTGTACAACTTCATCCAAGCAGTTGTTTGGATCATAAACCCGAATGGGTAATTTATAACGAGTTCGTTCTTACGACCAAAAATTATATCAGAACAGTAACAGATATTAAGCGTAAGTTACATTTTTATTAAATAATATAAGGGAAATATATCTCTATAAGCATATGTTATAAATATTATATTTTTTATAGCTGATTGGTTGCTTAAAATAGCACCACAATATTATGATTTACAAAACTTCCCACAATGTGAAGCAAAGAGACAATTGGAAGTGATCCAAGCGAAGTTAGATTCGAAACAGTATCAGGAAGGATTCTAACCTCTATATATTTTAGTTATCTTTAAAAATGATGTCACACACACATACACACACAAAATCATTGATAATGTGTGGTTGATCTGTTTTCGGCATTGTGTCGAACACACAGTTTTTTCAAACATAAAGAAAAAAAATATATATTAAATATTGTGAGACGCGGCCGAAAGGGTAGTTGTCTGCTCTGTATTTTCACTTAAAAAATATGTAAAGAAAAAGACAAATTTTAATGACAACATTTATAATTTTGTACAAGCTTTAGCGAAACTTGTACGTTTTTTAGGCTGATGTACTGTCAAAAATTTGAATGTTTGTAGACTTTGTTCTGTCTTAATATGAAACAAATGAAATTTGACCTTTAATCTGTTAGAACGCATATGGAAGGCATAGTTGATTGATAAATGTTTAATTTATGTACATTAAAGAAAAATTTAGTAACTAAGTAATTTTATCAGTAGAATTTGTTGATCGACGTTTGCACATTCGGAATGTACTACTAGATAAAAAATAGATTAATTTTTGTATTAAATGTTGAACAAGTATGTCAGATAAGATGTATACAATGCTTGCTATCGATAAGAGCAATGACTTTACATAATCCTCAGCATAAATTATATGTTTGCTGTTTTTTCTTAAGATCAAGTAGTATCGTTTTATGTGTTACATATTTCACTTTTTCCAAGTACACACAGCCGAAAATATTACATATTTATTATAATTTTATTATGACTGAAATATGCATATAACTTATGCAATGTTTTTTCTGTTTATAATCAACACAGAATTGCGCTGTAACAATTTTACACAAAGATAAATGAAAAAAAGCAATCATAAAGAATTGGAAATACGACCGTAAATTATAGTATGAAAAATCTTTCTAAGAATCTATGTGATACATTTAAAAAGGAATCAAATTATTCTTATTTATGAATGCTAGCATAATATAAATTGCAACCCTTTTTCGTGGTGAGGAATTAACTTACAATGTTACAAGCTATATCAACAAGGCGAAAAGCAGATTAAACTTAATTATTATTCAAATAATAAATCTTCAATGCTATCTGATGTAGGCTCTGTGCAGACGACCGATTTTTATCCATGCGATATTGTTGCGGTCATATGTCGTTCTTTTTTTATTTTCCCTGTTTAAAACAGCGGAAACAGACAAACGGTCACAGCGATATCGTGCGGACAGAAGTCGCTCGTCTGCATCGGGGTCTTAGGATAATCATATACGTTAAGAATCGTGAAATGTTTTCGCTTGTTTCAGAATTGAAAATTTTTAAATACTTCGAGATATATTATATTACAGAATACTTTTTTCTGAACAAGATATAATGTCACCAGATTTAAAAATGTTTTGCGTGTTTAACATGTTCAATAATAGTTTGTTTTTGTAAATAAAAGATACGCAGGTATTAAAAGAACATAGAATCACGGAAGATGATCGCGAACAGTTTTCATTGTATTGTACCACTTCATTCCAATAAAATATTAAAAATATGATTCAATCGTAATAATTGTTATAACGAACGAATTTAATTTCTAATCTTAAAATCCGTGTAAGCTTATTGTGCATTTATAATTGGAAATTTGATATATAGTACATTACGTTTTACGTAATGCATTGAAATACTTGATGGTTACAGTTTATAGTTCCTTATCGCGATTCTTATATGTTGCAAGAAATGTTTGAGAACCACTGAGAAAGCACGAGGATCGTTGTATTTCATCATTTACCAATTTTCGTGAAATTGAGAATTATGGCATCGTTCATGGTACCGGTTGCAGCGAGATTTACTCGTGTCACGATTGATAGTTTGCACAATTTAAATAAAAACATTTTACTTAGGTAAGATTCCGGACATTTTAGTTAAATATGCGACTCATTGAACTTATATTTCAACGTATATATAGAGGTTAGATTGTTACATAGTGTTTATCCATTACTTTATTATTATACAATTTTTTTTAAGTAAAATTGTAATATATTTAATAAAGATGATCATATATTTTTTAAAGCTGTTACATATTTAAATGAAACCTTACGTAGCTAATTGGTTATGTTATTAGTAAGAGATTTGAATAATTCATTATGATAAAAAGTATGTTAATAAATAAGTGTTGTAAGTATTAATAATACTTGATGCTAAGCTATTCTTTCTGAAGAAAAAGAAAGCATTGATGTCTTACAGAGTTTTTTTTTTCATGATTTGAAGGTTAACTCAACCATCACATGTTTCTTGGCAAAGGCAAGAGTATAGTACTATTACAGAAGAGCAACAAACAGAAAGGGGACAACCACAATCTCCACAATTGGAGCTTACAGAAACTGAAAAGAAATTGAAAGCAGAAATTGATCTCATCAATAAGGAATTAGTGGATCTTAAAACTCATAAAAATGAATTAGAAGATAAATACAAACGATCGCTTGCTGATGGAGAAAATCTTAGAGTTAGACTAACTAGACAAATTGAAGATGCAAAAATATTTGGCATCCAAGGGTTTTGTAAGGATCTCTTAGAAGTAGCTGATATTTTAGGCAAGGCCACGGAAAGTGTACCAAAGGATGAGCTTACAGAAAAAAATCCACATTTAAAAACATTATTTGAAGGTTTGAAGATGACAGAAGCACAGTTACATAAGGTTTAATAAGAAAATATAATTCAACTATATTTTCGTGTACTAAATAATGCACTAAATTATTCCTTTGAAATGTATTTGTATAGGTGTTTAAAAAGCATGGTTTAATATCACTAAATCCACTGAATGAAAAGTTTGATCCTAATCAACATGAAGCACTATTTCAACAGGTAAAACTTTCGCGTTTTATTTATATAGATTATTGTGTATTAATATCATGTCATATTTCATATTTTCATATCATAATATCATATTTTTTTCACATAGGAAGTTGAGGGCAAAGAACCAGGAACAATAGTAGTTGTATCTAAATTGGGCTACAAATTGCACGAACGAGTGGTAAGACCAGCATTAGTTGGCGTTGCCAAAGGATAATTCATGATTGTTCGCTAATTAAATGGAGATTAGACGTAATCTCATAAGAGCTATCCGTGAATAAAGTGTTGGCACGTATATATTGTAATTAAAATTAAAATGTAAACACATCAAAGCATGATGTTATACAACTGATATAAAAAAAAAAAAAAAAAAACGAGAACTAATTTTATGAAAAATAGGTTTGTTCTTATTCTGTTAGGTTTAAGAGAGAGTGTAATATGAACCTGAATTTTTATGTTTTTTTCATTGACAAATAGATGCACGTATTTAAATATCATTTCTTTTATTACATCATATTGCATTCTATTATACCATAGAGTTATAATATTTACCATAGCATAGAATTATACCATAGAAGAATAATATTTAATTTAATAGGAAATTTATTATAAAATTTACAAAAATAAATAGGGCATTGTAGTATAAATATAAAAAATATTACAATATTGAACTTTTAATGAAATAAAAGATCTTTACTTTTTATAACACTTCAGTTTTATCCTAAACATCTAACATCTTTCAAAAACTTTGTACAAGTCAGGCAAATTGGCTATTTGCAATATTGTTGAATCATGTGCAAAATGTTTAGGAGGAAGAAAACTCTCCTTAATTGCACCATATAGAACATGTTCTGTAATGTACTTCCATTCATGAGTATCATGTACAGGACTCATTTGACTGTAATACTTTGCTGTTTCCCGACAAATGGTTCGAAAGCATGGTTGTTCCGACGACCACTCCACTTCAGTAGCTAAACGTAATATATAGAGAGGAAGACCACTCACAGATGGAAAATATTTCTCTAAAATGAAAACAAAAGATAATCTTGTATTTGATTCTGAAGATAGTTTATTAAAATGTATTTACCTAATAATACTGGTAAAGATTTTAAATTCCCCTTTTTATCTATAACAATAGAATAATACTCTTTTAACATATCAGCTTTCTCTAATAACAATTCTTTAACACTTGTAGCTAATTCCTCTTTTGGTCCATCTTCCTCTGACCATCCAGCTTCTTTAGTCTCTAATCCTAACATAGCTATATCATATAAAGGAAGTGCCTCCTGCAAATAAGCGTAACTTGCAATATAATAATAATCGTTCTTTGTCGATGTACATACCGAAAATTTGATGACTCCGTAATTTGCAAAATCATAGAGCATAATTTCATAAAATAGTTCCTCCCTAGACGTAACAAAAATGTTCTTAATCAAGCTTGATTTTTATATATATATATATTATGAATGTTTTACGGACACTTACGCTAATCTTTGCGTATTGCAAAGATACAAATTGACTCCACTTTGAACTAAAGCGGAAGACTGATCGATACAACCAACAAAAGTTAATTCTGATAAAATATGTTTCAAACCATCGTGACATGCGTCTTCTACTTCTTTACGTAATTTCAATACACTCGTTAATTTTACTTCTCTTCTAAAATTGTTTATTGAATAGGATTTAAATTCATATGAACTTTCTTTGTCATCATTCTTATTGTCATCGGCTTCTTTTAATATTTGTTCAGTAATAATTTTCGTCTCGTTTGGTTTATTACATTTTTCAGGTTCGTCGTCTCTTATTTCTTTATCTATACTATTTTTATCTGTCTTTTGTTCTTCAAATTTAATACTTTTATTTCCAAAGTATTTATACACTTGTTTACGTGCTTTATCTGCGATAACGTCGATACATTTTTCTTTCGTAGAGTCATCCGCTATATTTTGATCAATTTCTTCATTTGTCATTTCTAAAATATCTTGCGCGCCGTTTGATTCATACTGTTCTTTGTTAATATTTGCAGTAGATAAATCTAAATTAGATTCATCAAATATCGCAGAATCTGACGCAAGTGGACTTGTATCATCTATGATATTACTCCACGGAGTATCCGATTTTTCCGTTGTTTTTGCTATAACATGCGTGGAGATATCCCTTTCTTCAGTATCATTTAGATCTGATATCGAGCGCTGTACTTTATTTACATCTTTCTCGTCATTACGATTAGTATCTTCATCAACTTTAGTATCTTTGAAATCAATATCATCATTGTTTCTAGCATATTCCATTGCGTTATGAATGGTAAAATTAAATTTGTCCAATTTTTGATCAGATGCATCAGTCCTGATCATTTCTTGAGGACGAATCTTTTTCGTTCTATCATCTTTATCTTTCTCATATTCTGGCAAAATTTCTTTCAAAACTTCTTTTGTTATATCTGTTTTTGGCAACCGCGCTTGTACGTAAAATGTTTTAGAAGCACTATTGCCGGACAGTTTCTCATCTAAAGCGAGCTTCATTCTTTCAATAATAGAATTCTCATGGAGAAATTTAACTTCATGTTTTGTTGGATGTACATTAACATCAACATTTTGCGGATCAATTTCTAAAGATATATAACACCATGGGTGGGTCTTTTTTGGAATATAAAATGTATAGATTTCTTCTAGCATCTTTCGAATAGCTGAAATAAGGTAATTGTAAAATATCATCTTTACGTATAAGATCTTTTTGCTCTAATACTTTAAAACTTACAGGATGATTCTACTAATCTGTTATTAATGAATAAAAGAAATATCATCCTCTTGCTTGTGTAATTTGGATTTGTTACCAAAGCATGCATTTTAAATTTGTAAGTATCATCTGTGAGTTCCACTTCTAATAATTCGCGAAAAACAGGATTGCCATAAAGTATTCTTATGTTGTTCATCTTGCTTGAATTATGTGGTGTTCGAATCTAAATGTTAGAAACATGTTTATATATTTATAAATAATAGCGTTCAATTTAGATAGAACTATTTTTACATAGTAAAATACCTGAGGCGTGACTTCACCATGTTTCTTTAATGTGAACCCTACGGTAGGATTATGTATTGCATATTTTGTAACTACATCTGAAATCTTGTTGAATTCCTCGTTTGGATTAGAAAAAGCCTTCCTTCTTGTTGCAACATTATAAAACAAATTCTCAATTAATATTGTGGTACCTTGGTTCCCAGCGCATAATTTAGGTGGTGCTTTTAGCTTACTATCAACATATGATGCTCTAGTATGAAAATGATATTGTTAAAAATATTTGCTCAAAGATTTCATAATACTTTATATGATTAAACATACTTATAGGCGCATTTCTCATCTGCAGTCTTTGTTGTGATTGTTAAAAGTGATATATGACTAATGCTCGCCAAAGCTTCACCACGAAATCCAAAAGTCGATATTGCCTGAAGATCTTCAAATGCTTGTAATTTACTTGTTGTAAATCTTTCACAAACAATTTCCATGTCATCTTTTCTAATACCCGTTCCATTGTCCTGAATCTGTGATTAATAATGAATATTTAGTTGTAACAATAACTTTCCCACCTTGAATAGTTGGAGAAAATACCTGTAATAATTTTAATCCACCTTCTTTAGCAATAATTTGTATATTAGTTGCTTTTGCATCAAGACTGAAACAATTGTAATATAAAGTGTGCAGTGTAAACGACATACACACAGCAATTGTGATTCAAATATCTAACCTGTTTTCCATTAATTCTTTTAACGCATTTGCTGGTCTTTGTATTACTTCACCGGCTGCGATTCTGTTCACTACTATTTTGTCTAACCTTCTTATCTTTCCCGTTCCATCCATTTTTAATCACGTTGTTTTTAGATTTTTATCAAAACCTCGGGAAACAAGAGTCAAGTATTACTCTAATTTACACCATGGTATATGCACAGTAATTATGTTACGTATCATACTATGTATATAACTATATTTGTAATAATAAGAAATGAAAATACAAAGTCTAGTCTCAGAAGGAATGTATTTTTTACTTATAATAAGAGTGCATTGTACATGTTTGTGTAAGTCTTCGTGCCGAACTTTTGAATTTAAATTAGCAAGTATATCAGTACTCTCTCCCGCTACTTCATACCTCGTTTTGATATATTTATCGGTGTTTTGAACGCATACAGAATTCGGAGCCAATGGACGCGCGCAACTGATCATCTATGGAGACTTATTGAAACGCGAGATTGAGTGTATTAAAAGTCCGCTATGCATGCTGAGTTATTTAACAAGCGAACAGTGAATATTGCGCTCAGTGCGAATAATCATACGACTATGATTTATTGTTATATACACGAAACGAATGACACGAAAGGTAAGTGTCTGAATGCATGCGTGACAGTGTGTTCACTTATTTAGTGTTTGTCTAGTGAATTTTTCGTAACAATCAATCGCGTAAATCTACGTTCGAAACACGTTGAAAATGGCTAACGGCTGAAACATCACGTTGAAGTTTCACCGTGTCTATGAAGTATCGATACATCTAAAAATTCCTTGGATTGTCTCTTTCTTTTTTTCGCGAATATAACCCTAAAAACTAAAACTTTATTCAAGTACAACAACATTTTTGGTCAAAATCCAAGAAAACATACTTAGTTTTGCTATGTTTATGTATGACATGTTTTATATTCTTGCAGGGTATGGTATCCTTCGAAGCAGTCGCCTATATGCAAGGCCAGTTTAGCTGAATAAGTAGCACAGTAGTACCTTGATTCTTTTCTTCCATCTTTGATTTCCCCGACCGGAACATTCCAGAAATTTATGAAGTATTCTCAGGATAATTTCACGAAAATCTCCAACTAATTGATCCAGCAAGCGAAGTTCGTATTGCAAATACGTTATTTTGTTTTTATTCTGTTTCTCCTGGTTTGCGTTATATAATAAGTAAGAATTTATGGTTGATATTTTCAAGCCCCAAAAAATTAATTTTCGCAGTCATTTCTAGGACTTTCGCATAAAGCAGTATGTTTGTCCACTTCGGTCTGCTTTGCCGATCCTGTCCAAATATTTATTGGTCGTTCATCATCACTACTTTCATGTAGTCATCCACTACGGACATGTCCTCTCTGGATCTTTTAGACATCGTGTATAAGGTGTTTATATAAAATGTATAAAATATATAAATGGCTTGCTATTCATCTGATAGTGCCACTGAGATACTGAAATTCGCTTTGACTCTGTCATCGTCACACATCGTGAGTTACATTAAACGGAAGATAAGACTTCATCGCTAAGATCTCTAATTTTCTTTTCACAAGCAATGTAATGATGTTTAGTTTAGTATAACCTAACTAACCTAGTATAACCTAACCTAAGTAATAACCTAACCCTAACCTAACCCCATGCATTGATACGCGTATTATTATTATTATGTGTAAATACGCATGAGATTATCGCTTAGAAAAATAGACGCGCGTGAGCCACTTCATAGACGAACTTATTCCACTTATATTATACTTATATTATACTACTTATACTACTGTGAACAGGCCGGGCAGCTATTTGCCGGCACTCGTACACGAAGGGATAATCTATTTTTAAAATTTTATTTTTTACAGTGATAAAACATGTCGGAAGCTCCCGCAATTGGAATTGACTTGGGTACCACGTATTCCTGTGTCAGTATCTTCCAGCATGGAGAAGTCAAGATCATTCCAAATGATCAGGGAAATCGAACGACACCGAGTTGTGTCGCCTTTACGAACGAAGAAATATTGATCGGCGAAGCAGCCGAAGATCAGATCGAGACGAACCCGTTCAGCACTATCTTTGGTAAATGAAACGAATCCAGAATTTACTACATCAATTTCTTCTAATCCTTGTCCCGTCTTAATTTTGTAGTTTCTATTTCTGAATTCTCATCTTTATTATACCTTATCTTTATTAACGTATCATTTAAACATTTCTATAATCGATCTTTGTTCGTAATATATTATTAAATTGTGATATTCTCTATTAAACAGACATGAAGAGACTGATAGGCCGTGGCTACTTCGATAAGACGGTACAGATAGACAGGAGATACTGGCCCTTTGTGGTGGTAAATGAGAGAGATAAAGTAAAGATCAGGGCTTTATACAAGGGTACGATAAAGAGATTCTTCCCCGAAGAAATATCTGCGATGATACTTAAGAAGATGAAGCAGACAGCAGAAGCGTACTTAGGGAAGACTGTTACCGACGCCGTCGTTACTGTTCCAGCAAACTTCAGTATCTCTCAGAGACAAGCCACCAAAGATGCAGCAGTAATTGCAGGTCTAAACGTTTTGAGCCTATTGAACGAGTCAACAGCGGCGGCGATAGCTCATAGTTTATACAAACAGGATACAGAAAAGAGGTTCGCGTTGATCATTGACTTAGGAGGTAGCACATTCGATGCTTCTGTTGTTAGCATTATGAATGGTAACTTGGAAGTGATAGAAACACTAGGCGATAATCATCTCGGCGGAGAAGACTTCAATGACAGAATGGTGGACTATTTCGTTAAAACTATCAGGATGAACTACAGGAAAGACTTAAAAGTAAGGACAGTGGAGAATATCAAAATTCTTAATCGATTAAGAATCGCGTGTGAGAAGGCGAAGAGAACTTTGAGTTCGTCAACGGAAGCCAGGATCGAAATAGATTCTCTCTTCGAGGGCATTGATTTCTACGTGGACATCACCAGAGAGCAATTCGAACAACTTTGCGAGGATCTATTCACAAGGATATTGAATATAGCTACGTTAGTTGTGAAGAATGTACACGATCTTCACCAGTTTGTTCTAGTCGGCGGATCTAGCAGAATACCAAAGATTCAGAAATTACTGCAGGATCACATATGTTGCGATTACATAGAAATCAACAAATCGATCAATCCTGACGAAGCTGTTGCCTATGGCGCAGCCGTACAGGCTGCTATTTTGCACGGTGATAAGTCGGAAGTACTTCAACATTTATCGCTAGTGGATATCATCAACCTACCTTTGGGTATAGAAGGAGCTTGTGGTGTCATGATACCCGTGATCGAGAAGTACAAGAGGATACCAATAAAAGAAACGAAAACCTACACAACGTATTCCGATAATCAATCTAATGTCCTGATCCACGTATACGATGGGGACAGAGCTATGACTGTAGATAATAATAGTGTCGGCAAGTTCGAGCTTACTGGCATTCCACTCGCACCTAGGGGCGTACCCCAGATTGAAATAACATTTAACATCGATGCCAATGGTATTCTGACCATCTCTGCCATTGAGAAGTCAACTGGAGAGGAGCACAAAATTACCGTCAGGAACCAAGAACGATCGGAGGAAGGCATCAACAGCATGGTGGAGAAAATGAAAATGTACTGTAACATAGTTCAAGATCAATAGGATTGCCGCCAAGAACTCCTCGACGTTCTACCGTTTGGACATGAAGGGTACAATAATGGAGGACGAGAAGATCAAAGATAAGAGCGATTCGTCTAACAAGCAATAAATGAAACGAAATAATTTCATGGTTGTATGCGAATCAATCGGCAAAGGAGAAATTCGCCGATAAACAAAAAGAATTGGAAGCCATCTGCAATTCTATTGTTTTATTACTTAGTAGTTAATTCTTTTTATAGTTACTTATGGTTAATTGGATTAAGGTGGAACCGTACCTGGTGGATTCCCTGGTGGATTCCTTGGTACTGCTCCAGGAGGCGGTAGCGCGGGTGCTCGAGAACCAGTCACCGAAGAAGTTGACTAAATGCGACACAGTGTCCACTGAACTGAACATCTTTCTACGTTTCATCTTATTTATTTCAACATCGTTTTGTACATCGATTCTCATATTTATTTATCATAGAAATATTTATGTTTTGAAATTAGAGGCTTTATTTTGCTATAAGAAAGGTATTGAAAATTCGTAATGTATTTCGTCGTGTGTACTTGTTTGTATCTACATCACATCTTACCTACTCGTATGCTTTTCTACTCCCCCCCCCCC